>ML978807.1:0-16749 GCA_010015785.1 Saccharata proteae CBS 121410
GCTTCAAGGACGGCAGAGAATACTCGCCGGAAATGGACTCGTGAGAGAATGTAGTTGCTTCTTCAAGGATGGCAGAGAATATTCACCGGAATTGGAATCGTGAGAGATTGTACGGCTCGTAGTGTGGGCCAGAAAGGTGGTAGTATCCTGGCGGAGAAAGATTTGAAAAATACAGCAGAAGGAGCAACTCTACGCTTGAGGCAAGCGGCAAAGGGATTCGAAAAAGGCGGCAGGCGGCAGGCGGCTGTCTCCCTGCTACACTGCCACAACAAGAACGCTCCAAATTCCCTGGACTACGACGGGTAGGGACTAGCTCCCCTCGCTCTCGCAGTCTGCAAGCGAGATGACTTGCAGCTTGACATCTTTTCGATAGCCTGTCATCTGGCGGCACCAGGGACGTGGCTGTGGGAGGGGATGAAGCTGATTGGGACGGGTGCCCAGACTGGGGGTCTCCCCGTCCCGCGTCCTCGGTCTGACAAGCGGGAGATCTACTGTACGTCGGGAGATGCCATCTAGGTACGCCAGGAAAAAGATGGGCGACATAACGTTAGCCCTGTGGCAGTTAAGACCTGCGGGCTCTCGAGTCCTCTGCCGTGGTGGAAGAAGCCGTGGAGAAGGTCGGAGAGAGGAACAGCTGCCGCGAAAGGTGATCCAGGTCTGCCAACTGAGGCTTAACGTTAGCAGAGGTGCCAAGCTGTTGCTGCCGTGCGGGTCATGGATGGAATGTGGGCGGGATGTGTGTAGCGGCGTTCAAGATCAGGGAGATCTGGATCTGGACTTTTGCGCCACCGTTGTTGCGTGCGTGGAGCGTGCGTCGTTCCGTGGACCAGAATCCGGGGTAACCTTAAGAGGTCTGGACCCCTGTCTGGCATCTAAACTTACCGAGTCCAGATGCCCCAAGCGCCCGTCTCGCACCCGCTCCGCTTAACCCGCTCGATTTGGAATGCCAAGACGGCTGACTTAGCGTTAACGTTATGTGTAACTTACAGTCTTACAGTAGTCCACCAAGATCCCAAAGATCTCAGATTGAGCGGGACGGGATGACGCGGGCCCTGTGGCTTGACGGCCCAGATGCGCAGCTGTGCCTGGGCCTCCTACCACGGGTAAGGCGCTGGCATTCTCCACGACACGGCAAAGGACACGGCTCAGGGCCGCCGCTATGCCCTCTTGGTTTGACAGCACCACAGCCAAAGGCATCTTTACCCTACCAGTAGGTGACATGTCTTGCAGTGCGAAGACACGGCTCGGAGATCCCCACTACTGTACCGTTCCTCCAGTTCCTGGAGAGCTCCACCATGGTGGGGGTGAACGGCTCGAAGGAGCATCTTCCAGGTTGACAACAACCCGCGGACACGGCTCGTAGACTGAAGCCATGGAAACCGTGAGGATGAGGCCTCGAACGACCTGCTTATCGTCCGTGGATATATAAACCATCCAGGACTCCATCAAAGTATCGACAGCAGCATCAACAGCAACAGCTCCATCCAGCCTTCACTCCAGCCTCCAGCACTCTTCAAGCTTCTCAAGCTCCAGTCAATCACTCTTCTCTTCACAAATACCCAACTTAACCAACCAACTCCAAACCACCAACATGCGTTTCTCCACCATCGCCGCTCTCTGCATCAGCATCGCTGCCACCGCCATCGCGGCCCCCATGGCTGACCCGGCCATCGCCTCCGGTGGTCTCGCTGGCCAGTGCAACAACTCCGACGGCTGCTCTGGCACTGCCGGTGGCGCCGCCGGCAACTTGTCTGGCGGCTGCTCTGGCGACACTTGCTCTGGCGCCGCTGCTGGCTCCACCAAGCGCGACATTGAGGCTGTCGAGATTGGTAAGTCGGTCACCTTCACCCTTCCTCTTTTACATGAAGCCATCGAAGGAAACAACATGCTGACAGAACTGTTCTTCCAGAGGAGCGTGCCATTAGCAACTCTTACACCTGCTCGGGCGCCGGCTGCAAGGGGGGTCTCTCCGACGGCATTGCCATCCCCATCAACACCAAGGAGAAGCGCCAGGCCACCAACAGCAATCAATACAGCTGCAAGGGTCTCCACTGCCAGGTCTCCGCTGCTGGCGCTGTCACCGCCCCCACCGCTGTTGTCCAGTCCTCTCCTACCAAGGGTAAGTCGAGTATTATCACTACTTCCGACTTTCCGTCTCAGTCACTGACGAAATAAGAATAGTGAGGCGTGACCAGTCCCTCGTCGCCAATGCTTCGGGCCAGGCTACCGGTGCTTGCGACAACACGGGCAGTGCCAACACTCCCCAGTGCTCTGGTACCCTCAGCGGCACCTTCGACCCGACCTACTAAGCGATCGGAGGAAAAGCTTTGTTTATTGTTTTTGATTCTGGTGGCTTGGTGGATTGACTTTCTTTCAGTGGGAAATATACAGACAAGTGTTTGTCTGGGGCTTGAGGATCGTGCTTTCTGCTGGAGAATTTAGCTGAGGGCGGCACTCTTTTTTCTGCTTTGCACACATTAAGCTCGAGTAACATATTGGTAACGAATAATCCAAAGTCCTCATACAAAACGTACCTCACATTTGCACTGAGTCTTGTACGATGGAAATGAGACCAGCTCAGAGATCTAACCAGCTTTTTCAACTTTCGAATCCGACTTCACTTGGCTTCCACTAGCATCACAGGCACCTTTTTTGGAAAATGTTTCGCTGCGGGCCTATTCAGGGGCTAAGTTCAAGACATGACTGCCTCAACGACGTCATCCAAGTAGGCCGTGTAAGCGACGCCATCAGTCGGCTCCATGGAGAAGATGTAGTCGCCCCACCATGGCCCGGCAGCCCACCACAGCGCGCCTTTCCACACGTCGCTATTCTCGACCATGTAGTCCAACATACCATTGACAGCCTGCTTACAGACGTTATTGTTGCCGCCAGCGAATTCGCCAATGATGCCCTGCTTGTTATTGTTCTTGAGCCAAGCAGTGGCATCCTTCAGGCGATCAGCGCCAATGGTGGAGTTGACGCATGTACCGGATGTCCCGCTGCCATCGCTGTCGAGATATTGGTGCATCTGGTATAGCAACTTGTCGTTCGGGTCGGTAATGTCGCCCATGTTATCGCTGTTGCCGGAGCTCGTCCAGGTCCAAGCGCCTGTATAGGCATTACCCTCGACGGTGATGTATTGGGATGTGGCGCCAGCGTTGCGGATAGCTGTGATGGCTGCCTGGTTGAGATCTTTGACAAGTGTCTGGTCCATGTCGTGGTCTGTCGCACTGGCGATTAGCTGGCTATCCTCTAAGAGATCTTCAATGGGTCCGATTGCGACTTACACTCGTTGTTGGTGTCAAATATGACTAGCGAGTTATTCTTGAACTCAGTGGCAACTTTACCCCACCACTTTCCGAAAGCGTCGGTATCGGTGATGATGTCGCTGTAGAAACGCCCATAGTTGTGGGGCACAATCAGGGCATACGCTCCCAGGTTCGTGATGTAGCTGACTGTCTTTTTCAGGTCGGCCAGGTAGTCCGCGTCGAGAGTGGCTGACATGGTGTCGTGAGTCAGACGCTCCATCATACTACACGGCAATAATCAATTTTTGCTCCTTGATCAGATTTGGGTCTCGGGCGTGATATACATGTTGACACGGAAAGTGTTCATGCCATTGTTGACAAACGTATCAATCGTGCTGAGAGTAGGCCAGACATAATCGGTACCCTTTGTACCAGGAAGGTTCGTCTCCCCAAACTCTGGGCCGCTTTCATTGACACCGAAGAATGTCAGCTTCGAGGAAGAGCGCTTCTTGGTGGGTGCTGCCAGAGCCAGGCCAGCCGTACCAGCGGCCAGGATGATGGGGAAGAAACGCATGCTGGGTGAAATTGGAAAATGATAGACTCGCAGAAAGAAGCGAAGCGAAAGACGATGGGGAGACTGAGGACTGGTGGGAAAATGGTGGGGAGATGGTTTGGCTATATAGTTCCACATCGCCCCCTTACCTGTCTCAGCATGTCACCATTCTCAAGCCATGCTCTCCAGGTTTGACCGACTGACTGGGTCCATACCTTGACCGTGAGTTCTAATAATGCGAGTTCAGCGTTTCGGCCTGTAGCCGGTTGATCAGCCGGCAGCCGTAGTGATGCAGGACCGTTGCGCGAGATAAGACAACGGAAGACAAAGGCAGTCGATTGGGTCTCCATATGTTGGGAGAACGGGCGTGCATCCATAAGATGTCAAGTACCATATTGACCTGTTTTGCCGCAAGTTGAATTCAAGGACACTGGAGTTCGGTGGGGCGTGTATGAGCGCGGATAAACGAGATGCGCAGGGGGTCTCCTCAGGTATAGGAGATGTGGAGGAAGCCATCGAAGGTCTGGCCCACTGGAAAAGGGACACATGTGAACCAGAATTGGATGCATATAGGCAATAGAGAAGTAGAGTACACAGCTGTTCAATCTGCGGCTTTTCCCACCACCTGGCGATGAGCACAGCTGACGGAACAGAGATGATGATGCATAATTTGATGCTGACAGAATATGCTGCGAAACGCCCGTCTCAACAACGATGCATGATCAGAGAGAGCAGAAAGTCAGCGGGACCACTTCTACGCTGAGATAGAGACCGACAAGCGATGGTGGTGGTTGATGTGGAGGAAACAATGTGTGAAACGCGGATGATGTTGTTGATGCGCCCACCTACATAACTGTAACGTTAGATTACCGGTAACGTCCACGTTAGGATCGGCAGTGGATCCAACTGCCGAGGCGTGCCCGAAGCCGAGCTGCGACTCGGACGGTCAAGCTGTCCCAAACCATCACCATCCCAGAAAGCCTCATGCCCGGAGATGAAAAAGCCCCCGTGAAGCTCTCTCTGCCTCTGGCCTTTCAGCAGGAGATCTTTCATGACCTGGTGGGATCCTAGCTGCTTCCATCGCGACCTTCAGACTGCTGACAACGTCCAGCGCGATGAAGACCAGCTCGTACTCATTGCCCGCGGCTTAGGGCTGCTTAGACTCGTGACCAACCTCCTCCATTCATACGATGCCGCCGGTAACAATCTAATTCTGCTCATCGGAGCGGATGATCGCGAGAATGGCTGGATTGGCGAGTCGCTCGCTGAGCACGCCGCCGTCAGCAACACGCCCAAAGCCCGTGGCCTGAGCCTTGTGAATACCGATCTGATGAGCGTGGGAACTCGGGAGAAGATGTACGCGCAGGGTGGCATATTCAGCATTACGTCTCGGATATTGATCGTCGACTTCCTTTCCGGGCTGCTTGACCCCACTACTGTGACTGGCTGCGTCGTCTTACATGCAGAGAAGATAGTCGCGACATCGCTTGAGGCGTTCATCCTGCGGATCTATCGTCAGAAGAACAAGACTGGGTTCCTCAAGGCCTTCTCAGATAGTCCTGAGCCCTTTACTACTGGATTTTCGCCGCTGGCTACCATGATGCGCAATCTCTTTCTCAGGAAACCGTCTTTATATCCCCGTTTCCATGTCACTGTTGCGAACTCTCTCGAAGGACGACGGAAAGCCGAGGTAATTGAGCTTGAGGTACCCATGTCGGAGAGCATGAGAATCATCCAGCAAGCTGTCATGGAATGCGTCGAGGTCAGCATAAGCGAGCTGAAGAGATCAAATTCGGGCCTGGAAATGGACAACTGGAATCTCGAAAGTGCTCTTCATAAGAACTTCGATACTATGGTTAGACGCCAGCTTGACCCAGTGTGGCATCGTACAAGCTTTAGAACAAGGCAGATTGTGCGGGATCTTTCCTTGCTTCGAGACATCCTACAGTCCGTATTTCGTGTCGAACTCATTGCTGTCTGGCTGACGTTCGCAGTACACTTCTGACATACGATGCTGTGCAATTCAACCGATACTTGGATACTGTTCATGCAGCTTCATCACCTCCACCTGGCTCTACGCGTCTGAACCAGTCTCCCTGGTTATTCTTGGACGCTGCTCAGACTGTCTTTGATACCGCCAGACGGCGTGTTTATACCGGAAAGCTTGCTGATGCTGCGCCCGCCCAAAATGCTGGACCGAATCCTTTGCAACCGGTGCTCGAAGAACAACCGAAATGGGCCCAGATGGCAGAAGTGCTTGAGGAAATCGAGCGTGATGTCTACTTCAACCCCAAGCCGCAGGATGATTCGTCTGGTGCTATCCTTGTCATGTGCAGTGATAATGCCACTTGTAGACAGCTGCGAGAATATCTCGAGACCATGCACGATCAACACGAAACGACCGACGAGGGATCTGGGTCTGGACCAGGGCACTCGGCGACAACCATGATGCGGAGGAAGCTGAGAAACTACATCGAATGGAAAAAGGACTTCTCCAAATTCAGCGCTTCCCTCTTTTCGGAGCATCAGAAGAGCGTCAACAACAATGATCGCAGTGCCCAGTCCACCCGTGGCAAAGCTCCGCCTAATAAAAGACGTCGAGTCAGGGGTAGTTCGGCGGCAGCATCTGGTCCCCCGAGAAGTGCCAGTGGATTTGCCATCGTAGCAGATCGCGAAGCGCATGTTCAAAGCTTACTAGCAGAACTAGAACCTACTGCGGCCGAGACGGCGCAAAAGGGCGAGATAGGAGACGATCCCCTTGACAACATGGAGAAGTTCTACGAGTTGTACGACTTTTCCGAACTACTCGTCATCCATCCGTATGACGGCGATCTGGACGAGCACGTTCTGGAGGAAGTCAGACCACGATACGTGATAATGTACGAGCCGGACGCTGCCTTCATCCGCCGCATTGAAGTGTACCGCAGCTCCCACGTTGATCGCAACGTGCGTGTTTACTTCATGTACTACGGGGGCTCCGTCGAAGAGCAGCGATACCTCAGCGCGGTCCGGCGCGAGAAAGACGCTTTCACGAAACTTATCCGCGAGCGCAGCAGCATGGCTGTCGTCCTTGACAACGGCAACCTGACAGACCCCCAAGAAGCATTCCTCCGTACCATCAACACGCGCATCGCAGGTGGTGGCCGTCTCGCAGCCACCGCCTCTCCTCCTCGCGTAGTGGTCGACGTTCGCGAGTTCCGCTCCTCACTCCCTTCCCTTCTGCATGGCCGCAACATGGTCGTCGTGCCCTGCATGCTGACTGTCGGCGACTACGTCCTAACCCCCAACATCTGTATCGAGCGCAAATCCGTACGCGATCTCATCTCCTCCTTCAACAACGGGCGCCTCTACAACCAAGCCGAGTCCATGCTCACGCATTACAAAAACCCCATGTTGCTCATCGAATTCGACCAAAACAAATCCTTCACCCTTGAGCCCTTCGCCGACCTCTCCCTCACCAACCCCGGCGCTGCCGCTGCAATGGCCGCACCAGACCTCCAAGCCAAGATCGTCATGCTGACGCTCGCATTCCCCCGCCTCCGCATCATCTGGTCATCCTCGCCGTACCAGACGGCCGAGATCTTCGAGGAGCTCAAGAAGCAGCAGGAGGAGCCGGATCCGCTACGCGCGGTGCAGCTTGGGCTCGAGGACGGCGAGGACCCGACTCTCAAGACGTTCTCGCAGGTGCCCCAGGATATGCTGAGGGTGGTGCCAGGTGTGAGCGGCAACGAGAAGATGGTGCAAAGACTCACATTCAATGTGGGTAGTGTGTGGGAGTTGGCGAATATGGAGGAGGACGCGCTGTGCAAGCTGGTAGGGAAGGAGGTAGGGAGGCAGGTGTGGAGGTTCTTTAATCGGGATGTTATGAACGAGGATGGCTGATGTCGGGCCGCTGGTGCGGTTGGTGGATTCTGGTCATATTTGTTGTAGTTTATCTTTTGTAGACTTTAGAATACCAAATGTCAGTTCCTCTGGACAACCCCGTAAATGGTTTGACCGTGAAGAATATAGATTTGTTGAATCGATACGGGATGGGTAGTAATTGAGGTGCGAAGAGAGCTCCAGTGCAAGTCCCTGAGAAGAAATCGGAATCAAAGCAAAACAAAATATTGATCACCGATCTCCACGGTTAAAGTTTGATTGGGGCCTTCCACTAGAATTCCATTCCGAAGTAAGGTTTTGCTCTTTATTCCCCACTGGATAAGTAAGCTGCGGGCGGGTGGCGAGGCCACGGTTACTGCACCCTCTGAGACTAGCAGATTGAAGTAAACCAGCCAAGCTTTTCCAGAGTACAGTAACGTAACTTAATCGAAGTCAGTCTACACAATAGTTTCCCACGAGGTCGAAGCACAACACAGGAACACTCCCAGACATCTTGGCATAGACGCCAACTCAGAGACCTGGGCTGTCGAAGCAGGTCCATGTGACAGAGATGAGGCCTTTAGTCCTCCCACAAAGTCTGCTTGAAGAGCTCACAGGGCTTCAAGCGGCTGGTTATGAACGCCACCACCAGTAATCTCTTCAGTGAAGCTGTTGCGAAATCGAGCCGCAGTGCTTGGAAAGGCGGGTATGACCTGGGAGGCAGACTTAAAGGAGAGCCAACTCAAACCCATCATGAATAGACCCAGAGGAACATGTCTCAGAAAGTAATGAGTTTCGATTACAGCGTACATAGTACACTCACTTATCTTGTGGTGGTTCATTATGCACGCGTCCCACCTCTAGATCCCAACCTCTACCTAACATTCCCGTCCACTTTCATAAATGTGACACAGCGGAGATCGTCCTAATGTACATACAAGATAGCCAGCCCCCAACAATGACAAAGACGCCTTCGCTATGCAAATCTCTAACTAACGTTCCTCGAACACGATCACAGTCGGCTAAACGCCGTCCGTCTTTTCTTCTGCTCCAGCCTTACCTTATTTCGATCCGTCGCGATCCGCGATTTTCTTGTCCAGCTGCGCTTTTCTAGCCACCTGAACTTCGACATTGACGCCTTGAGCCTGCTGAGAATGCACATCTCGCAACCTCTTCAGCTTATCTGCCCTTACCCTGTCCACGTGGCCAATGCCGCTACCCGGCGGTCCACCAGGCGTCGGGCCCAGCAGACCAATGTCGCCAACATCACGCCAACTTCCGCGCTGGCTGCTGCGGCGCCCGTGTTCGCCCCACATCTTGACTCTTTGCACGCGGCGGAGCTTCGCGAGACCGTAAGCGGAACAGACGATTGTGAAGACGGTGCACCAGACGCTGACGCCCCAGAAACCAAAGTCGGACTCTTCGATGAAGTTCTTCAGGTTCATGCCGTAGAGGGCGGCGACGAAGGTGCCGGCTGCTATGCCGACGGTCCAGACGGAGAATTTGAGGTCGAGTAACATGAGCGAGTTGCGGTTGGCGTCGAGGATGGCTTTGACACTTTTTTTCAAGGATCTGTTAGTGGATTGTCGCGGGGGCACTGCCAAACCCTACTCACATTTCCTCGGTGTTGCGAATACTAGAAACCAAATTCTCAGCCGCCTGCACAATTTCATCGGCGACCTTGTGGTAAGATTCGAGAAGCATTTCGACCTCGGTGTGCTCGTTCTCTCCGCGGCCCTTGCCCTCAGATTTCTCCGTCAGATACATCGACGCCAGGTCATCATCTGCTTCCAGCAATTCGTCAAGCGCATCTCTCACAAGCCGTGCCTGCTGTTCAAATGTGCCGAGTTTTTTCGAGTAGATGAGCAGATACCGGAGCTTATCCCTATCAATATCCTCCTCCAGCTCGCGCAGGACTCTCACGACAGGCTCACGGACACCCTCAAACTCGCTCTCGAGGCCGGACGTCACGCTGATGAGGACTGCTTCGAGTGCGCGGAATTCGTATGGCAGAGAAGAGCTCTGCCGCAAGTCTTTTTGGCGAAGGCGCCCTTGAAGATCATAGATGAAGATGGACTGTGTGTACGAGTTCGTGGTGCCGTAGGCATCGAAGACGAGTACCCGATTGTGCTTGATCAGGACGCGCAGGTGGAGGAGGTTGAGCAGGATTGCGGATGGGCGGACGAGGATGTGCGGAAGCATGGAGGAATCGATTTTGCGGAGATCGCGAGGAAGGAGACCATACTGCGCGCAAAAGTCAGTCGCCGAATTATTTCGCAGCCATTGCGAGACTGCAAGATGGACCATACCTTTGCAAGAAGCTCGGTTTTCCTGAACTCGCTGTCCATCAACGTGACATTGCCGCTCTCGTCGAACTCGGTGCAACGCAGCTTCAGCTCGTTTGTGGGCCTCATCACCCGCGTGAGGTTGCCATTGTCATCTGGCGTGAAGCTGTCTCTATGCGGCAAATCATTGGGTTGAAGTGGCCTGCTCGGCTTCTTCTTTTTGCTACCCCAAATATCCCATACCGAGAAGCTCCGCCGTGGCGAATTGAGCGCAGCGGCGCAGGGTACGACCGAGCGTCCGGTGAAGTCGCTGGGAAGCGAAGGACAGGCAGAAAACGACAGAGGTCTCGCAGGAGCGTGCAGAGATGACAGGCTATGCTGTGTGCGACGATTTCCCGGAATCGAGGGGGGTGGGAGGCTAGAGAAGGGCTGGTGGTGCTTGGGAGCTCTGGCGCGGTGTCGGGAGGTCGAGGTGAGAAGGCTCAGATGGTGCGGTTCCGTCTGCGCGCGCAGATACTTGAGAAGTGCAGGCGACGGAGCTGAGGCGCGTCCCAGACACTTTGGGTGCATGTCTCGATGGGCGGAGTGGCAGCTATTCCATGGGTGTCTTGGGAAATGGAGTTTGGAGTTGAGATGTTCTTCGGGAAAATCCATCCATGCCTAGGGACATGACGATGGAACCTTGACTAGCTCCACCCAATCACATGACGGCAGACAATCATTAGCCTCCATCGAGATCAATCATCACTTGAGCTGTTTTCCCTGCGAAGTTCATGAAAGGATTGTAGGATTGAATATATGATATATTCCGAGATGTAATATTTTATCTACTGACGGCTGCTTGAGCCGAGTCCGTATAAACCTATTGAAGCAAGGGTATCATAGAGGCGGCTCAGCAAAGCGAAAGAAGAGCGCCGATTTGGAACAAACGAAAGACTGTGCCATCTCAAAAACCCCTTGTATCCGTTGAAGACCAGACGCTGCTCATTGATTTCTCAGTAGAAGTTCCACTGCGCGATCAATCCTCAATCCGTCGCCCAGATCCGTCTTCATGAGCGCGTACTTCGCTTCCTCGGGAGTGAATCCCATCTCGACGATTCTGAAAATCGCCCTGTCAGAGGTATTGTCCGCTGGATTGCTGAATATGATCTCTTGCTGTCGCGGATGCTGCTGTATGACTCGATGTCTCGGAACTTCGGATTCGTCTGGCTTGCCAAACGAATACTCCGACAAAACCTCGCTGCCGCTCTGGAATGACGGACGACCGGAAGACGAGCCATGGCCAGAGTCGTGACGAAGAGCAGGGTGTATCATCTGCTGTCTTAGAGCCGGGTGGATGGGATCCGCTGATGCGACGAAACTCGGGCGGCGGCTGGTTCCCGATGTAGATATACTGGAGCTGTGAAAGCTTTGTATGCTGTGTGAGCTTTGCAGGCTCTGTGCCGGTCCTCGGAAGTTCGAGTTGTCCATCTCTTCAGCTGCAGGTAATTCCGGAACGCTTGGCATCGCAATTGACATCCGCGTCGTCGGAGTTGCCATCTGGTGCCCCCTCAATAGATTTTCAAAAACTTCTTCCCATTCACTGATTGGCCTCTCTTGGCTCATCCTGACAGTACGGTAGTTACCACACCTTTTTCTATTGCGAATCTCTGCTTTGTGTGCCGCGATTCGTTGTCTAGACACCTCCTTCATCTCCTGTCTTCGCTCTGGGCTACCCGAGACCATAGCAGATATCTTTTCTTCGTATATGCGGGCGACGGACTCCTTGAGGAATGTACTGCGAGAACCATCAGGCTGCGGTGGTGTCCAGTCCATCCAACCATGTTCGGCGGCAATGACGAAAGCAGAAGGATCAGGTTGTTGGGATGCTGTGGCAAGGCGAACCACAGCGGACAGGCCGAGAGTGGTCACGTAGTAGACCCATTCTTCTGTTCAAAATCAGAAGGCATCTTTACAGAATCTGAATCAAATACTTACGAAGCATCATATCCTCGCCATCGATATCTCCACCGCCGACATCTGTATTATCGTAGACGCCGTGAGTCCTGGCCTGCTCGATCCGACCGTCGAGGTTTCCGAGCAGGACCGCCATGCAATTCCACAGCTCTGTCACGTCGTAAAGCTGCTCAGCGGTAAGCCCGCCAGGATTGCCTCTGGCAAAATGATCCGAAGCGTTCATCAAAGCGCTGCTCTGGTCGACCGAGTCGCTGCTCATAATGGTTGCTCTGCAGCCTCCCTGATGCACGAGAGGTCCGCCACGCAGCCAGTCCATTTGTCCCACGATGTCATCCTCGCGTCCCTTTCCACAACCGAAAATCTTGCAAAACGTCCAGATTCGCCAGAAGGCGTCATCCACCCGCGAAGTGAATTTGGGGTTGCCGCCAGCTAAGGCACTGACGGTTTCGGGGCGGAGAAATGAATGACAGCGCTGCAACACCAAAGTTTTCAACTGGCTGATTGTGAAAACGTCCCGGTAGTAGCAACGGAGGTAAGTCGTGGTTGTGTACTCTGGAGGAGGAGCGGCACTGTCAGGTTCTTTCTCCTCTTCAGTGCACGGTGGGCAGATTTCGCGAAACTCCCATGCCGGCGGTGACATGTTCCGCATCACTGTGCGTATGATGTCCAGCTCATAACGCTTGAAGACACGGAAGAAGCCTTTGTTGACGAGCGCGATTGCGAACAGATCATCGAGTGACTCGAAGCTCTCAAGAATCCTGCGGATGACCTGTTCCGCAGCCGATGATTCGATCTGACGCTCAACTCGCGGCTCGCGCGAAGGCGACCGTGTGGGGATTTCTTCATGCTTTGCTTGGTCAGTATTCGGTATGATCAAGCTGAGTTGCTGACGCTGAAATCGAACACTCTTTTTGCCACGCGGAAGAGAATCAAACGCTCTAGCAGAATGTGGTCTTACTTGCTGTGCAGCTATGTGCTGCATTGGCACACGATAATAATCAGACGATACTGGCAGCGAAACCTGTCTTTTGGGCTCTTGGAGAGAGAACGAGCGGAGATCTGATTCGGATCGATGGCGGTTGGGCGTAGGCGGTGAGGACGAGCTGTGATCGCGAAGTCTGGAGGGTGTGTCGTCCGTGATCCTGGTCAGAAGCTGGTCAAGATCGTTGGCCGCCTCGCTAAGTGTGGGACTCGGGGAACGTGAGACGTGGGGTTCCGATCGCTCCCCTGTCTCTGCAGGCGGTGAAGTCACTGCGTAGCTGCGGGGGTTGCGCTTGGAGCTCTTCCGCGGGATTTTGATGCTCTCTTTCAAGCTGGGTAGTGACGGAGTACTTGTTCTTAACCGTGAATACGAAGATGGCGTCGTAACTTGAATTAAAGGTAGAGCATTTGTCTCTGGCTCTGGCGGAAGGGGCTTGTTAAGCCCGGCTCTTAATGCGCGCGTCTCCACCGGACTCGATGGAAGGCTTTCCGTTACACGGGGGGAGGATTCGTCGAAAATCCCTGCAGTGGTTGGTGAAGCAATGGAGAATGCAGCACTCGCACTGCGTCCATCAAGGAAGAATGGGGTCGGTTTAGGCAGATATGGTCTTCCTGCTGATTCGACACTGGTCATGGATGTGCGGTCGCTCCGACTGTAGTTGGATACATCATCGTCAATGTCTGTGGATTGGTTGGAAGAACTCGACACTGAGTTGTGGGTTTTCTGAATGAGGATGATTGGGGACGAAGATGCTGACACTGACGCCCGATGTCTTTGAATTGGTAAAGTGGGTGAGTCCTGGGGAGGTAATGTAGGCGAGTCCTCAAAGCCGTGTTCCGGCACCTCCTCTAGGTATACCGGTACGGTCGTCTGAGTCAGCTGACGCCTGGCTTGTGATGTCTGATTTGCCAACGGAGAAACAATGGAATTCCGAACTTGCTTGCCATGCGTGACGGATGGAGGCGACACCTCGTGAGCGAACGATGCGTCATTCGCAAAACGTGCAGCTTGAGACGAAGTCGGCTGAAATTGTTGTCTTGTAACAAACGACCGATTTCGCTGGTCGCCTGGAATGATGACTTGTATCTTCGGTTTTCTCTCTCGGTGGAGAGCTGCGTCAAGCTGTTGCGGAGAAGTAGTGCTGCCGGACATCTGGAAGATAGTCGGAATCGAATTCAGTGCAATCGACTCGTCTGGACCATTTTCCCAATATTCCCAATACACTCTGCCGTTCTTCCATACTCCTATGACATCTGTAGAGTGCGGTGTCTTGTTCGCCTCTTTCTTTGAAATTTTTGGCGACCCGACTGGTGAGATAGGAGAGCCGGAAACGACGGAGGAAAAGGAGCGCTGAACAGACGGATATGTTGACGATCGGGAGGTACTCCGGAGAATCTCATCGTTTGGTGAGGTTGCCATCGCTGCGTCAACTGCTGCGTGACTGGTTCCCTCAACACGGGTCTGGTGGAAGGGCGGCGATTGGGGACCCAACGTCGACGCTCCCGAGAACGGCGCCGGCTCTGTAGATTGAGGAACAGCTCGCAATTCCGTGCCTCTTCTCTCCGTGGTCTTTGGTTGGCCCTTGACCATCCTCCACATCTTAGATTGGACTCTGGGCTGAGTTTTCGGTGCGCTCTCTGATGTCGCGATGTCTTTTAGATTGACCGGCTCAACAGGGTTGACCGGTGTTTCTACACCTCGCCGGCTGAAGACGGAGTCGGGTCGACGCCGTACGGAATACGTGCGGAGGTGACCAAGAGGAAGTCGATCTCTCGCGAACAGGGTGTGCGAGGACACAGCACGCGGGGAGAGAGGAGATGAGGGACCAGACGGGACGGAAACGGACATTTCGGTAGTCATAGCTGGAGATGGAGTGAATGAGATTCACTGCACGCGCGGTACTGGGAAGAAAAGGAATCCAAGCGTCCAACGGGATCCACATGGAATGAGGCTTGTAGGATGGCTCCATGTATTTCAGGGTGCAATATCAGCGGAGGCAGCGGAGGCAGCTGGGGGCCGCTATGGGTTTAAAAACGGGCTCGTACGAAAATAAAGTTGGTGGAGCTGCAGCGAAGAGGGTGGCCTGCGCCTTGAGGGCCGCCTGCACGCTGCGTACGGGATCGAAGGCGTGGACCCCATGTTGCGTGCGTGTGTGTCTCTGTTGGTCCAAGGTCGGAGGGCGTCAGCCCACAGCCCGACGACGGCCATGGTCATGGGTGGTTTGCCAATAAGCGGCCTCCAAGACGGTGGAGGGCGCTGCGTGTTCAAGGCAGATGCTGACAGCGAAGCCTCGGGCCCTGCGTTCTGGTGCACATCAAGGTGGGTGTGTGGGTGCGTGGGAGGGTGGGTGCTTGGGTGTGCTTGGGTGTGCTTGGGTGCTTGAGCCACGCGGGCGACGATGCGGGCAGCGGGATCGTCTGTTGCCCGTTGGGATGTGGATGGGGACTAAAATTAGCTACTCATGCCATCAGCCATCATCGTCCATCATCGTCCATCATCGTCCATCCTCCGTCCATGGATGAGCCATTCCCACGAGTCAGCCCGAATGTTGGTGATGGTCACTCCGGATCCCATATAAATCTTGTACCAGCCCAGCTCGCCGCTCACGACGCTCTCGGTTCGATCGAGACCCACGTCTGTGTTGTGCCATGTTATGTTGACGACAATCATGAGCACATCCAACGCGCCGCGGAGCGAGTCTGCCATCCTGCCATCCTGCCATCCTGCCATCCTGCCAGCCTGCCGTGTACCACTGTGTTGATCCCTCACAAGGCAGATAAGGTTGGCCGTCATTCGAGCCAAGTCGTCGCCGACGATGGCCGACAATCGTACGCTGCCTGAGCCTCCGCATGGCCATTGACAAACAGTCCAAGGGTGCAACTTGATTGCCGTTTGCCAGCTTTCAAATCGGCACTCGCACGTCGGCGGGGACACCTTGCGAAGTCCGTATGTCAGAGTCGGCGAACGTGTCCCGCTGCCTCGTCCTTGGACGAGTTCGCAGAAGTCCGAGGCTGCACTGCTGAGACACGGCTGTGGTCAGCATTCGGGGCCACCGCCGACGGGCAGCCTTTAGCTACATATCCACTGTACAGCAGGTATTGGAGCAGCGAAGTCCTCGCCCGACCGCGCGCTCCGGCGTGAGATGGCAGACGGAAGCGCGGCATGCGAGGTATTCCGTACGAGTATCCCGTCCGGAACAACAACAGTGTGACTGCAGCACTGAGATATCCATCGTGCCATCATCCCTCGAACGTCATTCATTCAACCTCGGATCTGCCATGCCTCAGGCACAAACTGTGTCAACCCTGCAGTTCCCTTCATCCTTTACCTGGATAGTTCAAGAAACTACTGCCCGACACTTAGATTAAGCTGTTGCGATCGTGCTCGCCCAAAGGCAAACGCCCGGTCTTGCATCATACCTCACGTGCCTCGGAACTTGGACACTGCTGCCAACAGCCAACGATGCGATATGTCCTCGTATGCAACTTCGCGTGTAACTTCGCAAGTCCGCGTGCCCATTGAGTGCACATGCCCGAGACCTCAGCCGCGGTATTCTTGTGCATGCAAGCATCCGACATTGGACTCAGGCGGCCGCTCACTTGGCGCATAAGCCGCAAGACCCTCGAATCAGCCACTCATTGGGGCCCAGGTTCGCAAGCCGACCCCAGCTGGTGTCGAATAGTCCAACCGCGAAACAACGTCAGACGAAGCGCTCCTCCACTCGGAACACAAAGATTTGGTGCCTATCGCTTTGGGATTCAAGATCGACCCCGGCGATGCTGGAGATGGAGGCTGCCCCGGAGGCAATCGCATCCTGATGCCTGAGTGCCTGAGTGCCTGAGTGCCTGAGTGCCTGAGTGCCTG
>ML978808.1:0-16661 GCA_010015785.1 Saccharata proteae CBS 121410
GGTGGTCCTCCCGGTGGTCCTCCCGGTGGTCCTCCCGGTGGTCCTCCCGGTGGTCCTCCAGGTGGTCCTTCACGCAGTCTTCCAGGTAGTCCTCCTGGCACCCCTCCTGGCACTCCTCCAGGCAGCCCACCAGGCACTCCTCCAGGCACTCCTCCCGGTGGTCCTCCAGTTCCTTCTTGGCGCATCTGGTACCACTGGCTCATTGCTGGAGATTGGAGACTCTTTGAGCTCATAGACGACTTCGTTCACGACATCTTCCGGTTTGGCTTGCAACTCGCGCGGAAACTCAACGTCCTGGGCGGATTTCTGTCCTTCTTTCTCCTGATGCTCGGATTATTTGCGTTCTTCGTCGATATGGCGAAGAATGGATATGGCCCATCCGCATGCTTCAAGCACCGAGCCACACAAATGACAAATTCATGGAACCATTTCACCGGCCAACCAGGTGTCAATCAGCCCTACGTCGACTATCCCGCAAACTCTTATCCTTACAACAACATTGCCCCGAACATCGGCAGCGACAGAGTTGCGCCTCCGGTGATGACACCCATCAAGAAAGCTGTCAATGAGTTGAATCAGCTTCTACCGGAAAACATCATCCTCGTGAGGGGTAAGGACGGTGAATGGCAGGTCAGCGACCGCTTCTGGGATGCCTTGCACCGTAAGCTCACCGACGAGGGGTTTGAGATTGACGACACGGATCGGGAAGCAGCATATGCTGCTTGGTTGGACGAGAACAGACGGACGCTGCATGACATGATATCCGCAACGACCGATGCGACTGTCAAGAACTATCTCAACCAAAATCATGCCGTCACGGGCAAGGCCAACTTCCTCCAGGAAGTCGAGACGAGATTTCAAGTGCTGTCCGACCAATTGAAGAGGGAAATTGAGCGCAACTCCAAAACCACCCTGACCCAAGACCAGATCGACGAGGCAGCATCCAAATGGTTCGCGACGCGAGAGTCGAGCTCGCCCGGGGAGGCTCTGGCTCGCTTTGTTCAATGGGAAAACACACAGCTTGCCCTGAAATCCGTCAACTACTTCAGCCCGGGCTTCGGCGCCGTCATCGACCCTTTCCTCACATCTGCCACTCAGGTCACTGCCGGAAACATGTTCGGTTCCATCTATCGCCAGGTTCTATGGATGCCAAAACAGTATCCTGCCATGGCTCTCTACGACTGGGAGGAACCAAGCGACTGCTGGTGCTCTGCTGAGACGGAAATGGGCAAGGCGCAACTTGGCGTCATCATGGGTTTCCCAACCTACCCGACCAAACTCACTATCGAGCACATTCCACAAGCCGCGACCCTTGACATTAAATCCGCGCCGAAGCATGTCGAAGTCTGGGCCCATTTCGGGGACGTAGAAGTCTTCGAGAGAGCCTTGGAGCATATTCAGGCCTCGAGTGACCCGAGGTTGAAATGTGGCACGGCGCCCGCTCCCAACTATCTCTGCCTGGGCAAGGTCGCCTACCACATCGCCTCTTTCACGCACATCCAGACGCTGCAACTCGCTCTCCCCACGGTGAATTTGGATCTTCCAGTGAGCAGAGTTGTCGTGCGCGTTACCGAAAACTATGGCAGGGATTGGACCTGCCTCTACCGTCTGCGCCTGCATGGAGAAGAGGTCGCAAGGCTTGACAAGCCTGACCCTGAGTCGTCTCGTCCATGATTGTAAAGTCACAGATGTGGCTCTTTCCTTGAATCGATTTGCATATGCATGGATGGGTGTAGCCGGTTGCGTTCTGGATGGAAGATACCCTGTAAGCGCGTTAAGGCGTCTTTGAACAGGTCATCTGTGCCAGACTCTTCTTCGAAAGTCAGAGTCTTCTGCCTTCCTTCTCATATCTGCGTTGGATTGATGCAACAGCAGGACCTTTCATGGACCTGCATTTTCATCAACTCCATTGCTGTCTTTAGGAATAGGTAGCATAATGAACAATTGAGATTAAAAGTTACAATTACTGGCCCTTGTTCTTATATTGTCATTGGTTCTAGTCTCTAGAATAACTGTACCTGTCCTCAGCCCTGCCAAGCTGATGCTCCGCCGTCCGCCGATCACCCGCGCGAGCTCCAACCTCAATAACGTTATCCCACCATCCAGTTCCACCACCTCCACGTCCCCTCCTCCCTCCAGCACTCATGGAGCCCTCCAATCCCATAACGGCATGGCTCGGCATCGCCATCGCCAGCGGCGCCTGCGCAGCCTTCAACGGCGTCTTCGCAAAGCTGTACTCCCCTCCCATCCCCACGCACTCCACCAACACCGCGCTAACGCAGCCAGCACAACAACCGAGCTCACGACCAATTGGGCCCATGCCATATCCCATTTCCTCGGCTTCCAGGGCTCGGGGTTCGTGGAGGTGGTGATACGCGGTGTACGTCCCTTCTACCTACTCCCCCCCCCCCTCTCCACCAAAACCTCCCTCCATCATCCAACCAAACAAACAGTAGCGCTGACGCATAACCCTGCATGTGTACAGCTGTTCTTCGCCCTCAACCTCATCTTCAACGCCGTCATGTGGGGACTCTTCACGCGCGCCTTGACCCTCGCTTCCTCGACCGTGCGCGTCTCCATCATCAACACGTCTGCGAACTTCATTATAACAGCGCTGCTCGGGTTGGTTATTTTCGCGGAGAAACTGCCGGGGCTGTGGTGGGTGGGCGCCGGGATGTTGGTTGTGGGGAGTGTGATTATCGGGATGAGGGAGGAGAAGGAGGTTAAGAAGGAAGGGGGAGGGGAGGAGGGGGTGCCGTTGCAGGGGGAGGAGAGGGAAGGTGAAGTTGGGTTTCGGGACGAGGATGATGATGTTGTGGAGTTGGGGAGTGAGGAGGATGAAGAAGGGGAGGGGCGGGAGGGAAGACGGCAGGGTCTTGGGCATGGGGAGTGAGAGGGTTGGGTAATATATGTTTTTCGCTTGTGTTTTTCTATTCGATCGCAGCGCGCGAATTACTTGCCGCACCGACAAGACTGGAGTTCATACCCAGGCCTGATTTGAAGCCGCAGACAGCTGACCTGATCACCAGACGTCGAATTGGAAGCTCCTCCGTCCGCTCTTGAGAGGTACACCGACGCTATGACTCCTGCCACACGACGTCGTTCGCCTTGCCCAGGCGCAGACAATGCACGTGGGAGCTCCAAGTCCTTGATATAAAAGAGTTGTGTCGAGAAGACAGTCTTTCGTGCGTCTGTGCTGCTGTGGTGGGAGCCAAGGGCGCTGGAGAAAGGAATTAGCACGGTCGATTGTGGTCTACATTGTCCACGCAGACTCGGCGATACATGGATTGTGGCGGCTCTATGTATGCTCTCCATCAGTTGGCCCAGTAGGTGCATGAGGAGGAGCTTGTCTGCATATCTCGCGGATGTTAGGGATTATCAACGATTGCTGCCTGCGATGATTGCCAAGATTACTGCTCTAGTAGTACCAACGTATTTCATCTTTATTTTTTTGCTGTTTATAGACCTCGTCATCACTGGATGGATGCGGCAATCTCTGCTATGAATGTTTAGCTCATCAGCCAAACCTGCCTTGAGCAATCAACGAGGACACTTGTTGTGGCTCTTGCAAAATGGATGCCGTGATACTGGGCTCTTGGAGCATTGCCACTGAGTTCGTGTTGCACCTAAGAAGAGTTGCTCTGGAAGAATCAAAGGTCTCTACTTGTACTTATTGCCAACCCTGGCCTACCCAATCACATGGCCATTTTCGAATTTAGGATGGACTTGGAAGCAGAAACGCATCGATCGCATCAGCCCACGTACCGCAAGTCTTCCCATTACCGCCCAGAGACCGAGATGGTTCTACGTGTGCTCTTTATCGGTCAGATTTGTAGTTGCTGATGAGTGATATGGCTTCTTCGGCAATAATGAAGCCCTCCGTTGCTGATTGAAACTGGACATCATGAAGACTCAGGATCTCCTAAACCTTGGGGTGCGAATGTTATCTCGCCGGCTTCCAGCATGAAATGGAAACCATCGGGGCACAGTAACTCTAGATTGGGCTCCCTAGTCCCGAGACGAAGCGTCCAGCACAGGAACGTGTTGTTCATGGAAAAGCGACAGTGACAAATGAGGCGGATATTTGTACTACTCACTGTATCTGCCAATCCGGTCATCCGACGATTTTCACATGACCCGATTCCTAATCTCTCTGCAATGTAGGATGGACTTCGAAGCAGAAACGCAACCGATGTATCAACCCACGTCCCGCAAGTCTTTCCATCCTCTCCCCGCCCTCCCTCCTACTCTCACAAACATTTGATATCGCATCGTCCACATCCGCCTGCGAGCACTCTTGCGCATGCGGTCTTTCTACGATGCCATCAACGACAAAGAAAATAAACCCAACTCCTTCGGGGCATATGGTTATGTGTCCAGGGTGAAACGAATCCCGGAATCCAAAGCTCGGGAGACCGCGTCAGAGAGCCCTGAGTCCCTTTGGCGCAGCAGCCAGGCGGAGAGCCGTAAGACTACTGCTGCTGGCTGCTGCGCGGAGGGGACTTGATCTTGGGAGTAGTACCTGCACGAGACGGCACATGGAGGGTACCGTTGTGATGAGGAAATACTATCCCGGAGTTTTACTAGGGATGGTGTTGGGGGAGGGAGAGGTTAGTTGATGATGGGGGTGTCTACGGTGCTGGATGATGCACTGTGCGATCATGGTGCCTTGAGACTTGGGCGTCGATGGAGCATGGTAGACGCATCCATTAACCGTATGTACTGGTTGTGCATTGTGTGAAGTTATACACAGCTGTAGCACACTTTGTCGAATTGAATATCCATTGATGCGTAGAAGAAAGATGTCGTGGACGTCGGGTGGTGGAGGAGAAGTTGCGAGAAAGGTCAAGTTGGACAAAGCTCCATCCAAGGGTTTTCTTCGGCTCGGCTGGCTGCACCGCCACCTCCGCCTCTCCAATTACTCTCATCCGTCATTTGTTCCAGTCACTCGACAGCTGCCCGGCGCACAAGACTCGACGACCTCCAACGCCACTCCACCTCCACCCGACAGTACACCCATATCGCATACATTCCCACACAAGCACCAGAAACTCATACATCATGTGCGGCACCGACATCTTCCTGGCCGTCCTGGCCGTCCTTTTCCCTCCCGTCGCCGGTAAGCTTCCCAGGCGGCAATAGCAGTCCAACCTCCATACTGACAACCTATCCCACAGTCTGGGTCAAGCGCGGAATCTGCAGCGCCGACTCCCTCATCAACATCGCCCTCTGCTGTCTCGGTTTCCTCCCCGGCCTCGTACGTCCCCCACATCTCCACACATCCCTCCCACCAAAGACTAACCACGCACTCAACACAGCTCCACGCCTGGTACATAATCTACACCTACCCCGACCCGATCGACTCGTACGAGCGCGTCCCCGACCGCGAACAAGCCGGTGGCGGCCACGTCACCTACTACTACGTCCAGCACTCGCCCTCTTTGCACGCCTCGGGGCCGCGACAGCACCCTCAGCACCCCCAGCAGCAGTACCAGAGCCACCCGGCGAAGCCGAACTACGGCTCCGTCAACAGTAGCGCCCCGCAGAAGCAGTTCCCGCAGCAGTCTTCGGGGGCCGCGAACCAGACGGGGAGTGGTGAGGGTAGTGCGGATGCTGCGGCGCCGCCGCCCACGTATGCGGACGCGGTGGGCGGGGATCACAAGGTGCAGAGTCAGGAGTAGGTGGGTGGATGGGGGACGGGGCGCGGTGTTGAGTGGCTGGCGCGCTTGTCGTTCAAGCGGCATGGACCGATAGCATTCGGAGGGGGATTTGGCGCTTTGGGTGATGGGGGGATGGCGTTTCTTTCTTGCGGGCTTTGGGTCCAAGGGTGACAGGGCTGTAATTGGGAAGGATATCCGTTCATCGTATACGTGTGTGCAACCATCGATTTTCTTGCAGAAAACCAGGTGTATTCAAGTCAGGAGTCCCGTCTTTCGTACTCTTACAACCCTTCGACCAACGAGAAAATGCAAATAGCCCCGAACCAGCATTCCACCTTTCGGAGTCCCGCATATCATACTGAGCAGTTCCTACACATCGAGAACTTCAGCATCATCGTGCCTAAAGACCTTCCCCCAATCCACCGAACAACTCCTTCAACCTCTCATCCGCCCTAAGCAACGCCTCCATCTCCTCCCTCAAACCTACCTCTTCCCCCGTCGCCCGCTCCAAGACCTGCACCACCATCCTCAACTCCTTCTCCACCTCCGCAACCCCCTCCCCCCTCAAACCCACCCAACAAACACACACCCCCTTCAACACCTCCCCCCTCCAATCCCCCACCCTCGGCCACGCATTCAACATCACCTCCTGCAGCGCTCTCGCCGCACCCGCCAGCAGCGGCGGATGTAAGCTACCAAGCGGCTCGGACAAGACATTCGAGAGCAGCGGTATCAGACTGGAGAGGTGTTTCACAGACTCGATGCCGAGTTCCTGGATCAGGATGCGGAGGTGGTGGCACAGAGTTGTGGCGAGACGGGCGTGGTCCATGCCGGCGTGGGCGAAGGAGAAGAGGATGCCGTGGCGGAGGATTCTGTCGAGGAGTTTGGCGCGGGCGGCGGAGGCGGGGGAGAAGATGGGTTCGGGGTTTGTATCATTGTTTGCTCTGGGGAAGCGGGTGTGTGCGAGGGTGATGAGGGCGGGGTAGGCGGCGTCGAGGAGGGTGATGGATTCGGGTTCGGGGGTTAGGGTGGGCAGGTACGAAAGGCAGGGCATGACGGCATCTTCGAAGACGTCGGCGAGGCCGGTGCGGTGCAGCAGGGGCGGAGGCGTGGCTTCGAGAAGGAGTTTGAGGAACACGCATCCAGTGGCTTTGTAGGCCGTGTCTGAATCGTCTATCAAAGTGAGGATGGGAGGAACTAGCATTGGCCATTCTTTCTCTACACGGGAAGTGGACATTGTGGTGAGGACCCAGCGCAGCAAATCGAGCGCGTATGCTTCCGAAGGCTTCTTCCATGGCTTCGCTGCTTCTTCGTTTTCTTCGCCGAAGTGGACGGAGTGGACGCGTGGTTGGGGGCCTGTCTTGATGCTTTTGCGTCCTTGGGCCGTGATTGAGGGGTTACGGGGCGTCTGCGCGAAGAGCGGGCGGATGGTTAGGCGCAGAATGTGCGAGGCGAGGGCGGGGATCAGCTCACCTGAGCGCTGGTTCTTGACCTCCTCGATTGCGGCGGATGGGTCGGTGACGCCGGGGTTGCGGAGCTGCCAGACCATGACGACGTCGAGGGCGGATTTCATCCAGGGGCCGGGGGGCGTTGAGAGGGCTTTGGCGAGGGCTTTGCCGTCGAGGAGGGGCTTTAGGGCGTAGGCTTCGGTGAGGTTGAGGCTGGAGATGTGGGAAATGAAGGTGGCATAGCCTTTGGTGATGGCTATGGTCTGTTAGTCGCGGAGGTTGCTAATGGGGAAGAGATTTGACTTACCATCCTCATCGGCGTGTTTGTTCAGGACTTCGTATAGGATAGCGAACACCACTTGGCTCCTCCACGTTGGCCCCCAACGACGGATTGTCATTCCAATGACATCAGGTGCAGCCGGATCCTCCCCTTCAATTTGCTTCTGAGGGGACGTCTTCTGTCGAACAAGTGCGTCTTTCATGTTTCTGATTTCTTCCAAATTCTTGATCGAAGCAGTGACGATGTCGCAGACTTTGTTCGGTGCCTTGAAACCCTCGCGAGCTACAGAAGTTGCTACTGGAGGTGGCGGCCTGCTACCTGGTCTGGCAGGCTGCTGTTCTGGCGCGTCTGCCCAAGGCACGATCGCGGAGAGTGTCCATGCTAGATACTTCTCATCCGCATCGCGGATCAAGGTCGAACGGACGGTCGCGTAGGACGAATCCTCGCCTTCGGTTTGACCGAGCAGTCTGCCTGCATATTCATATGTTGGAGTCCACTTCGACTGCGGAGTCCATCCGTAGTCCTTGGTCGGATCTGTGAAGATGGTACTGTACAAGCCCAGGCGATCGATGAGTTCCAGAGCGCGAGCAGGATCGGGTCCTGAAAATAGAACTGAGCTCGAGTTCAATCATAGTCGATAGGGTACTTACCTCGTAGTGCCTTTTCTAGCTCGACGCCAACGCGTTCTCTACTGATCTTGAGACGCAACGCCTCTTTGATGTCCTCATTACCCATTGCCTCTTCAGCCGCGGGATCAATCTGATAGAAGAGTCTGCTGGCGAAACGAATCAAACGCAGCACGCGCAATGGGTCATCCTTAAATGTCTGGTAAGGTTCCAGAGGCGTCCGGATTACCTTTAGCTGCATGTCCTCGAAGCCTTTGCCGGTGAAGTCTTCGATTTGCTCGGTGTTCAGATTGTAGAACATGGCATTGACCGTGGCATCACGGCGCAGGGCATCCTCTTCCGGTGTGCCAAACTCCATCTGCGGGTTACGGCTGTCTTCAGTGTAGGTCTCCTTGCGAAGATTGACGAGATCAATATCAAGACCAAGAATCCTGGTCGTGACGGTTTCCAGATGCTTGGACTTCTCTGGGTTGGCATCGATCTTGTGCAAGCCGCCGACCTTGTATTTCTTGGCGTTGCCTGACCGCCGCAGGTACTCATTCATGCGCAGACCGAATTGGTAGCCAGTCATTTTGTTGATGGCTACGTCGATGTCATGGCTTTCGACGCCGAGCAGCTTGTCTCTGACCCAGCCTCCCGTGAAGCGGAGTTCTAACTTTGCTTTGGCCAGCTCTTCTGGCAGCTTTGCATGCTGGGACTCATCGCCGCTGGGAATCGGCGAGTTGTCGATGTACTGCGCAACATCCAGTAGTAGCTGACGCAGAGTGCTCTCGACCTCGGTCAGCTTGAGCGTCTTGGCTCTCGGAGTCTGAGTGGCCATGGCTCTCCTCCAGTTGGACACAGAGACAGATGTTTCGATTCTGCGTCGTTTTGTGCTGCGCTCTGGGCTTTGTCCCGGACTGGGCGACCTTTGCAAGGACATGCAACGAAGCACAGAAACTGAACTGAAAGCACGTGCAGTGGAAAACGGCGAAGGCGCGAACTTTGGAGGAGAAAGAAAGAGAGAGCGAAGGAGTGGAAGCTTCGTCATCAAGCTGGAGATGGTCGGCTGTTGGTGAGTTTGTTTGTCAAACAGTCAGTCAGTCATCAAAGGTGTTGTTGGCCAAAAAGTTCAAGTTGCTCAATCGCGCGGCTCGCGGTTCTGCCACGATTGAATCATGACTCGCTGCCAGTCCGGCCACCTGCGCAGCTGTGATGTCCTGGCCCAACATTGAACACCTCCCAGCAACATCCTCACCGTTCTACAAAACTCCACTGCGCTGTCGCCTCTGGTCCGGCAATCCATGCGCTTCAACGCGCCCCAAAAGAGGCCACCAGTTCCAGTCCGGGTAGCAGAAGGCTCCCATGACGCCCTCGCAAGATGACATGCCTCACCCAGCTCCCAGATACGCAGACTCCGAGTCTTCAGGAGACTGGCACAAGCGGGCGTCGTCGCCGGCTCCCTCCACTATATCCTCCATAGCCAGTCTTCCCTACCGCCGCTCGAATCCCACCTTATCCTCCATCTTCTCGTCGACCTCCAACTTTCGGCCTTCAACGCCTAACTCCGGCACGACTACTCCAACTGCTCCCATTGTCGCTGGATCTGTCTTCTCTCCGCCGCCGAGAAGCGGAGCTGGGACGCCCCCGATACCTTCTCCCGCCGTCTCCGCGGACGAAACACGCACCCTAATCCTTCGATCTTTCGTGCCCCACGTTGCAGTACTCGCTTCACCAGATACAGACGAGACTATCAGACGGAAAGGCTTCCCTGGTGGCTTGCTCGAATTGCTCAGGCCATACGGAGAGCGAGTCCAAGGCAGGGTTACGATACGCGACAGCGCGGGCGGAAACAGGAGCTGGGATGATTACGGTGTACGATTCGTTGGGCTCAAAGACGGGCTTGGAGTCCGCCCCTGGACGGGCACTCCACGTCACAGTTCTGAGTCCAAGAGAGACAGCAATGGAGACCGAGCCTCCGTCAGAAATGCAACTGCGCCGTTTGTTCGTGTTGGCGGGGATATCGGCCAGATTGAAGATGCCGTAGACCGGCATCTGTTATATTCGGAAGTGCAGTTCGGAGGGGCTGTAACGGACTACTTTTCTTCGAAAGGCGCGAGCACCGACTTTGCTGGCTCCGCGTCGCCATTCTACAAGCTTTATCTCCGGCGGCTGCTCTCAGGTCTTCCGATGACTCCGCATGAGACTTTTGCTCATCCGGTGGCTTGCGTCGTGGCGGTCAGCGCGCGCAGTCCCAACGCGATTCCAGAACTCCGCCAATTGTACGACAGTACAGATATGGGTGACCAGCGTTTGCCGCAATGGGTCAGTAACGACTACCTGCGGTACTATATCCTGGTCCATGATGAGGATCACGACGAGATTGGGGAAACGACCAGGTTGTATGAGCAGATGAAGCGACATTTTGGCCTGCATTGCCATCTTCTGCGAATAAGGAGTACACAATGTGTTTCGTCAGATGACGACGCAATCAGATTACCGTTATGTGATTGGCTCTCTGCCTCGGAGGAGCTGGCAGAGATCCAGCGACGAGGTAAAGACGGTTTACTGCTGAGATGATGTAAGTGCTAATCAGAAGAACAGAAACCTCAGAGGACCTCGAAGATCCAACACCTTGTCTATTCGAATCAGATGCTACTGCAATTAGGACTATGGTGAGAGAGCTGGTCACCCAATCAATCATTCCCCATATGGAGAGAAGCGTTTCAACCTGGAATGAGCAGGTAGCATCACGGCGGCGCGGCATCAGCGGACGCTTCATGTCCCTTTCCAAGAAATGGACGCCATTCGCATCGTCTCGCAACTCAATCATGGCGCTCCAAGGAGGCCCCAGCAGCAACTACGATTCACTTCAGGGGTTCTACAGGCCCGATACCCCGGAGGCCATAATGCGCAAGCTGGCCGACTATTCGTTCATGCTGCGCGACTTCAAATTTGCATCGATCAATTACGAGCTCATCCGCGCAGACTTCAACAACGATAAGGCCTGGAAGTACTACGCAGGCGCCAACGAAATGACGGCACTGAGCACTTTGATGAACCCACAGAGCTTGTCCTCGAAGACGAGGTCAGAAGGCGTCGATCAAATGCTGGAGACAGCATGTTACTCCTACAACACCCGCTGTGCCTCGCCCTACAACGCTCTTCGGACCCTTGCCATCGGCCTCGAACTCTTGCGGCTGCGAGGCTCTTCAGCAGCTGATGACGCCGCTCGATGGGCAAGTCGCGTACTTGAAGACCGTCTCGTCGGTTCCATCGGCGGTGCCCTCTTTACCGAACGTGTCTCAGCATGCTACATCGCACGTCGCGGCATTGGCAGTATGAACTGGGGCACTCGACGGCGCAAAGCAGCCATGTGGGCCGTGATGGCAGCAGACGCGTGGTTGCGGCTCGAGAAAACAGTGCAGGCAGAGAAATGTCTTGACGAAGCGAATGAATTGTATGGCTACGCGTCTGAAAAGCCTCGAGCTGTCGAGTTCGACGGGATGGACCGCTTCATCACCAACCTAAGGAAAGCGATCGTTGAGATCCGACTCAATGCATTAGGTGGCGACGCTACCGCAGAAGAAGCGGAGGAACCACAGGAAGAGCCGGTGGAGGAGGTCGCTGAGACGCTGGATACGAAGAGTCACCGAATGAGCTTGATAGGAGCTGGTGCGGCGCCTTTCGCGGACAATGTGTTGACGGCTCTCAGAAGCAGAGACGATGACGAGACTCTGGCGAAGGATGATAGGTTCGAGTAGCGGGACGGGCACAGGATTTGTATGGATTCCAGCTGGCGTGTAGAGGAACGAAGTGGCATGGCGATGGCGTCAATGGGACTCTGGAGTTGCGCGAGATGACATGTATCGGGTTGGGCAAAGTACTAGTAGATATCCGCACTTCTAAGTTAGCCAGCAAGTCTGGGTTTTGCCATTCTGCACTACTTTTTCATTATTCAATGACCTAAATATGTATTCCCCGATGGATTTAATCCTCACTGTCCGTCACATGCAACAAGTGCTTCAATCCACCGGGGAATAAATATTCAGGCTTTAACGTTACTCGCCGCCGTCTTTGTCCTGGTGAATCGGCGCGGATCGCCAGGGGTCCGTCCGGGGAACCTCTACACCTCCGAACCTCGAAAGCTACTCCAACACCTCTAGCCCACCAATCCCGCCGTCTTCGGTCCAAACACTCAAAATGAAGCTCCAAGCTACCCTCCCCGCCGCTCTCTTCGCCCTCTTCTCCTTCGTCCACGCGCACGGCTCTCACGACTCAATCCCCGTTGCCGACGACGCAGACTGGGCAACCAGGCACATGGCCGGTAAACCCCCTCCTCCTCCACCACCAGTTACCTCCAATGCTAACCCTCACCGCTCCCAGAGGAACACCACATCTCCTCTTTCGACCCCGGCGTCTTCTTCAACATGCACGACTACGACAGCTCGGGCAACTGGTCTCCCGACGACGTCCGCAAGACGTACGGCCTCCTCGACGAATCCGCGGCCTCGATCCCCCAGACCAAAAAGGACGAGGTCGTGCGCACGGTGTTCGAGTTGTACGACAAAGATCGGAGCGGCATGATCAGCTTTGCCGAGTTCACGGTGGGGAACGCGCATGGAGTCGTGTTGCCGGATTTTGGGACCGGGCCGGGCCATCATGGCGATGATGAGTACGAGTACGAGATCCATCATTTCGAGAAGTTCCATGGTGGGGATGATGTCAAGGAGGAGGATTTGACGCATCCGGAGGATATCGAACATTTTAGGAAGCACGATTTGCTGGATGAGGCGCAGGAGAAGTTGGAGCAGCAGGAGAAGCTTATGATTGTGGAGGCGAATATTCCGGCGAAGTTTAGGAGGTCATAGAGGTGGTTCTGGATGGCGTTGGGGTTGTCCGGGTGTAGGGAGTAAGGTTGTAGATGTGGAAGAGATAGCCCCCGTTGGATTATACCGCAGGGCGAGATGTTCAGGGTAGCTGACGACGACATCCGATCTGGAAAAGTGACGACCAGTATGAGTATGAAGGCGTTGAAGAGTATGAAGAAACTGTGCGAATGGCGGAACAAGGACAAGAAGCTTGGTTTGAAACTTCCTCCAGAATCCATGTAGATGTATGTATACCAAATCCTGTACCAAATGCTATCTAATACCCAACCACCCTTGGCGGGATATGGATATCCAAGACACAATGCATAACCCCAGGCGCATACGTCTTGACCCTTTCCACATGCTCCAACTTCGCTCCACCTCTCTCTCCATCACCCCTCAACCGCCCCATGATTTGATCAACCTCCCCCACGATCTCCTCCGCTTTCTCCTCAATCTCGACAATCGCAAGATTCTCATGCAAATGTATCCACCCACCAAGCACCGGATCCACCGCCTCAATCGCCGTCTCCCAACTCCCTCTGGACGTCGGCAACAAGCCGCAGTTGACGTGCCTGATGGGCGGCAGGCGGGATCGAAGATGCCGTATCCTAGCGCTGGCGTGGACGTTCGATTCGCGGAAGATGATGAAGTCGGCCTCTGAAGCTGCGGCCTCGTCTTCCTTCCTCACATCCACACCCTCCTGTCCCTGCACTCCCTCTCCAACTTCCTCACCCCCATCTCCACCCTCAACAACACAAACACCCCACCCATTCCCCCCCGCCCCCCTCCGAAATCCCTCCACACTCCACGGATTCAACTCCCACCCCACAACCCTCCGCACGCCCGCCTTCCGATAACAAAAAGCAAAATATCCAATCCCAGCATACAAGTCGACTGCTGCGCTCCCTTTTCCGCTTTCTTTCCCCTGCTCTACTGCCAGCGCGACAGAGGGAAGGCGGAGGAGACGAGACTTCTCGGCGATGTTGCCGCGTGAGAACATTGTGTAGAGGGGGGCCCAGCTTTGGTGGATGTTGTTCTGGCGGCAGTGGGTCCAGAACGCGGCGGAGAAGTCGGAGGGGGTGGGGGTGGTGAGGAGGCGGGGGGTTGGTGGGGGGCCGAAGGGGCCGTGGAGGGGGGTTAGGGAGGTGGGGTGGCGGAGGATGTTGGAGTGGATGGTCGTGGTTGTGGTTGTGGTTGTGCTGCTTTCGGAGGAGGTCGAGGCGGAGTTGGAAGACGGAGAGGTTTGGGCGGCGATGGGCGCGTTGATGGCGATGTGGGTTATATTGAGCGTAGTAGCGATCTGTTCGTAGAATGCAGAGATGGAGGCTTGCGAGAGGGATTTCAGGAGATTCTGCCAGGGTTCGGACTTGAAAGCTTGAGGTGGGAGGAGGAGGAGCGGGCCGTAGATTGTGTAGGTCGTTGGGAGTGTGGAGAGCAGGACCGCGGCTGTAGTATCCGCGGCAGCCAGCACAGATGAGGATATCGTTTGGAGATACTGGGATGCAGCTGTGTGTAGAAGGTTCGTTGCCTTGTCTTTTGGACCGCCGGATTGAGAATTCTCAGATGAGGTTTGGATGAATGTTATGTCGGCTTCGAGATCTGATAATCCGAGTCTGGAGAGTAGAGAACTTATGGCAGAAGTCATGTTCTCAGCATCATCTTCCCGTTTCGCTCTCATCAAGATGGATCCATAGTCTATCGTGCTCGGCACGAGAAACTGCTTTCTGCCATTTTCCCCACTGCTGACATCTTCGTGGGGCTTGATGCCATATTTGCGATCGAATACTCCTTCTTTCTCCAATGCCGTCTTAACTTTCTTGACATGCTCCGCCGGCACAAGGAATGTAATCTTGACTGAACTCATCTCACAAAACGATGGTTCTGAGTAGAAGAGAGCGGAACGAGACATCTATGAAAAATGACTAATTTCGAGAAAGACCTGAGGGGAAAATTTCTAAGAAAACCAACTCAGAGGACAAATGGGAAGAAATCGAGGAGTATCGGAAGGTATAATAAAATCAATAAACCCCCTCTTCTGTTCACTTAGTATAGCTTTGATGGACCGTAAACAAATGCTGTCTGCCCGAAAGCCGAAAGGTTGATGACGAGGGATGCATTCGCTTCGAGCATCGAGGTTCCGGCTCTGGCGAATCAGCCGAAGCCCAAAGAACCAACTCGACGACCCACCATCTCACTGGCGAAAAACATTACCTCACAGCATCATATATGACGACCATTCGCGCATGGAATGTTAGTCTCGAAAGAAATTAAAAAAATCGTATCTGATGTCTAGTGAATTCATTTTGCCGTATCTTCTAACGTTAATAAAGCCGATGGCCTCCAACAACCTAGTTAACAAAACATCTATCAGCATATAGCCAAACCTCAAAAGTCCCACCAGTACTCGGCAAAGTATATATTCAGCCACGAACTTAGCCTATTTTCCTTCCACCAGTCCCCCCCACCCCCAAGCAATCTCACAAAATCGACAAGACAAAACGATTGAGAAGATGTTTATCGCCATGCTCCTAGGTATCTGTCTCCTCTCCCTCTACTTCATGTCCCTGCTAATGCATTACCCGCCCCAGAACCACAGAGCCAGCACTTTCTTCATACTCTCATCGATACTCTCCATACGGCTAGCCCATCTTCTAACCGAGCGTTGCAGGGGACTACATTTCAGTTGGCCGCCAAGAGTACTCGCAGGTACGGTCCTGATAGACGAACGGATTGCTAGCAATGCGCTGAGAATGCTTCTCGCTTTTTTCGCGTTCGGGTACGCACTGGACTACTTGAATATGGGATACCGAGGGTTCGAAGGCCGTTGAGGACCTGAAAGATCCTCACAACCTTTCCTTGGAGTGATTGTTGAGGTGAAAAAGAAGAGGTAGGTAAATCACGTTTTCAGAAAAAGTCGTCGCAAAGGATTTGTCGAATAATTGCAGCATCAGCAAAGCCACTACCGGTAAGCAGTAAAGCGCGAACCGAGAAGCAGGCAGAGCAAAGAAGCAGAATTTTATTGTACAGTTGCCATCGAATGATCCCGTGCAGTGTTCCCCCATCCATTTCGTGCATCGTTGTATTAAATCTGTACACTCCATGGATGCACATAAGCATCCATGGAAGTGAAAAAAGCAGAGGAAAGCAAATGTAAAGCAGAAGAGGTGAAAGTTCGAGAAGCAAACACGGAAAAAGCCATACCGCCTTCGAGGAAATGGATGGTGGGAAGAAAGGCTACATAACCCTTCACTCTAGCGAGCTAGAGTGAAAGAGCGGAGGTTTATGCCAATGCAACTGGATGAAAAGGCTACATAACCTTACCACAGATGTGATAAAGCGGAGTTTTATGCCAGCGCAGATGGATGGAAAAGAACAGGCAACATAACCTTACCACATAAGTGATAAGGCGGAGTTTTACGCCGCCCCCGAACGAAACCAGTTGAAATGCATCTTTTCAGGCGCAGCCGTACAAAGTCGTTGATCCATCCATCGTGCAGTCATGCCATGCAATAGTGAAATGAAAATCGCAGCGCTCGCTTGTATGCTTTGGGTATCGTTCTTCAAGCCGTTTCCCGTTTGAAATGCAAGAAAGAAAGCGAACAGCCGTACAGCGCCACCTTGAGAATGCGGAGAAAGTGTTGTCTTATGCAAAGATCCCTCCTGTCCATGAATTCAGGTGATCATGTACCAAGGCGAGGTCATGAAAGGAAGGCGATGACCGAGTTGCAAGTTAACGATGCTGTAATGGTGGTGTTGTGGGTGATAGTGTTGTGGGTGATAGTGTTGTGGGTGAT
>ML978809.1:0-15803 GCA_010015785.1 Saccharata proteae CBS 121410
TGTTGCTGTTGCTGTTGCTGTTGCTGTTGCTGTTGCTGTTGATGCTGTTGATGTTGATGTTGATGTTGATGTGGTGGAATGTTGGAGTCCATCGGGAAAGACCACCCGTCAGAGACCGCATCACCGAAGTACTGGAATGGCGGGTATTGATTTGTTGTGTCGTAAATCATGATAGCATTACTGTTGTTCGTAATGGGAGGGTACTGAGGATTCGGAGGATACAGCGCCGGAGGATTTGTCGAGGAAGGGATCGCGTTCGTCGTGGCGGAAGGTTTAGCGTTGGAGATGGCGACGGCCGGGCCGGACGCTGGACTGCTTCGCGAAATCGAAGGCCTCGGTATTGGTAATGTTGCAGCAGGCTCTTGGGCAGGAGGGCTTTTCCCTGGACAACCCCCGCTGCTGCAAGATCTTCTCGAACCAAGGATCTTGTCCAAGGTCTGAGCGTTGGCAGAAGGCTGGTTAGTTGAGTAGTCCGAGTCGCCAAAGCAGTCGATTTCTTCTTCAGAGAGCCCTTGCTGACGGAGCAGCGCCCTAAGCCGCCTGTTTTCTTCGAGTACTCGCTTCGCTGCAGCCTGGATTTCAGCGGAGGCTTCGACGCCCTTTTGTTCACAATTTCGATATTTGGTCTCCAGCTCTTGCAAGTACTCCTTGCGACGAGCACGCGAGCGCCGCTGGTTGTCTCGGATACGGGCAAGGTTGTCCTTTTGGTGCTGTATACGAGTCAGTGACAGTATAGGTCTGATATTGTGTAGAATGTGGTACCGTTGAACTATCGCTCATGGTCTTTTAGTGGCGGCCCGAGAAGTATAGAGATAGAGTGGATGAGCTAAATTTGAAAAGATATTATGATGTCGATTTGGCCAGTACCGGAGCTGATAGATCCTTTGACGGGCGAACAGTCCTGGCCTGGCAGAGTCTCCGAACTCACGAATCTCGGCAAGATTGACCAGATTGGTGAAGCAGGCGTCCCCTCACAAGTTGGCAATTTTCGCGACTCCTTCTCCGAGGTCGACAGTCTTCCCTCGTGTAATCTAGCAGACACTATGAATGGTAGGATTTGGGGACGGTCCTATGTATAGTCCATGAGCCTGTGTTCTTCCGGAAGCTCGGATTCGGGGGCAGCGCGGGTCTGGGGAAGAAGGAAAGGGGAGACATACGGTCAAATAATGGCTCTCGTCCAGTTGTCACGAGCTAGGTTGGCTGCAACTGCTACGTTACTGTAAAATGTGGAAGACGCGGGAAGCTACTGTCTTGGCGAGGCCTGGCCGGCGTAGCTGGTGGTTGGCTGGCGTCGGAGGAAATAATACAGCTGTGGTCTCCGCATGTCAAAATTCTGGCTAAGATTCCTCGGCGCTGTCGTCTAGGGTCACGCCGTTTGCTAGCGTTTCAGTCGTCGTCATTCGTGTGTGTCCATAGCGCCTCTTCTTCGTGGCCAAATCGTGGCTACGCTTCTTTGCATCTTGGGCCCCGGGACCGGCCAGCCATCGGAGCGCATCCGCGTCGGCGATAGAGCAGCATCTCGGGGTTAAGTCATGGATCAAAATATATTCCAAACAAGCCAAATCTTGGAAAAAGCCGGGGTGGTGTAGTTGGTTATCACGTCTGTCTAACAGATCCACTCTTCAGGAGTAGATTACGCGTGCACAGAAGGTCCCGAGTTCAAGTCTCGGCTCCGGTACTTCATTTTTCTCCCCAGAGAGCAGTAGCTTTTTGATTCCAAAACCCGCACACATATGGATGGACCCATTTATAACCGCTCACCTTGATATCCACGTGCAGTTACTTTTTTTGATGCATACAGACAGGCCTGGCTCTACTGGTTGTTCACCAGTCTATGAAGTAAGCTAATAGACCGAAGCGTAGCGCATTTAAACGCGGCCAGGATCACTTCAACCTCACGAGGGCTGCTGAGCGGGCTTTCTCCGACTTCCTGGAACGATAGTAAACTCGGTTTTGTCATGAACGTAGAAGTTGTATCCAAGGCTCGGTTCAATATAGGTAGACGGGTAGTTCTGGCCTGCTTCGACTGCGCAGTCCGACCACGGTTGATCGGGCCTCGGACGACCGTAACTTATTGAAACCCTGGACTGGCCCTCACATCACCTCAACTTTCGGACCTCCAAACGCGCGGCCCCATAACTTAGTCTGACACGGAGGTCAAGCCATGGTAGACCGTATTTGATGCATCGTTACTTGCCGCAAAAGTCAACAGCTGACCGTAATATGACTAGCAAGCAGCGGCCCGCTTTTGGCTGAATGATGGCGCCCAAACTACGAACGCGTGTCTTTTTTTGGTGCGGGATGCGAATGCGAGATGCGGGACATTCTTAGGTCGCTACTTAAGCTTCTGCAGCCGCATAACCTTAATTCTAGCCATCGAACACCAATCATCGCTTTGTTGTTATTCAGCACCATTACGAAGTCCTCCCGGTCGTGCGAGGCCGGATCGCGAAAACCGCACGTTTCGTGGGGATACCAATCGCTCGATCGTCAGCCTTGATGTTTAGATGGCATCATCCACGGGGTCCATGTGTCGCCAGCGGCTGCGAAAGTCCACGCATCGTGTGATGCAGATGGGACACCCGTACCACGTCAACGAGGTACTGGCTAAGTGCCGTCCAGGGTCCGAGGCTTTCCCTTGGCCCCGCAGGCCCGGACCAGTCGAGCGTTCATCTGGATGGACATGCTCGTTGTCGTCCATAGTAGCAGCCTTTGAAGGATGCCCGTAGCAGATCCCAACGGACCCGATGACAACTACCTTGTTAAAACGGGCTTCAATCACAGGTCGTGGTGCTATTTCTCCCTCGCAATGATTGCCGATGAAGTCGGAATTGGCCCCTCCCGTGCACCGCCTCCGGGGGACTCGAGAGTTCCGCTGTTCGTTCACCGGTCCAATCTATTCTTACGTAGGTTGAGCAGCGTGGTGACGGGGCAGCTGAAAGGGTAAAACTCATGGATCCTGGCAATACCAATCTGTGTAGACGATTCAATATTTAGTGTTGTGATAATTGCTAACAGAAGGTTTCGGTTCCAATACTCATTGGAAATACTTCTACACCGACTTCTTCTGTCCGAGGAAAAGGAAGGATGTGGGAATCGCAATCCCGTACCCTCGAACGCCGCTAATGCTCCAGCTCTCTTATGCATTATGCGCCCAAACGCCGGATTGACCTCCGAAAGTCACCAGGTAACCGGCCGTCAGAGACCTAATTACAGGAAATACTCTGTTTGCACTTCTTTTCCTTGTTGTTGTTGCTGCTGCTCTGCCCTGTGTACGTCGTTCTCCGGAGCAGCATCAAACACGTTGAAGAAGCGCTCGCCGGTATCGCTGACTTCGAGGACGCTAGCCATATTCCCACACCGGTAGCAGTAATTCGGCGCACTCCACACTGTACTCAACCGGTCATCGTACAAGACTTGGTAACCTTCCTGGCACAGTTGATGTGCGCGCAGAATGTGCGACATGTTATTGACCTCGAGGAATTTCTTCACCACCTGTGCGCCAAATGTGTACCCTGCGCCCCTTGGACTCAGGCTGAACTCATCGCGCTCGGAATCAGGATCGCTCCAGACTAGATCGGCCATCGGTCCTTCATGCGGTATCTCCCGGAAACGGTCGATGATCTTGATTTGGTCGATGCTGTGAATGCTGGGGGACAGTCCGCCGTGCACGCAGAAGATTTGATTATTGATGACAACCGATAAAGTCAGAAAGTCGAACATGTCGGTAAAGTAGTGCCAGACGTTGGCGTTGCCATATTTGCGCGAACACTCGGTGTAGAAGCCGTAGGATTGGGTAACACCGCGAGATTCGTGGTTACCGCGGATTAGATGAACACGGGAGGGGTAGCGCAGCTTCAGGCAGATGAGGAGAGAGATGGTCTCGACGCTGAAGAGACCGCGATCGACATAATCGCCTGTTTTATCGTATTAGCTAGGACTGCTCCTCAGACGTGGTCGCGTGCCAGCTGGCAGCCCAGAAAGCATATTGACGCACCTAGGAATAGGTAGTTTGTATCCGGACAGAAGCCGCCGATTCTGAATATCTCGATCATATCAAAGAACTGGCCGTGAATGTCGCCGACGACTGTGACGGGGGCGTCGATATGAACAACATTGCTCTCCTTCATGAGTAGTTCCTTTGCCTTCGCGCATATTGCCTCAATGACGGAATCGGCGAGAAGCTCCTTCTTGTACAGCCTTGATATGCACTCATCGAGGTCGACCGTAGCTAGACACGGAATTATCAGCGGGGCATTCTCTTGGGCGACGGCTGCGCATAGCTACATACCCGGGAGGCCTGGCATGTCTGGATGGCGGATGCCAGTGGGGGCTTGACCGGCGAGGGTTTCGGATTAGGGACAAGACGACAAACTCGCTGTCGGTATATGTCTGTATCTGACAATCATCGTCGTCGGTCAGTGTGGCATGGCGAGGTCGAACCGGTGGTGATGCAGGGCGGTTGAATGGTTCTTCGGTGCCCTGAGGTGACGAGCTGCGCGATGCAAGACCGCACTGCCGCGGCAGCTTAGTCAGTCACGTGACCGGAGATTTATGATTACCCGCGAGGCTTCCACCTCAGACATCGCATGCCTGCGTCCTTCGTTTGCAACGCTCACCTTTGATGCCATCTCCTCTGTCTACTCAATTGCTCCTAACCTCTCTCCCTCTCTCCGCCTTTGGCACACTTTCACCGTTCGGGCACAACCGCTGGTAGGCGCCGCAATTATATTGTTGACCTATCCCTGCTGTGCTGAGCTTCCCGTGGTCCAGTCGCACTTGGCATTTCGCACTTCACCCGCTTCTCTACGAAAGTCACACCAATCTGCACACCTTTCATTCTCTTGAGCCGCGTCACTCGCCGCCTCACTCAGCATCTTTGTTTCTGATAAGATCGCCTGGGATGTGGATACTCTGTTAAATCACTGCTGTTCCTGTGGTGTCAGCTCCAAAATCTGCATCGAGAGCCAGGAATTCCCTCTTCCAGTTTCTCGTCGTCCTGAAGGTCCACCTGCCTCTGTGCTGGCTTGATCAACATGTCTTGGAGCGCTGCTGTCCCCGGAGGAGCTCCTCCCTATGCCCAGGCTCCCTACCAGCAGCCATACGCCCAGCGTCCGCCTTACCAACCGTCTCCTTATGGCCAACCGTATCAGCAAGGCTACGGAAGCGGACCGCCGCGACAGCCACCCTCCACGCGCAGGTAAGAATATTTCAGAAATCCTTACCCTGCACTAGCGCTTCGAAGCGTAGGCGTCTGCTCATTTTCATTTTGTTTTCATTTCTACAATTTTTGAGGCTGGCGCTAATTATTCAAGCGGATCGTCTGCCTACCCTCCGAAAAGGAAGGGAAATCCAGTGATAACTCGTTACGCCCCTCCTGCAGGATATCAACCACAACAACCGCCACCAAATGGACCTCCCGGCTACGGACAGCCTGGATATCCTGCTCAAGGATATCAAGTTCCCCAAAGTTATCCACCACAGGGTTTCCAGCCGCCAGCCTATCCCCAACAACAGCCCTGGCAGCCTCAAAACTGGCAGCAAACATCTCCTCAGGGCTACGCACCGCAGGGTTACTCTCAGCCCCCTCAAGGCTGGCAGGCACCAACGCAGACTTATGGGCCTCAAGCGTATCCGCCGCCGGCCCAACCAGCCCAGCCGGCCCCGGGTCCAATGGACTCGTCCAGCGCCCAGTGGCAGCAGCCGCAACCGCACTCTTACCCTCCGTACGGAGTCGTTCCACAGGATCCCGGTCTTACTCCAACCCCTAGTCATGCATCGCCTGCTCAAGGACCTCGTCCGCCTAAGCGGAAGAACAGGCAAGAGTCCCGCAACGCGAGCGTGACAGCCTCAGAGCCCCCTGAGTCTCATAGATTGTACCAAACCGATGCGTACGCGATCGATCTCGGCATGGATGATTGGGATCAGGCAGACTTTGAAGGCGCGATCTGGCCCAAGGCCAATGATCCCATTGACACAGACCTGAGCTTAGGCATAATCAGTAAGTATTCATTGACCTCATATGTGAGCATGCATTAATGACTTAGATTGGCATCCTGCCAACCAGGTTACACGAGCTCTGCCTTCCAGTTTCGAAGCAGCGGAAGAGATTGGGGCCCATCCACCGCCTCCCAAGATCGGGAACCGTGACAGCGTTTCGGAGTACTTCACGTGCGAGAACTCTCACGAGGCATTCTTGAACGTGCGACAGACTGCGGATTGGGACCATGTGAAGTCTGATTGCATCTTTTACGAGTTCTCCGACAACGACAAAAACGTCATCAACTTGGAGGAGGTTGTGGCCTTTCGTGATCGTCCCGACCTGCCGCTGGATGACCCGGAGCCTCAAGAGGAAGCTCTTGACCCAGGTGTTGACCGTGATGGCGATTGGAATGTCATGGACAATCTCGAACAAGCCTTGGCCTCAAGCGAGCACGCCTCCATTGGACATAAGACGATGTCTCCACGGGATTCCGCTACTGGCTCTCGGCCCCCTCCAAACAGAGACCAAGCTCAAGAAGACCTTCTTGCAGCACTAGGTGTCACAGGATCTCCCAAGCCTATCAAGCCAATGTCCGTTCCAACATCGGAGAATGCTGAACATACAAGTCCGACTGGGTTTGTTGACCACGCTGAAATCTTTGACCAAACATCTAATTCACCCAGACCGCGCTACAGCAATGGCTTCCGCAGCAATCCTCCGCCGCGACCGCCGCCACCCCCTGAACCAATTCGCTCTCCGAGCCCAGATCCATGGTCTATGAATGGAGTAGAACGGAAGCCGAGTCCCGCGCGCTCGGACCGGAGCCAGCATACTGCTGCTGGCTCAGACTTCCACGTGGACGACAATGATCCTTTCAGCGTCAACGCTGCCGAGCCACCAAATCCAAGGCTTCTACGATCCGAAAGCAGTGCTGGCCGAAAGAGGAGTTACGATGAGTCGGAAAACCAGGGTGATGCAAAGCATCGCCAGGAAGACGACTATACACCGCGCATGAAGAGGAAGCAGCCACGAGTCGCTGCTGCATACGCGTAAGCTCATTTCACCCATGCCATTCGCTTTGTGTCATCTAACACAGTGTTCTACAGTCGCAGGTGAGATCAGTCCATCCTCGCCGTCAACAGTGCGCTCTGTGCCTCCCGCATGCAAACTGGATGGCCGCGGATCGCAACTGTAATATAGGCCGTTTTTACTTAGCGATGCGCCATGATTCTGGCTGTCTTGCTTAGAGAGGCCCTTTTTTGCATTTGGCGTTCCGGAAGAAACGCTCCTACAACAGACGGACCAAGCTCTTTCTTCTTCACGTCCTTTGATGTATCAATCCGTCGAGTCCCTTTCCAAGCTGTCTTCCAATCGACAACAAAAGTCCTCAATTCGCGATAGTCTTGTTCCTCAACCTTCCTCCTCTTTTCTACATGTCCAAATAAGACAATATCTTACCGCTTGTCCGTCTGCTCGTGAACTCTATCCAAAAGTCATACATGTCAAAAAAAAACTCAGTCCATGCTCCTTTGCTCGCCTCTCGTTTGTCCTTTTTCCCAACAGTCCAAGTCACGTGCTTCTCATACGCGCTCAAGATGGCAATTCAACTTGAAGTCAATTTCATTTGCTTAGTCAGCCACTCAAGGACAAGACGGATCCTAGGTAGGTTCGAGAATGTGGGGTGAGAAATGGCCTGCGACTTCCCAGGTTCGAGCTGCCGTTGACTGCGAACGGCAAATCTTTGGGCTAGGCGGCACAACCTGGAAGGACATTGATGGACTTTGGCAGCATCAGGTGAGTCCAGATTTGCTAGTGATCTCATCACTTTACTAGTTTGTCATGTTCATCCTCTTCCTCGCTCTCTTCCTCCGTACTGCCCTCCTCCGTCTCGTATTCGCTTTCCTCCTCGGTTTCGGTCTCGCCACTTTCAGTCTCTTCCTCATCCTCGGCCAACCAGTCGTCCAACGTCTTCTCCTTGACGCCATTCGATTTCTGGACACCAAGGCCACCCGTCTCCTTGACCGCAACATCCAGCCTCTCCCCTGCTGGCACTATCCTAGCCTCCGCGCCGTAATCGGCTCTCCCGCCCGCCTCCTCGCGAAGCTTGGCCTCGGGTTCCTCTCCCTCCCGCACCCAGTCCGGAAGCTCCTCGTAGCCTTTGACGCCTAGACCACCTAGGCCGGCTTCGTCTCCTATCACTAGGCTTGCGGAGCCCAAGGTATAGGAGGACCGCGATTCCGATGGACTAGGCGTCTGTGGGACCGGCTTGGGCGCGAGGAGTAGCAGTGATGCCAGCTCTGTCGACGAGGGTACGGCAAGAAGGGCGCGGTAGACACGAGCGCGGTCGCGCAGGTCGTAAGACGTGTCGTATCGGGTGAGTAGCAGAATGTAATTGTAAAGGAGAGGTATCTGGTGAGGCGTTTCCTTCGGTACGTCCGGGGGTGGGGATTTTTCCGCGGTCGTCCCAGAGTTATATTCCCCAAAGCCGCCTTGCTCGTCCTCCGTTGGAGGTATGATTGTCGAAGTAGAGGCAGGTTCTTGGTTTTCTGGCTCCGCGGTGACGGGCTTTGCCGGCTGCGTCAGTATCAAATGCTGCAGATACACTTTTGCTGCCAATAGCAGTATCTGCAATTTGGCCTCTTCTGCCTCGTTGGTGAATCCACGCGTCAGTATTCGGAGGACGTCGGCCGCGATGTTATTCTCCGGATCTATGCTGGCGAACTCGCCGACCAACCAGATGATGCTGGCGCGGGCTTGGGGACTCGTTGCGGTGTCCAGATTCTTCGCCAGCCGTATAACCGTACTCCTGTGCGCTAGAGGATCGCGCTGAATCAGGTGTCGCACGACCTCCAGCGCTTCCGCCACAAGACGTGGGTCCGGACTCGATATCTGAGAGAGCAGCAACCGCAGACAGCGCGCCGCGGTCGCAGTATCTTGTGTCCGTTGGGCGCATCGACCGATGGCGCGGACAGCCTCGCGAACAAGAGCAGCATCATGGCCACCGGTGAAATGCGCGAGCTCAGCAAGAATCAGACTCTGTACATGACCCGGACAATGTGGGAATATCAGGGTCAGTAATTCGAGCTTGAGTGCCCATACCTGAGGGGCATCGGTGCTGCGGAGTAGGAAGTGCGATGCGTAGCGCACAAACGGTTCTGGGCGTACCATGCATACCCGAACAGCATTGTGAAGTGCTGGGAGATGGATATCAGACGAGGAGCGGATGAGCGAAATCAGAGGCCCGACGGCTTTGTCAAGGTAGGTCGTGTTGCCAAGGTGGAGGTAGCAGCGCGAGACGGCGACGATGACGGCGGAGTTGCGGGACTGTAGGAGCGGGCTCAGAGATTTGAGCAGCAATTCGAGATCAGGGTCTAAGAGAATGATCTCCTCGGTCTCGCTGCTTCCGGTGTTGGCTTCGTTGTCTGATTCGCTGCTCGAGTCATCATAGAAGCCCTTGGTATTCTTGCCAGCACCGTTACCCTCGATCTTGCTTTTCTTCTTAACCCGGCGCATTCTTCTTGGGAAGCACCTTCGTGCATAGATAGTCATCAACCGCAATGTAGCCAGTTGACCCCACTCATCCATGTCCACCAGTTTGCGTATCAAACTTCTGTAGTGCGGATGTATCAGGTCCAGTCTCTCCGGACAGACCTTCAAGAAGGCATCTACAGCCGCGCCAGCCACATAGTATTGTTTGTCTCCAAGAAGCGTAGATAAAGAATCCATCAGCAGCGGCAACCCATTGGGATCGAGGTTATAGCACTTGGGTATCGCGAGCGCTGCTGCCTTGCGCACGTATGGGCTCATGTCAGCAGCGCCTCTCTTGATACCCAACTGCACAATCTGACTGATGACTGGCACGCGAATGCCAGACATGACGCGCAACGCCAGCGCTCGCAGCTGAGGGTTCGAGTCGGTGAGTGACTTCTGGATCGTGTTGATGGAGAGGAGGGCGGTGTCCGGGTCGGCTTCGGCATGATGAAGGAGGTAGATGTAGACGAGCTTTTTGATTTCGAGAGAGGGCGATGCGATGTTCTTGATTACGGCGCTGAAGAAGGGGAGGGTGGGTTGGTTGCGGTAGTACATCTGCAGAAGGATGCGTCAGTCGAACGGTCCGGCACCTCTTGAGCAAGGGTGGAATAGACAGTACCGATATTACTCGCCGCAAGCCTTCGAGAACTTCGCGATCATGGCGAGAATCGAGCAGCTTCTTCAACTGCTGGGCGGGTAGGGGACGAGACGGTTTGCTGCGGGCAGCGGAGGAGGCTTCGAGGGTGAGATCGCGGGCTATGCCGATCAGCGGAGGGTTTTCTGGGTGACAGATTAGGTTGTAGGCTCATACCCGTCTCCAGCATGCTCGATAGCCTTGTCATGGACTCCATCTTGGTTGGGGCCGCCTGGCACGCGGTACGGTGGAGGTGAGTTCGACGTTCGTGAAGCTCGGCTGCACTTGCATCACCGCCGAATTGCTCGCCGCCGCTGTCCCTCCAACATCCGAAATTGTCGCACGACGCATCGAATACTACAGTGTTTCATATCTGCTCCCAGTCTTTGGATTCAACCCCAAATAGCACTGTCTAGCATGTCAAGAAGTAGTATCTCTGCCAGTGGCATGGAATTCGGCTCAATACTTTGACGCGTTCTCCAAAATTCCATGTATCATTCCTCGAGTTTGAATTTCGCACACGACAGATAGAGATCGTCATCCCACTTACAAGCAGCCAGGGCTTTTGATGTACTGCCTAAGCTTATTGCTGATGGCGGCATGTTGGTGGTGGGAAAATTGAGATACAAGTTGGAACCCTCGGAACCCAGACCAGAACTACAGTACAACATTCACCTTGCAAGCACTGATAGTAGTTCACTCGTATGTTGGTCAGATAGAACGGCCTCACGGATGTTTCTTCCCTGGTACGAGTGTCTCCGGCAATTTTGACGAGACGAGGCATGCAGCAAGGAAACCAAGAAGCGTGCAGTTCCCCAGGCCCTGAAGCTGGAGAGATGTCCACTCACTCGGAGACATTCAATTCCCGAGGACGTATCCGCGGTATTTCCTGTCCATTGGCAGTGGTCTTATCTCCACGTGATGTCGCGACCACGCCGCGAGACGGGACGACAGACATCCCCTCGAGCCCCATCAGGACGCAATCCCCATCCGTCGCGAGATGCAGCGCAATGGGAACATCCGGGACTTCTTCAAGCCCTTCACCCAGCCCAAAACTCACGGGCAGTCCCCAGACCAACACAATGACGCAACAGGTCTGAAAACCTAAAATTCGCGCAACCACTCCACGCGCTCCCGTCTGGCTCTACCCCAAGTTGATTACCCACGGCCACTGCTTGCTCACACATCACCGTTCTCTTCAGACTTTCTGCCGAGACCAAAGCTGCCATCGCCACCGAATATCAGGGACCGACAAGGTGCCAGACACGAATCTGCGTCACTCGCCCGTCGTTCCTCACTGCCGCGGGCGCCCGTAGCCACCAAAGTCGATGAATGGGAGCGCGTCCGCGACCCAGCATCGCCCTCCATGACAGCGGCGGCCAAGCGGCAGCAGACACCGCCTCCAGCCGGACCCACAATCATCACGCTGTCCTCAACGCCGCCGGAAGAGAGTCCCACGGCGGCGATGGCGTCCTTTTCGTCGCTCCCGCCGCTCTCGCAGACCTCGACGGGCAGCAAGCGCGTCATCAGGGACGGGATCGAGATGGTGAAGGGGTCGGACAGCGAGGACGACTCGGACAACTCGCTGCCGGACCCCGACACCCTCTGGGCCCAGTTCAAGCCGCGCCGAATCGAGTACGACCTCCCACCGAAGTCGCGCAGTTTGCGCGCGCGAGCGCAGCCGGCTGCGCGGCCGCTGACGTTTGCCGAGCCCACGGCGCTGCTGTCGCTCGTGGCTATGAAGCAGAAGGACGCGGCCGCGGACGCCAAAGTTCAGGCGGCAAAGGCTCGACTGGCCGAGATGGAGCGCGAAAGTGCCGCCCGCGATGACGGGGAGCCGATCACGAGCGAGATGCTGTCGGCCGTGGCGTCGGATCCTGAGAGATTGATGATGGCGCTGGAGAGGACCGAGGCTTTGGACAAAAGGACGGTCTGGCATTTGTTCGAAGAAGGTCAGCACCCCGGCCGGTCTCTCTTTCCGAGGGAGTGTCTCCCGGCTGCGGGTTGGCAATCAAGGTTACTGCAAGAACAGTCACTGCGCGAGGCGGCGTTCTTGAATGGAATGGTCAAGAGTTTGACCAGACGGGACGCGTTACCGGATGAAGTATTGGCGTGGATGCTGGAAGAGCTGCCACTCTGCCCGAGGGATGATTTGGCAAACGCATATGTTGATGTACTCGAGAGCTGCCCAGAGCAGATGCGCTCCTTACTCGACCTCGGGCGCATACAATCGCTGTTCACTCAGCTTCGCGCCAAAAAGGAACTCCTGGATATCGCAGCCGAGCCACAGCCCAACCAGAAGATGCGCAAGGACACGTCAAGGAGGCAACCGCCGCGTCTACGGTGGCTCGTGGATCTGTTGGGGAGACTGGCATCAAGCCTGTCGAGCGATGTCAGAGATTACGCGTTGGCCGTACTCATCCGCATTTCCCCTGACGACAGCATTCAAGACAACGCTGGGCTGCGACATGTCATCACGTCGACCATCGGCGCGTTGATGAACAGCATCCCCATCTCAGATGCCGAATCGACTGTAAGTATGACGGTGAATGGTCTCCGAATACCGCGTCTGACTTGCGACCAACAGCTCGAACGAACAGCATCCCAACTCTACACCTGGGCCAGAGACCCAATCCTCCAATTCCGCACCTTCAGCTGCCTACCCGCCTACAATCCCCGCCAATGCACTTTCCGCCGCCACCTCGCCCTCGCCTTCTTCCTCGGCTCCGCCAAAGCCCTCTCCATCCCGTTCACATCGCCGGACCTCCTCGACGCGGTCCTGCACCGGCTCGAAACATCAAGCGACTTCGTCTTCACTCACGGCACGGATTACGCGCGCGTCTCCGCCCTCTTCAACCTCCTCGACACGGCCATCGACGCCGGCTTCTCGGACCGCAGCTTTGTCTTTGTCGCGCAGGGCCAGAAGAAGCCTTTTTCGCGGACAGACAAAGACGTGGCGATTGGCCAGAAGGCGGAAGCCGCCGATCAAGCGGTGGCAAGGAAAGCGGAAGAGGAGTTCAACGAGGGAGTGGACGATCTCGCGGGCGCGGTGCGCAGGGTCATGAGTCAGATCCGGGGCAGCGGCATCGAGAGCCTGCCGAAGAGCGAGGCCAAGTCTGTCATGGAGAGGCTGGCATACAGGCTGGAGGCGGCGGTGAGGACGAAGGAGAAGAGCGGGAGGAGTGTGTTTGATAGCGCGGTCATGGAAGGGGAGAAGGAGGCTCTGAGCAGGTGGTTAGGGATAGGAGGGGCGAAGGATCCGGCTGGTCTGTGAGATTGACGATACAACGGGACGGGCGACGACGGCGATGACTACGATACCCTTTTTTCACAACACTATTGCAGAAACATGGAATTCAATCTGCCATTGCATCAGACTCTGGCGGGTCATGTGTGAAAAAATCGCGATTCCGTCGACGGTGGCAAGACGAAGCAGTTCTCCTCGGACCGTCGACGAGGACACGAATGCGTCGAAGACGGCAGATTTGAGGCGTGACGTGAAGTCGCGGTCAGTATCAGACGAAGCCACCAAAGAAGCAAAGAGGGCAGAAGGATGCAGGGCGCCGTGGCCGCTGTTGTGGTGTCGACGCCCCCACCAAGGCGGAAAGCTTGGTGTTGCTTGGTGTTGCTTGATGTTGTGCATGTTGTACATGTGGACAGGTACGCGTACGATGATGGCGAGATATAGGTACGGGATGGTTTCGAGTCGTGATACGGTTGGAGGATGACAATGATAATGGCAAGGCAAGGCATCAGGCTGAGACATTGGCGCATCGCACACCGGACGCATCGAGTTCCGTGTGGCGAGAGGCAGCAGACGAGGAGGGCAGAGGGCAGCGGCTGGGACGCGTCGGCAGCAAGTGTCTTGGACTTCCGGCCCATGTCGGACCGGACAGCCAGCAGCGGTCGGACAGAGCGAACGCGGATGGCCGAGTCGGAGGCTCAATAGGCGTTTGTGATTGATTGCCGGTGTGGGCGTGTGGGCTGGATTCGATGGGTAGGAGCAGCTATCTTACTACGCGACTGCCTACCTCGGCCGGGGCAGGGGCTTGTTGCAGATGTGGCAGCTGCCATACGTGAGAGGAGGAGGAGCCAGGAGGAGCAGTGGGAAGCAGCAACTGGCAGCGGACGATGCAGCCACGCAGCTCATCATTCAGCCATCACGCCCTGACTCGAAGCCGAATGCCTGCCTGTCCACCGTCGGATGGCTTCCGAGCGTGCCGATCAGCATTGATGGGCGTGCAAGCGGAGGGGAGTGCAGGCGTTCGGCGGAGGCGATGGGCGGCGGCTGGCTGGGAGGGGGGCCAAAGGGCAGGCAGGCGGGCAGCAGGCGGGCAGCAGGCGGGCGGCGGGCGGCGGGCGGGCAGACAAGCACACAAAGGGCGGCGTTGCACACCCTGAGCGGCATCCATGTGTGTGTGGTGGAGCAGAAGAGACTGGTGGGACTGGGGGACTGGGGGACTGGAGTGCCTGGACCGCCAGTCGGATCGGGACGCAGCGGGCGCGAGGCTCAATGGGCAGCCCGTTCGATCATAAGCTGTGGCCGGGGCAAGTGCATATCAGCTGTCGAGACGACTTTGATGCTGATATGTACAGTGATGTTGTGGGATGTAGGCGAGCCGTCGGTGTCGAGTCCGGCTGGGCTGGCACGCTGCCTCCTGCTGCCTCCTGCTGCCTCCTGCTCGCCAGCTCTCTCAGCAAGGGCGCAGGAAGAAGGAGGAGCGTGGGAGCTGGACGGCCGATGGCAGCAGCCGGATGCGGCCAAGCGGTTGCCGTTTGCGGCGGGTGACGGAGAAGGAGCTAGCGGCGGCGAGGCAGGTGATACGGCGTGTGATAGGCTGGAGGGAGGGTAAGGTAAGCGCGAGTGAGTGCTAGCGTCGGCTGGGAGCCACAGTCTCGCCAGTCTCGCCAGTCTCGCCAGTCTCGCCAGTCGCCAGTCTCGGCTGCTTGGCCCGCCTGCTAAAGCCGCGAGCGGCCGCGGCTAAACGCATTGGGGGCAAAGAATCTCTTAGGCAGCCTGGGGGGAGCGAGTCCGAGGAGGAGACGTGACAGGGCAGCACCACCAGCAGCAGCAGCAGCAGCAGCACCACCACCACCACCACCACCAGCACCACCAGCACCACCACCAGTAGCAGCACCAATCTCATCAACATATCAACAGCCTCGGGGCCCAGGGCAGGCTGCGGTGGCTACGAGCTATACCCAGGTAGTGGCAGCACTGCACCGCACCCGTACCGCACCGCACCCGTACCCGCTCTCCGCTCGTCGCTCGGGCTGGAGAAAAAGGCGTGCAGGTGCCAGTGCATGCCAATCGAATCCACCCCCACTGCCAGTGAATGCTTGGTGCCAGTGCCAGTGCCAGTGTGCAGTGTGCAGTCCGCCGCCCGCCAATGCTTGGTGCCAGTGCGCCGCCGCCAATGCCATGCCACTGAATCTTGCTGCCAGTGTGCAGTGTGTGTGTGTGTGCGGTGTGTGCGGCCACTGCAGTCCCGCCGCCCGCCCTCCCACACTCCCTCACACTCACACTCCAACGCTCCCCAAGCAGGCATCCCACGGTGCCCCCTCTGATCCCCGCCACACGCCCGCTGCCCACGCCCGCTGCCCACCCACTGCCCACCCACTGCCCTCCCACTGCCCTCCCACTGCCCTCCCACT
>ML978810.1:0-15733 GCA_010015785.1 Saccharata proteae CBS 121410
GTGGAGAGGGAGCTTGGGAGCTTCACCCGCACACGCATCCCACGGGTACATGCCGGCATTCATGACCAGACAGCCCCAACACCAAAACTCCACCACCACCACCACCACCATCACCATCACCATCTGCCAGATGCAACGCTGCGCCGCTGTGGCACACATGTCCGTGGCTAAGCCCAAACATGCCGCGAGGCCACTTGACAAGTTGCATGCCGTGCCACCGGCCCCCACGGCAGACAGGCCGATGCATCACACGGCGGGAGGTCACTCCAGACGTTGCTGGCGGCAGCCATGTGTTTATTCCGGGAGTGCGCCCTCCAAGGCACCGCGGGACAGGACATCACGAGATGCTCCAAGAGTCTGCAAAGTGTGATTGATTGCTCAGCCAACCGTCACCTCGACCTGGTCATGGAGCAACCCGTCACCACGGGATGAAAATAAACCAGCTTCTAGTCACCACCGCGTACGTCCTCGGGCAGCTGCGGCGGCGCAAGAGAAGTGTGATGGCGGAAGAGCCGAGGCAAACTTGAGGCGCTGGCTATTGCTGGCTGTTGCTGTTGCTGGCTGTTGCTGGCTGCTGGCTATTTCTTCACGGCGGCTGTCTGCACGAGGCCTCGACCTGTGAGCAGCAGAGGCGGCATCGGATGCCATTGGCCTTGCAGTGTCCGCAACGACACGCACGTTCGCGACCTGGAACGCTCTGATCTGCGTCTTCGATTGCTGTCCATTGCTGCCAACGCAGGCCCACGGCCGACGGAAGTCTTCTGGAAGAGCGGCTGGAAAGCGGAAGAAGCGAAAGGACTGGGAGGACTGTACGCCGTCTCCACGAAGCTGTGAGACACGTTGGCGGAGGCTTAGATGGCGTGCATTTTCCCCCTGGGCTACTACTAGCCCTCAGCAGTCTTGCTCGGTAAGGACGTCAGAGGGAGCGGTGGTGCTGCGGCCGGTTTCAGCCGACAGCGGGTGGGCGACGGATGGCGGGCGGGGCGGCGCTACAGACACACACGAGGCTTGGTGTTGACAAACATGAGCCTTTTCGTGGCTGCCGGGTGATAGTGTTGTAGTGGTGTAGTGGTGTAGTGATAGAGAGCAGAGGGCAGCATTCGGTCAGCCAGGCGTGGAGGTGACAACAGTCACGGTGAGGTGTGATGTTGGGCTGCTCAAGTCACTCATCACTCATCACTCTCACTCACTTACTTGTCGCCCTCCCGTCGCTTGCACCCGATAAGGCCGTGGTCTAAACCAGCCGTGGTCTAGCACAACTCCCCCCCCCCCCCCAGCTGCACTCTTCGCATGCAGTCCAGCTATCTCAAGAATACACAACCACCGATGAATTGTGCGACGCCGCCTTCGCTCGCAGTATACAGGCAGTCGAAGCGTCTCCTGCTGCATCCACGCTCGATCCGCCGATAACAATTTTCTCCCAAGTCCGCACCGCGCTTTATGGCAGAGGCGATCACCATTCCATCCCCAGCCGCCTTTCTGACTTCACCACGAGAGCCCCCAACCCAGCCTGCGATCCCCAAGCAGCCACCCCGCTCCTCTGCTGCCCCAAAGTCAACCTCTTCCTTTCCCGACGGCTCCGCCATCACAGGCTCTGCCGTCACCAAGCGGAAGCAGTCGAAAAGCAGAAATGGTATTCACTCCAGCCTTATCTCTGTCCCAGATAAGCTCGGTCGAGGAGACCGAGCACGAGATGGCCCTCTCGCTTCTGATATTCACACCGCACCCGCTGATACCACTCCTCCAGGCTGCATCACCTGCAAGGCCAAACGCCTCAAGTGTGATGAGACCAAGCCGAGCTGCCAGCAATGCGCGAAGAGAAGCGTGACCTGTGGCGGCTACAAGAAAGACTTCAAATGGAGGCCTTTCGAGGAGTCCAATTTTGCTGGCACCGGCAAAGCAGCTCCAGCAAAGCTGCGGAAGGGTGTGTCGTTCAAGAGCAGCCAAGGCTCTATGAGGCTGACGGTGTAGCAGCATCATCGCCACCGAATGTACCCCCCGCACCCACCAAACCTCGACATCCGCCAGTCTCAGATCCTCTCCGAGCGAGCATTGATGGCGATGGCCCGTTTCCCCAGTTCGCTCAGCATCAGCAGCCGCAGATGCAGATGCCTTTACCGTCGTTCATGGACCCCAACATGAGCGGCTTCTTTGCACAGGACCCCTCCCCTTTTATGCTTCATCCGCCGCCTTTCCCCGAACCGGAACCATTTGAGCCAGAATCTACCACAAGCACTACGAGTATGTTCAATGATGCAGAAACCGTCGATACCTTGCAGTCGACGACCACGGCTGCGTCAAGCCTTTCGTCGGGACAGTCTCCTCGGCTCATAGACTTACTCTTACCGGGCACAGATATGCATGCGCCCCCTCCAGACTTCATCGATTGGCGAGCCCAGTACCCTGATGAGTTTTTCCCTACGGCGGACTTCAGTAGACCAAATGGATCATTCGAGGATGAAGGAATTGAGGAAATTGCCCGCCAGCCGAACCTCAATCCAGATCATGAAGCTTGGGTCATGAGGCTTCCTTCGCCCGCGCCGTCAAGTTCTTCGAGCTCGTCGAATGGTTCGGCGGACACGCCCCGAGCGGATCCTTATGCCATCCTGCTTGAGCCGCAATTTCCCCAACGAAGCCCTGAGATCCTGACGATGCGCTTCGACAGGCAGACCTGTGGCATTCTCTCGGTGAAAGACGGTCGAAATGAGAACCCTTGGCGAACGCTCGTCTGGCCGCTGGCAAGAAGTTCCCCCGCTCTGTACCACGCCATCGCATCCATGACAGCCTTTCACACCTCGAAGATTCAGCCGCAGCTGCGTGTGTTGGGCATCGAGCACATGCGATCAAGTATTGATGCCCTTGCCCAAGGAATCCGCACGATGCGCGTTGATGCCGCAATCGCAACGACCTTGGCACTGGCGTTTTCCGAGTCCTGGGACCTCCACACATCGACCGGTATCAACCACATCAAAGGCGCAAAACTACTGGTCAGCAAGGCCCTCATGGAACACCGACAGACGCCATTGGCCGGCGAAGACCTATCTCGATTGAGGTTTCTCTGCAACACCTGGGTCTACATGGACGTCATTGCGCGCTTGACATCAGTCGATGACGACGAATCCACCGACTTCGACGCCATCAACAACATATTCGTCGGCCCCTTCGAATACGAAGCCCAACTCGACCCCCTTATGGGCTGCGCAAGCACCCTCTTCCCCATCATCGGCCGCGTCGCCAACCTCGTCCGGCGCGTCCGTCGCTGCACCTCCAACTCCCCCGCCATCATCTCCAGCGCCATGGAACTGAAAACCCAACTCGAAGACTGGGTTCCCCAAGCCTTCTTCGAAGTGCCAGAAGACCCGACTTCCCAGATCCAACACAGTCTCCAAACCGCAGAAGCATACCGCTGGGCCACGCTGCTCTACCTCCACCAAGCTGTCCCAGAAATCCCGTCCCTCTCCAACGCCGAGCTCGCCAAAAAGGTGCTCATCTACCTCGCCACCGTCCCCCTCACTTCCCGCGCCGTCATCATCCACATTTACCCTCTCACCGCCGCCGGTAGCGAGGCCAGCAACGCCGAGGACAGAGAGTGGGTCATGCATCGCTGGGAAGCCATGTCCCAACGCATGGTCATCGGCACCCTGGACCGCTGTCTTGAAATCGTAAAGGAGGTCTGGTCCCGGCGCGACGCGTACGAGACCCGTCTGCGCCGCAAATCCCACCACCTCACCTCCAGCCCCACAAGGGGACACCAACACCTGCACAGTATGAGCAGCCCTCCCCAACCCCTCCGCCGCGGCATGTCCGAGGGGTTCTCTGGCGCCGCAGCAGATGGCTACGGTGGCGACGAACCTATCAGATGGAACGACAATTTCGTGGGCAGTAAACGAAGGGCGACGAGTTCGGGGCTCGAGGGCTTGCAGCGGCCGATGCGAGTTAGCACTGAGAGGAGGAGGAGCGATGGGGTCAGGAGTTTGCCGGATGACGAGTACACGATCAGAGGGAAACTGCATTGGTTGAGCGTCATGGGCGATTGGGGATGGGAAGGTTAGTCATTCTTGCATTTCTTGTTCGTGCGGTTTGGCTGACGATTCGCAGTGCTTCTGGGGTAGAGATGTGGATCGAGTATCTTGGTTTCCGGAGTGTTGGTTTGGACGCTTGTCTGCTGGGCGTTGATGCAACATTCTCAGCGAGAGGAGACGGTATGCCGGACGCACGTTACTTGGTTGCCTGGAGCCTTCGGTATATGGTATGTGTACGGGCTTTCTCCGGTCATCTTGCAGTTTGGTCTTTCCCTGCTCTATCTTTGTTTTGCGTTCGGCGTAGTCATGTCTTTCCCTGCTCTATCTTCGTTTTGCGTTCGGCGTAGTCATGTCTTTCCCTGATCTGCTCTTTCTGTTTTGTTTCGTCGGGGTTCAGCATGGCGCTTATCTTACGGATGTATGTTTCGCACACGACTTGATGATCTTGGAGCGCTGTATAAGGGATGGACGGCTTTACCAGAGATGTTAGCCAACGAGCTGAGGTAGAGCGAGGGAGCGAGTACGGCAGAGTGAGGCAGGAAGTGCGGGTGAGAGAAGACTGCTGAATGGGCGGGTTATCCAAGAGCGAGCACAGGAGGCCGGGAATGGTGTCTTATAGCAAGCCTATCCCCTCCTTACCCCAATGTGGTCAGATGCCTTAGTAGGCATGAGCAAGCGAGTCGCGTGATTCCGCCGGGCTCAGCCCTGGAGACGGCTAACAGCTAACAGCACTGCGGTGTCCCATCGACCAAGCGTTCTCAGTCCTCTTCCCCTTACCCAGTTCCAACCCGTGGAACCAGCTCTCGCTACCATCCACATTAAACACCCTTCTCCCCATCCCTCTATCAAGCCATCCGCTCCCGCCGCCACAGCGCGTAGGCATCCACCCCCTCGATCAAACGAACCGATCTCCCTCCACCCCACACCCCCCAAATCCAGGAAAAGAAGATGCCCGCGGTCTCGAACCACACCGATTTCCCTTCCCCCACCCTCCACGCTCAGCAAACCAATCCCGCTCATCCTCCAATCCAAGTGGAGGAGAAGTGGGAATAACGTCGGCGCACGTGACATCCATCCAACCAACCCGCAACCACGCCCCCAAGAAAAGTTCCGTCAACGTTAACTTTACCTCCCACCAGCACCAACAGCGCCTTTTGTTAGGCAACGAGTCCGCGGTCTCGTCGGCATGGCTGCTTTGCTGCTGCTGCGGCGAGAAGAAGCAACAAACGGGACGGGATAATGTTTCCTAATCGGGTCAAGCGACGCGCTTATCGGTATCGGTATCGGACCCCGCGCTGGGTGGGTGGGTGGGTGCCCGCACGCATACGCATACGCGCACGCAACGAAGCTGGGTGCTGACGAGGTGTTGATGCGGCGATAAGCGGGCGGGCGGAGAGGGGACGTTTGTGTGCGTGTGGTGCTCGCGGCGTGCTGGGGATTGCTGGTTTGGGATAAGGGACCCTTGGGTTGTGGTGGGGATTTGTTTTTATGGGGGGGAGGGGGAGGGGGAGGGTATATATGGAGGGGTGGTGGTGAAGGTACTTGGTTCTTGCTGTTGGTATTGTTCTTAAGTTAACTACTGCTGTTCTCTGCTTTATCACGCTTCATCTGCTGCCCTTGTACCCTTTTTATAAGTTACTCTATATCCCTTGGTTCGACGGTTTGCAGCTTCTTGCATCTTCTGGTCCGCATACGCCGTTGTCGTCGAAGATACAAGAGTAAGTTGATTCCACGACATCACCTCCGTCAATTCAGTGTCGGTTCCCCCATCAATTACACATCCAGTCAACCCCAGTCACACAATCCCCCATATCAAACTTTCAACCCTTGACTCGCGCCATCCTCCCTCCAACCCCTCCTCCCGCCTACATAAACAACCATCTAACACGGGCACCCTCCCCAGCAAACCCCCACCACACAAACCACAATGTCCCCCGTCGCCTTCCAGCACTTCGCCCAGGCGCAAACCGAATTCAAGCCCCCTCTCATCGCAAACGAGAACGCCTTCCTCGGCGACGTGGCCACGAGGTAAGTTGAGCCAGCTCCATCGCACCATCAACCAGATGTGGCCGGCCTGTGCTTATTGTCCCGCGTCCCGCAGCGAGAAAAACGACCCCGACAAGCCCATCTCGGCGGGCTTTTACCGGCTCGAGAAGGGCACGCCGCTGGTGTACGAGTACACGTATCACGAGATGAAGATTATCGTGGATGGCAGCTTTGATATCGCGGATGAGGCGGGGAACAAGGTACGTGGGGCTCTTGTCGGACGATGCCTGGGTTTGAGGGTGAGAAAAGAGACTGATTCGTGGGGGTTGGATAGGTGCATGCGACCAAGGGTGATGTGTTTTACTTCCCCAAGGGCAGCAAGATCACGTTTACGACTGAGGACTTTGGGCTTGGGTTTTTTGTTGGGCAGAGGAAGGAGGGTGGTGCTTGAGCGTTGGGGTTGAGTGCATGTTGCTTTGTTCTGCTATGAGTTTTTTCTCGATGAGGATGTTGAGTTCTATGATGGTCTAAAAAGTGCTGAGTCGGATACCAATGGAGCTTGATGCGCTTGGCATGATTCGGAGCGGACTCGGGGGTTGGTCGTGTGTGGTGAATTGTTATGAGATTTCGGCTGTATGCATGCGTTCTGGGAGAGCATCCTTGGGGCTGGTGATATGTTCACCGATCAGATGAGCCCACTAGATCTTGGTGGGGCTTAGTGAGCGAAGGACTACGAGCAACAGACTAAGGAATACGATTTATGGTCTGTCTTAGAGCAGTTCTTTAGTGATACCATCATCGAGGTATCATGACTTTTGTGCTTAGTTTTCTTGTGTTATACTGTTTGCTGAATGCTTTGATCTCTGTCGCAATCCAGACTCCAGTTGACGTCGTGGATAAGAAACTCTGACATAACCATCATCCATATCCTCGGCCTACGGTCGAAATCTGTATGATCGATGAGTCCGAGGTTGTAGAGTAAAACCAATCATGAGACCAGACTCGATTCGCCAAAGTGGTTTGCGACAAACACTTACAAAGGGACAGAGCCGACTCTTCCCCACGCGCGCGGTATCCTGGCCAAGAGAGCACCAACATCCCCGGCTTTTGCATCCACAACCCAGGAACCGGAGATTGTGACAGTTCCATTGAACCGAACCCGATCCTCTTGATCACGCTTCCTTCTTGCCGAACAATCAAGCCATGCAGCTTGTCTCCCGTTTCGCCACTCCTCGGCAGGAATGCGATTGATTCGGACTTGTCTGGCAGGTCTTCCGTGTGACGTTAGTCGAACTCGAACTCGTCCTCGGTCCCAGATACGGCGTACACGGTTGGCGTTCTCCTCAGAATACACGATTTGCGACTATCAGCTTGGAGGTTCTGTCAACGCATAGAAGAGCCAAGCATCCTTTTCACGTCCTGTCCTGTCAGCGCTTTGATGGGGCATCATGGAGATGTATGCGAACGGAATAGTTGGGTTTGAAAAGCGAGGATGAAAAAGCCTTGTCCTAAGATGACCAATGCCACGAGGGAGCGCGTTCAGTTCCACCTCGGCGATGGAATATCTGTCTTCTGTCTCTTCCCCGCTACACGAGGATTATGGGAAGAGATTCTGAGAGTATACCGCACTTGAAGATATCGTAGATCAGTTTGGCCACATATTGTCCAACGTCTTCAATAGCCAACAAAATATCTTTGTCTGGATATGTCAGCCATGTTCCCGAATAGTCGCTCAATGTCATGAACAAGAGTTCAATACCACCTCTTGATCTTGAGCTGTAACAATCCCCGGAGTATCCGACTCTGCTGCTCTTTCTTGTGCGAACTCGGTATCACTAGCCATATCCATCAGACGAGTGACACGAGGGCCTACCAAGGTCCAAAGTGGACTCATCGGGGTCGTCATATCGTTCAAAGCTCGCCGTGTGCAATAAACCTCGCAAGTCGCAGTATCCGCACATTGCCACACGATCTGATCATCAGTGAAGACAGCATCCACCGACCAAGCATCGATTCCTGAATCATCGATGCGCGTTTCATCAGCAAACTATGGCCAGTTTCTCGAGCGAGAAGAAAAGTCGCCAACCACTACCGTATTCTCGAGTGACATCCAACCGTCATCGCGTCACCATCAGACAGTAAGCGCCATGACACCACACTCCCTTTCGGTGAGACGGAAATACTTCTTCGGGAGAAAAGCCCTGGGCGAGATCCGATGGCATGAGCTGCCCGATATTCACCAGTGCATTGGCGTAAACTTGACCCATTCGCGCGCCGTCGTAGTCCCAATCTGCTGGAGCTCGCATGTTCGAATCCTGGGTGGTGCAATAGCAGGCGATCCATATGCAACGCATGCCAAGTTGTTGGACTGTGAGAAAAACTGCTGGGATGTTGTTGGAAAGGCCTCTGCACGTTTCCCCGAACGGCACTCTGGCAGATTGATCGAAGTCAGAATCACGAACCTTTCGGTGCTCCAGCAGTGGCGTAGCGTGGTGTGAGGCCCGGAAACGACCTCTAGACGCACTCCGCAAGGCGAACCAGATCGTTCGATACGTGTGGTAGCCGTGTGGGGTTTCAATCGCCGTCTGCATCGTCTGAGCAGCTGTGATGGTGTTCCTGACAGCTCCTGAGCCATGGCTCTGCGAGCTCTGCAACGGTCCAGGCCCTACCGTAACTTAGATCTCAAGCTCGCTTCGTCTATAAGTTCCGTTGCCCACCGAAAAACGCCTACAGTATCGTCACGAAAGCATAATCCGTAAAGTCCTAGGCACGACGATATATAAGCTCTACGCCGCACTTCTAGATCTAGCTACGTCCTTAGCTACTAGCTCTCCCTCTTTATAGCCTAGTAATTACGCCCTAGTATATTAGTACTATTCTAACGAACGATCGAGAGTAGGAATTATAGACGCGGCTTTCTAACTACGTTTGTAATATACACGCGTTATAGATACGCGCGTAGTAATAGGGTAAGGATATTTCGACGACGGACTATAGTTAGCTAGCGCTAGATATATAGGGGTATTTCTTAGACTTTTAGGGGGGTTTACTAAAGACGGACGGGGTTAGGTTCTAGTTCGAGGTTCTAGTTCGGGACTACATAGATATACTAAATAGAGGACGGAATTATTTTTATAGTTTTTTCTTTCTTTCCGGTATCGTCTAGATCTAGGTACGGAGGCTATCTCGATTTCTATTATTTCGCCCTCGTAATAACTTACTATCACGCCGTAGTAGTAAAGAACCTACGATATTCCCTAGAGACAAAATAATAAGTAGATAGAATAATACCTCTAAGCCTCTAGCTACGTAACGCTAGAAATAGTAGCGTAGCTAGGACTATCCCTTAACCTAGCGATGCGTACGATAAGATAAGATCGAACTTTAAGATCTATCTCGATCTACCTATACGGGGTTGTAATACTATACTCTCCTATCTCACGATTATTACTATCTAACTACTAAATAATACCTGTAACCTTCTTAAATAATATAGACCTTGTCTAGCCTACCTAATACATTAATCCGCTAACTCGTTATACTAAAGAACCTACTCCGTAGCCTCCGCCTATCCCTAATTTTAACCCACTATTTATTTACAAAGACCCCGAGTATAGACGCGCGCGATTACCTCCTAACGTCTCGGCTAATAACCTACTTACTATCTTCTAACTATTCTTTATAGACGAGGTTATACGCGATATTACCGACTATACAAATACGAATGCGAGGAGGTTCTATAGTAGTAATACTAGTAATTTACGGCTATAGCGGGATACCTATGTAGAGGAGTTATATACCTACCTAGTAGCGCTTATATATATAGGGCTCTATAACGAACTAGTAATTAAGATGTACTAGAATATAGACGTTAATAAAGGGCTAATCTATAAGATCCTTACTAACTATCTTAGCCTAAAGCGCTATTAATAGCTTAAGCGCTTTCTCTACCTCGGTGAGCTACCGCTAGCTAAGCCCGACCGCTACTACCCTCCCTTCGAGAAGATACATAAGACGTCTAAAGTACTTAAGCGTAACTTTAAATAATATTAGGAGACTAGGATATATCTTATAGTAGATAAGATAATTCAGCGCTTTATAGGTAGAGCGTTAGAGATTATTAACATCCTATTAAAGCTAATACTAGAGGGCTTTAAAATCTAGGTTCTAGTAAATTAGGCATTTGTGCTTAATTAGCTCTACTACGCAAAAGGCGATAAATTTAGTCTAGTTAATCTTAACGATAAGTAGATAAAAGTTAAACGCTTTACTCCTACCTAGGTAGTAGTTCTAGCCCTAGTAGAGTAACTCTAGTAGTAAGAATAACCTTTAGACTTCTACAAGTATATTATTTAGCTAGATAACCTCTTTACCTTACAGCGCCTACTTAAGCGCCTACGCAAGATGGGTTTTGGAGCCATAGGGATAGTCCGAACTACTAAAACATAAAGAGAAGAAGAGGTAGAGAGGGTAGAAGATTAAGCTAATAAGCTACCTCCGCTAGTAAGGCGTTAAGTAAAGAAGTAGGCGGTTCCTCCGCCTAAGAAAAATAGAGGCCTTCTTAATTACGTGTCCGACCTTAAGCTTAAGTACGCGGCGTAGCTACCTTAGGGAGAATTTCACGCCTTTATTATAGACGAGGAGGTACTATAATTCGTATAGAAGGATTTAGCTATTATACTATTTATAACTATAGTCTATACTAGTAAGGAATAGATTATAAGAATAAGGCGTAGGCCTACTACTACCTCTAGCGCAGCGCGTATAATAAGGAAGGTGTTTAGTAGTAACCCTATTAAAGTACTTACTATCCTACTAACTATTAATATGTATAACTACTATATAGGCGGTATAGATATTACTAATTAGCTAAGGTCTTACTATAATACTTAGCGAACTTATAGTAAGACCTAGAAGCCTCTCTAGTACTAGCTACTCGATATAGTAGTCTATAACGCCTTCCTTATCTCTCGCTTCTTAGACTAAGATCCACGCTACCTTAAGTACCTTAACTTCCGTAGAGATCTATCTACTATACTATTTTAGTAGTTATACCGAGTACGCTATCTCCTAATACCGGTAGATAACCTATACTATAATCTCGTACTTAATAAGTAGGTTAGTAGAGCGCTAGTTAAAGAATACTATAAGATATAGTTATATAGGTAGAAGAAGACCTACTAGGCGTGTCGCGTAGTAAAGCGACTAGTAGATAGGGGTAAGATACGAAAGCCTTTTCGAGAACTCTCTATTAACACTATACTTAGTCGTAACTCTCGCGCGCCTATAAGACCGCGAGGTAAAAGAAGGACTACTTTTAGTTATAGAGAGTATAAGCTCTACCTCTATAGGGAGCGCGGTTACTAGGAGGAGTATATTAAGTCTATTAAGCGTGTACGCGGTACTAAGTAAACATTAGATAATAGTCCTTTTCGCGCTAAATAACTTAAATACTATTAATTGTTTATCTATATATAAATTAATAGAGTTTAATGCCTTTAAAGAGGTGCGCGCGCCTATCTAGTAGGGCTACGAGATTTCGGCGAGGGTGCTTACCTAATTAGGCCGCTAAGATCTAGTATACTACGAATTACTAGGTTAAGGGATAGACTATCTACGAACACGCTATAGAAGTATCTAAAGGAGAGGATAGTCTATAGGACAAACATCTACGCAGAAGTAAAAGGTAAGGAGAGGATAGCCCTATGGACAAGTAATAAGTTAAACACGTGGTACTTACTACCGCGTATATCGACACTAGCCCACGCAACTCATAGAACCGCCCCTCCGATAATCCCCTAGTAGCGCTATCCCGGTACCGTCTACATGCAACTACGTTTTTCCCCTTCATAATCGCCTAGTAGTTCCTTTTCCTCCCGACCTCCAATCTTACCCGACCCGACGTCCGCGCCGCTCAAAGCGGTAGAGCTTCTATGAAGTCGCGCTTCGGTCAGATACCGGTTAGGTAGGTAGGTAGGTAGGTAGGTTAGTACTAGCCCCCGTACTAAGAGTCGGTGCTAGACTCCTTTTCCTAGAAGATAGGCTTACGCGCTTTCTTTCGCGCGGCTGCGGCTGCGGCTGCGGCTTGTGTGGCGGTGGAATTCTGCGTTAGGTGCTGGGCTATGACGTAGTGGCAGGTGTGTGCGCTTGGGGAAATGTGCTTGCTATGGGCGGGGCGGCGGGGAGAGGGGGGAGATTTGTGGTCTGTGGTGGGGTTAGTGATGAGGATGAGCGGGATGGGAATTATGAGGATGGTGGTAGTGGGGATGGGGATGTGTGATGAGGATGAGGATGATGGGGTTTGACAAAGACAACGATACCGTTCGAAGAGAGCATGGATGGGGATTCCTTCAAAACAACGATATAACCTCCAATAGCAATTCCATAAACAACAACAGCAGTGAACCTGTCTCTCTCCACCCTCACCCCTCACCCCTCAAAGCCCCGTCCCCAACTCAGCACCCCCCTAACCCATCAACAATAAAACTCTGTACCAGAAACCCACACCTGAATCAGCACACGACGCAGCACCTCCAAACCCGCACCGCCGTGGGGCCGCGGGTTGCACGCAATTAAAACTCAAACACCTCCCCACAACACCGACATGCGGGTACCGCGACAGTACAAGCATGACCAATGATCAGCCGCCGCGCGCCGCGCCGCACACACGACGCGAGGATCCTCATTGCGCGCCGCGGAGTCAAGATTGCAGCGGCGGGAAAGCAGGAGGGCGGGAGTCGAGGGCGTGAGATGGAGTCGTGAGACGGAGCCAGGAGTGCGTTTCGAGACGAGTGATGCGAGGCTTGGATTAGTTAATATAAGAGGGAGAGGCTGGAGCTGTCTGCTGGACCGCGCTCGCGACGACGACTCGAGTAACTTATCGGTCACAGATGAGGGAACGGCTATGTCGGCGCGGATGGAGGATGAGAGATGGCAAGGTGCCAGTGTGCTGGACGGCGGGGTTGGCGCGATGCGTCCACATGCTTCCATACGAGGCCAACATCGACATCGCATGGAAGCGTCGCGTGAAACCGCTATCGCAGGTGGCAGCAGCACAGCGCCGGCCAACTCTCGCGCGAACGCAGCAAAAGAACGCGCGAAGCAAAACGACGAGGCCGAGAGAACGGCGCATCGACGGAGCGGAACAGCAGGGCGCCTGTGGCAGCTTTTCGGCCGATACGGCAACGAACCCAAGAGACCTGCGCCCGGCTCGGAGACGGCAGGACATGCTGCGCTTCCAGACGGATTTGGTCTCTCGCTTTTCGCACCCGGCGACCGCGTTTGGCTTTCCGCGACATGCCGGCGATGCGTGTGCGTGGCAGCTGATAGATGTCTTGGGGCGGAGCAGAGGACGCGTGAGGGGAAGCTGTCGAGGTGCCATGCCAACCCCGGTAGAGATACCTCGTGTTCCGTACGCACATCTGCTGCTGCGCGTACATGGACGGTAGAGTTCGACCAGACGAGCGGACGGGTCGCCGAAGAGAAGGGGTGCTGTGCTGTACGGTAGCTAGAGCAGCGGCGTGGAAGCGTCAACTCAGACCCGATTCCAGCTCCCGGCAGCGAGCCCGCAGCCAAACTGCACGAGCGGCATGCCGACAGCGTTCGGGCCCGCGCCGGAGCGGAGCTGAAGCGGCTGTGATTGATGCTGTGGTCGAGAGTCAGATACAGTCAGATACGCGAGACTGAGTCGTGAGTCGGGCATGCATCATGAGTCGCATCGGTGCCAACAGAGCAGAAATGAGAAAAAACGAACTGCGCGAGTGGCTCTGCATGCCGGGACGGGGCTCACAGCTCCCTCCTCGAGCCCTCCGACCGCACACACGCAATGCGGACAGGGAGCTGGATGCAGCAGAGGGCCAACGACAGCGTTGCCATTATCAAATCGCAGGGCGGACGAGGTGGAGAAGCAAACTCGTCGACGGCGAGAAAGGAATGAAGATGGCGGTTGGGCGTGAAAGCGTGACCGTGACGGAAGCTCAGATCTGCCGGCCGGGATGCCTATGCCTATGCCTATGCACAGGCGCAGGCACAGGAACGTGGAGAGACAGAAAAAATCAGTGACGAGAGGAAGAAAAGAGAAACAGGAGGAGGAAAAGCTGGAAATGCAAATCGACGGCATGACGCACGCGGCTGCAACGCGTCATGCGGGACTCCAACGTGATAGCGCGATGGATGGAGACGCCCAGTAGCAGCAGCACAGTCTCGTCGTAACAATAGAACTGCACCAGCACCAGCACCAGCACCAATAGTCTCCCCCAGCCTCGCGCCTCTGAAACAACCAGCCAGGAAGTCTAACATACGTCCATGGCGCTGAACGAAGTGTGTACCCGGCAGGCTCTCATCACAACAGTGTGTATAGTATGCATCGCAGCATAGTGACAGGCCGCGATACCCCGACTCATCTCCCCGTCCACCCCTGCTATGATCACTGGCACTTTCTGCAGCAAAAGACTTGGACTAGGGGCCGTCTTGTCTTGTCTTGTCTGCCGCTGCCGCTGCAGCTGCTACGTCCATGCATCCAGACCAGCCCGGGCGTTCTCTCGTGTCTCTCGTTCGGGCGTCATGAGGCGAGCAACAGCAGCGTCCCGAGACTCCGGCCTACCACAGCACAGTACAGTACAGTACCGTCCAGTCCAGTCCGCCCCATCCCTCATCAGCCGGCCCCAAAGCAAAAACGCCAGGGCCCCAGGATCCAGCAGCAAAATCTCGGCCCAGCCAGAAAGCCGTAGAAAAAAAAAACCTTCCCCCGGCTCATGGGCAGAGATTTCGCGGCAAGCCGACCAACCGACGGCGAGGTAATTAAACGGCCGGCAACTAGCTAACGTTAGATCAGGTCGCTCGCCAACGTGGCTGCGAATCCGTTTGGCGTGTTTGACAGCACTGCCGGGAGGGGAGTCCCGGTGTTGGAACGCCGTTGTTTCGTAAGGCTGAAGGGCGCAGTGGGCGCGGCGTAGGACGGGTGCGCACTGTTTGTTGTTGGAAAAAGTAAGCAGGCAGGCTGGCTGGTAGGTAGGGCAGGTAGGCTGGTAGGTAGTCGGACCGCGCGTGAAACGTGTGTCGATAAAGTTGGCTGGAGGAAGCGCACAAGCAAAGTAAACAACAAGACGACGTAGCGCAGCGCGGCGTGGATGCATGCATATGGATGGAAGCCGAGCGAATCGACCGGCTTCTACACCATATCATCATCACTACCCGTCCTCGCGTCCGCCCGCAGATACATCGTTCAACCACCCACACAGCTGTTACTATTGTGCAGTGTGCAAGCCAAGCAAACCCCCAACCAGACGCGCGCAGCATCCGAGCCGGGCGCGAGTCTCACAGCCACGGCAGTCATCAATCCCCCAACCCAGCCGTCGGACCGCGCTCTCCGCTCCGGGGTCCGCGCGTTGCGACCGCAGCAAAATGCCCACACGAGCCCGAGCTTTGCTTGCTCGGGATCCTTGCTCCCTGCTGCCCTGCTGATGAGTTGAGTGATGATGAGCCCGCTGGCAGGGATGTCGCTGTGCGTGGCTGTGAAGCATTTATATGCATGGGAGCCCGCCGCTGTTTGTTGGAGACGGACGGAGGACTGCACACAAGAACTAAAGACGAGAAACGCACACCAGAGCTACTTCTGCTCGACTCCTGGAACTGACTAAGGAGGCTGGAAGACTGAATCGTCGACCGCTACTACTACTGCTACTACAACAATCACTACAACCACTACAACCACTACAACCACATCA
>ML978811.1:0-15534 GCA_010015785.1 Saccharata proteae CBS 121410
CCAGTAGCAGAAGGCGCACCCACGCAACTGCCAAGACCTGCCCCGCCCTCCCAGCCTGGCACTGGCACTGGCACTGGCAATTGCATCCATCCTGCCTCATTGGTGCGTCGTACCAGTCTCGTGTTGATAATAAACCAAACCCCCCACCTTGCTGCTTGCCGCTCGCCGCTCGCCGCTCGCCGCTCCGGGTACCCCTCGTGTTTTGCTGCATCGCACAACCATCCCGCCTACTGACACCTACTGACACCTACTGACACCTACTGACACCTACTGACACCTACTGACACCTACTGACACCTACTGACACCTACTGACACCTACTTTGCCCCCGTCGTGTTTCCGTCAACCGCGACATTTGCCCGTCGTATCTTGACTTTTCTTTGTTGTTGGCATATCCACTGTCACGACCGCCCAATCTGCCGATACGTGCATGCGTTTGATGTTTACTGGACCTGCTCCGGAATATCACCGTCCGAACGGCCTGTCCAATGCCCATCATCTTACTCGTCTCTTTTTCATCGACAACGCCAACGCCGTCCTCAGTCGTCGACTGTCCTTCCTCATATCACTCGTTGACCAGATTCTCTGGCAGCGGACTCTCCCCGCCATCCTGGCCACCCCCGCCATGCTCGTCCAGCCCATCAACACCCGGCAAAAGCCCCTCCTCTTCATCGCTCCCTCCACCCCTCTTCGCCCCCTCAACCTTCCCCCCGCCCTGCATGGTAACGTAAACCGTACTAACGAGCACCAACAATCCCCCAGCCAGACTCGTCCCATCCGGTATATTCCCCCAGATAACCTCGTCCAAAATCAACGCAAACAGCACCTGCGAGTACATCATCGAGATCGCCGCGCTGCTCTTGTCGTGCTGCAGCCCCAGCGTGAGCAGGAACTGCAGCAGAAACCCGGAGATGCCGACCCAGGTCAGCAGAAGCCACTGCACCCGCCCCGAAGGGAGACGGAATCCGATGCCCGGCACCGCGAGCAGGAAGACGGCGGAGCCAACCGACGCGGCGAAGGCGTAGTAGTTTACGGAGACGAGGGCGTGCGTGCGATGCCCGATCACTTTGATCGTCGTGTAGGCCGTCGTGCCTCCCACGACGCTGACGAGGCCGGCGCACACGGCCACGATGCGCAAGAGCGCCGAGGTGCCGTTCTTGTCGTCGCCGTCGCCGTCGCCGTCGTGGGATCTGATCAGCGAGCCTGGCTTTGCGATTACGAGCACGCCTGCAAAGGAGACGAGGCCGGCCGCGATGACTTTCCATGGCAGAGGCGTGCGGAAGACTTTTGCGGACACGACTGTTACGAGCAGCGGCGTGATGAAGGAGATGACGGTGGCTTCTGCCAGGTCCAGATAGAGCAGCGAATCTGTACGTGGCCAGGTAAGTATGTTCGTATTCGCATTGCAACCACCATTGTCGTCCAAGCATGGATGATAGTTACATCACGGGGTCAGCAAGTAGGAACCTCGATCAACTCACACCAAAACGTCGATATCCCAACGAACCCCGCGAACCCTCTCATCACGAGCAGCGGCCGCAGACCCTTTGCTCCGAACGGGAAGTCCGGCGTGCCCTTGGACCACATGTAGAGGCTGCTGAGCGCACACGAGATGGTCATGCGCACCCACACGATCTAGGCGTTTGCGTGTCAATCTTCTTTCTTTCTTTCTTTCTTTCTTGCTTCCGGCGCAAACACTGCACGAGTAGCACAGATACGAGCATCTTCTTGCTTTCCGTGCCCAAGAACGAAGCACCATTCCACCGACTGACTGACTGACCTGCATCGGATGCATGGCATCTTCTTTCTTCCTATCCGCCAGCACCTGCACCGCCGCAGACATGCACGCGCCGAAGAACCTGCAGAGCGTCAATGTGTCGTTTCGGTAAGCGGCATTGGCGAAGCCGACGGCGGAAAAGGCGTGACTGAGGCAGGGCAGGGTGATGGAAAAGCCAAAAGAGGCGGGCTGGGGAATCTGAACAAACGTACTCTGAGATCAGCACCATGACCCAGCCCTTGTTGCCGCTCCACCACATGGCGATTCTGCCTGGCTGCTGCTGCTGCTGCTGCTGCTGCTGCTGCTGCTGTTGCTGCTGTTGAGCATCCCCACCGGCCCTCAGCAACGGCGAATTCGAACCGTCGTTTCGTGACATGACGGCCTAGGTAACTCTGAACTCCAGCGCAAAGAACCGTGAAGTCTCAGACACGCATCCTGCTTTTTCTGGTTCCGGGTCCGCTAAGTACTGTAAGTCAGAAGAAGGGTTCCAGCCACGCAGATGCCCAATCAACTGTCCAAAGTCACCGTCAGCCTAGACGAGAGGCGGGGAGTGAGTCAGCAGAGTGCCGGGGAACGGACGGGGCACCGCCGGTGTCTCTGCGAGGCAAGTTGCCGGTAACGTTAGCGACGGGAAGGATTCGGAATGTGTGGGCTGGACATGCTGGACTTCGGCGCATCTCCTGTTGCGGGATGGTATGCTTGCTTGCTTACTTGCTTACTTATGCCGTGCTGATGGATGAGATGAGAGCAGAGCAGACTCGTCACGCGTAACACGTAGGTCGGGGAGGGGATTGCAATCCGTCATTTTCACCCGGCTAATTTGGATGGAGTGAGCTGTTTGTTCGCTGAGGTGGGTGGGTGGGCGGCACCGTTTTGTTCCGCTAACGTTTAGTTGGTTGGTTAACTTAAGTTATCCTGGCCGGGGGGCCCTTCAACCACCTCCCTTACACAACATCCACGGCTCTCTTCAGCATCGCCAGTCGAGCCTTACGTCAACGACACAGATGCGTCGAACTGGGTAGTTAGTCGTCTGACAGCTGGAGACCCGACCCGACCCGGCATGAGCCCAGATGTGCCGATCAACTTGAACGTGGATGCTGTGGATCGATCCTCGTCTCGCCTACAAGGGTCGGAGGTGAGATGGGCGGGAGGGGAGGGGCGGCGAGCTCGTGAGGTTGGTGGTGCTTGATTGACTGACTGTTTGAGATGGGAGGGCGGTTTCTTGGTTGGTGGTGAGGGAGAGGAGGGGTTGGGATGAGATGAGATGGGGTAGAATTGGCGATTAGAGAGTAGTTGGGGGCAAGGGAGTCATCGTTGCGAGGGAGGGTTGGTGGAGATAGATACTGGCGCCAACTGATGTCGCAGTGCTTAAACTAAGTCAACGTCAAAGTACTCTGCTAAGTTACCCAGCAGCGCGTCCATGATCCATCATGAGGGCCCATCGACACAACATTATCTATCTACACATCTCCCCACCCTCCAACGCCTTTCCAACCTTCCTCAGCACCACCGTCCGTCCTTCCTCCCGACTCGCCGCCATCCCTCTCCCCACCCATCATCCCGAGCTTTTCAATCAACGCTGTCCAGCCCGGTCGAGGCTTCGGCCTCATCGCCCACGGCACCTCCTCCCGTCCAGCAGATCCAGGGGCCAGGTCCGACTCGTGACGGGCGGCCTGGTGGGTTGCGTGAGTCGGGACTGCACCGCCAACAGCAGCAGCAGCGGCGGCGCAAGTCTAAGATTAGTTAGTCCTCGTCTGGCAAATTACACGGCGAGGCTTTGTATCGACATCGACATCGACATCGACATCGACATCGACATCGCGCTCTCCGTCCGTCTCGTTGTGGGGAAAGAAAGCTGTTCCGGATACCGTCACTGTCGGTGAGTGGGTTTTGCTGCTGCTGCTGCCAAGTTAACGTTAACGTTACTCCGTGGACTCAATGTATCACGAGCACAGCCGAAGAAGCCAATGTATGGTTCAAGAAGAAGGAGCCGCGTACCAGGCTCCCTCTCTCTGCATTGATGATCATCGAGAAATTACAAATACAAACTACACACCTCCATGTTCCCATCTTTGCTTGGCTTGCTTGCCCCGTGTGTATCGAGGAAGTACATTAGAAATTTACAGGACTTGTCATACTTCCCCCCGCCCCCCAGGGATGCTTCTAGTTGACGGTAGAGATCGGGGCCGCTCCACACACACACCCACCTCCCTTCAACCCCTCCACCAATGCTCGCTCAAAAAATAAACACCACGGCTTCTCCTCCGCAAAAAAGGCTCAGAATGCTCGGGTAGTGGTAAAGTGATGCGCTCCTAGGAGTGCATGATTTACAGACCGAGGGGGAGGCAGTTGCACTCGCCGTTGAGGATGTCGCCGAGGCCGACGAGGATGTCGCCGACGGTGGGGACGAGGTTGGTGACGACGGACCAGACGGTCTGGATGACGGAGCCGAGGACGTTCTCGAGGACGGAGAGGAGGTCGCCGATGACGGAGACGAGGAGGGAGAGGACGGTGCCGAGGAGGGAGAGGACGGCTGGGAGTCGGTGTTAGTGTTGTGTTTCGGGTGCGGGGAAACGGTGATGGGAGCTTACAGGAGCCAAGGACGTCAACGACGGCGAGCAGGGTGCAGACGACCTCGAGGACGATCTTGACGACGATGGAGAGGATGGCGTCGACATCGACGTCGACGTCGACCTTGCCGTTGTCAATCTTGATGATGGTCTTGGTGGCCTCGACAATCAGTTGGCAGATCTCGCGGATGTCGATCTTGATGGCGGTAAGAGCGTCGGTCTTCTCGTCCTCGGAGGGCGAGGCGGGCAGGGCGGAGACGGTGTTGTTGATGGAGCCGGTGTGGGTCTGGACGTTGGTGTACAGGACCTCGACGACCGACTTGACGGTGGTCTGCTTCTCAATGGTGGTGACACCGTTGGAGGCGGTCGAGGTGGTCAGGGAGGTCGAGGTGACGGCGGTCGTCTCGTACTCGGTCTGAGTCGGGGCGGCGAAGGCGCCAAGGAAAAGGCTCGACAGAGCGAAGACGGACATGAATGAGGTGCGCATGTTGACGGTGTTGTATTGGTTTCTCTGGAAAGAGTGACTTTGAGTGAGTGGGATTAAAGTGTGTAGGGGTTGAAAGAATGACTGTTGCCGGAGGCTGTAGTTGGATTGCTGGATGATGGAAAGAAGACTTCTCGAAGCACGCTGGGAGTCCTCTTATACCGGCCGTGTCTGCCTCGAGCGGCCTCCTTTGATGGGGCCCGGGGATATTCATGACAGTGCCGCTTTGGTCGGGCCCGTGGGTGACAGATGAGGCTCTTCAGAGAGGTTGCCTAAGCCAGCTAGGCCGCGGTTCTGAGCTTACATCACAGAGCAGCAGCGACGGCCGTGGACAGCAGGCACGAGCAGGCACGAGCAGGAGAGCGGCCGCCAGGCTTGGACGAAGTGGCCGGAGGGGGCAGCAACACCGTAACGAAGTGGCCGCTTTGGGACGGGATCGACTGTGGAGGCAGGGGCGGGCAAGGACGGAACCCTGCTCGCCAAGGCCGGCCGTTGCGCCTTCCAGCCGGTGCGGGGACAGGGGGGGGGGGGGGGGAAGGCAGTGGGGAGTGGGCAGTGGCAGTGGCAGTGGCAGTGGCAGTGGCAGTGGCAGTAGTAGGCAGTGGGCAGTGGGCAGTGGGCAGGGGGGAGAAGAGAAGAAGCCAGATGGTGAGTGGTGCAGCGTGCAGCGTGCAGCAGTCCAGACGAATTTCGCTGATTGGTGGAGGGGGGGTCTGATTTTGTCCAGTCTGTGTTTGGCAGTCGCGGTTTGTGTGTCCAGTCTGTGTGTGGCAGTCGCGGTCTGTGTCCCTTCTGTATCCAGTCCTCTCTGTGTAGCAGTCGCGTGAGGCAGGCGACGTCTGTGTCCCTTCTGTATCCAGTCCTCTCTGTGTGGCAGTCGCGTGAGGCAGGCACCGTCTGTGTCCCTTCTGTTTTGTCCAGTCCTCTCTGTGAATGAGGCAGTCGCAGGCCGTGAGGCAGCCACCGTGTGAGGTAGCCACACTCTGTGTGTCCCTTCTGTATCCAGTCCCAGTCCCAGTCCCCTCTCGTGCCCTCTGCCCTCTGCCCTCTGCCCTCTTCATCCCCTCTTCCTCTTCGTCCCCTCTACCCTCTTCGTCCCCGCTGTGACCGCCAGCCCGCCAGCCCGCCAGCCCGCCATCATCGCCATTCTGCTGCTCCACCCGCAATCTGACGCCTTGACACGCCCGAGCCAGCCAGGTGGATCTCTCGGCCTGCCGCGCGCACATCCCACACCAGGAGAGCCGCTCGCGGTGTGGCTCCGCGGACGCTGCAATTCCCGGCGCTCATCGCTCATCCTTCATCGCTCGTCGTGTTCCAAGGTCGTGTTCGAGAAGGCCTCGTCGTTCTCGTCGTTCTCGTCGTTCTCGTCGTTCTCGTCGTCTTGTCGTTCTTCAACACCACGCGGGGTCGCTGCTTGGCTGCAGGCTGCACCTCGCCAGTCCCCAGGACGCCTTTCTCTTGCCCTCGCCAGTCCCCAGGACGCCTTGCTCTTGCCCACGCCAGTCCCCAGGACGCCTGTCTTCGGCTCGGCAACGGCTCAGGCTGCCAGCCAGTCCCCGGGTCGCCTTCCTCGGTTGCGGCTCAGGCTGCCAGTTGCCGTTGCCGTTGCCGCTCCTCACCTCCGCCAACTTCCCAGTTGCTTTTTTTGCTCGCGCACGTCCCACCCACCACACCGGTGCCAGGCACCCGATCCCTCCGGAAATCTGCGAAATAAGGCCTGCTACCCTGTCAGCCCGCACATGCAACCAACAACAGCAGTGATGACAGCAGTGACAGCAGTGACAGCTCAACACCACGAAATGACCATCGTCGCCCCCCATCTCGCTTGCATCCTGCAAAATCCGGTAATTCACGATGCCACCCTCGTCCAATCACGTCAATGCCGCACCACCGCCCCCGCGACCGGACACCCTCGTCCTTCTTCCACGCTCACGAGGCCTTTCTTTTTTCGCGCACAAAGTCATGATCCGTGCCGCTGATCATACAGCAACCCCACTATAGGAGACTCTGGTGCCCCTCCGCTGTTAAGTTGCCATCAGCGGCGGTGTCTCCCTGCAACAGCACGTGCCTGCCAAGACCATCTCGTTGCGAGCAGCCACGCCGACGAGGTTCGTGGCAACGTCCATCAGCCCTGGCGGTGTTGTGGCTGCGGTCAAGCCTGTTGTTCGTGCTCTCTGTCAGTGCCCGTCTATAGGGGTGAGCGCGAGCGAAGAAACGGGAATAACGTCTGCGGATGAGGCTAGCTTCGGCGAAGATATCAACGCCCTGAGCCCTATGAGCGCAGGTCAGCAACAGGGCTAGAGAATGGGTCAGCCTCCATGACACATCGTGCTTCTCTCGTGCCAGCATTGGGTGGGCACGCGGCGGATAGGAGTTGGAAAAGGCGGCAATTCGGTCTTTAGCTGTAGTCTCGTTTAAGACATTCTCGGTTGTTGACAATCCTACGGAAGTACATCTTCGATGAGCGCCCCTCTTCGGCAATGGGCCACCGGAACGACAACCTGCGGTGTGCCGTCGCCTGAGACCTCATCGCCTGAGAACTCACGCATCATCCAAGCCCTCGAACAGCTCAACACCCCAAGATGCGCTTGGGTTGTTGAATCTTGTCAGATACTTCTCACCGAGCTCCTCAATCTTGTCCAGGTCCGGCTCGACGAGGCCGCACTGCAAGGAATCGCGATTCTCCACAATCCACGTCTCGTGGCTGCTCTTCGGGATGACGCTGGTTCCTCGCTGCATTCCCCAAGCGAGCGCCACCTGGGCCGGCGTACAGTTCCTCGCCTGCGCGATCCGGCCCAGCGCCTCGTTCTCCAGGAGGAGCGGCGGCGTCTTGCGCGTGTTGGCGCCGCGAGAGGAGCCATGATACGTCGGGTTCGAGTTGCCCAGCGGCGAGTACGCCGTCACGTGGATCCCGTGTTCGTGGTGGAATTCGACCCATTCCGTCTGCTGCAGATACGGGTGCAGCTCCATCTGATGAACCGCAGGCTTTACCGTCGACGACTTGATCAAAGCCTTCAGCTGGTGCGGACTGAAGTTCGAAACGCCAATGTTCTTGACCTTGTTGGTCTTCAGAAGCTTCTCCATCCCGTGCCACGTCTATCTCTCGTTAGATCGTCTTGAGACGTGTCTGCGTCGACGCGCAACACTCACAGGAATATAGTCCAGCTCGTTCGATTTGCCTCCGACCGGCCAATGCATGAGATACAAGTCGAGGTAGCCAACGCCCAAGTCCTCCAACGTCTTGTTCAGACCCTCTTCCGCCTCCTTCCCGCCGCCGTGGTGGTCATTCCACAGCTTCGACGTTATCCACAAGTCTTCGCGCTTCAGGCCCGTCCTCTCCAGCCCGTCGGCGATACCTTTCCCGACCGCCGGCTCATTACCATATATGGCCGCACAGTCTATATGGCGGTACCCGTGCTGGATCGCGAGGGAAACGGCGCCGGTCGTGTTCTCGGGCGAGACCTTGAGATTCCATGTGCCGAAGCCGAGCAGTGTAGGGACGCCCCCTGACGCAGGCACGAAGGGCGTCTGGCTGTCGTCGGCAAGAGCCGCGCCCACAATGGCTAGAAAGGCGGTTGTCAAGTACGCGTATGGAGCCATGTCTCAATCCGGGCCAAAATGTTGGTGAATGGCAGACATGCTGACGGTCAATGGGAGCATATATGTGGTGGTGGTTTGCGCGACGTAGGTGATGTCACCATCGCGTTGGAGATGAGGGGTTCGTGAGGTGAAGCGCCGATGCTTCCGAACCCGAAACGACAACCTTCACCTTCCAGAGCACGTTAGTGCGAATTTGGCAGTTCATCGCAACCCTGACTAAGCACGAAGATAGTGTTGCTGGATGCGACTTCGAGTGCAGTCTGGAGACGCAGCTTTGGATATACATCTCGGAGATTCTGATTCGAAGGGGGAGAAAAAGACCTCCACGCCAAGACGTGCAAGCGCGACTCGGAGCGATTTCTTTGAAAGGCCAGGGAACATGAGAGCTGAAATTGCGAATGGTCTCCACATCGGAGTCTCCTGGGAGAAGAGAAATCATTCTCTTCAATGATGAGACATGCCGCCGTGGTACGTACATACATACTTCAAGCTGGAGATAACATAAGCTACTTTCTCCTCAGGAGATCCCCGCAATCCCCCGCGCTGACATGAGACCTTCCCGACCACTCAGTCGTCGATAACAAGAATACAAACATGAGGACATCCTACTACATCCCACAGTCCAATTTCCATCTTCCTATCTTGAACTTCCTACATCTTCCACCCCGTCTCAACCCACATAAGATGGATGGCACCACAGCCTCCAAACCTCAGACCCAGAACCGGATGCCGTCCGTTCCCCCAACCTCCTCCACAAAACCAACACCGACCCACGTACCCGCACGCGAACCGAACAGTACCGATGTCGCTCATCGCAGTCGACACGCCACACACAGGCACAGGCACAGGCACAGGCACAGGCACATCCAACCTGTAACGTTACGTTCAGACCTCCCTCACCTCAGCCAAAATCACAAGCGCCACGAAAGTTCCTCAAGAAGCACTCCGGAACCATGACCAATCTCCACGAAAGTTCCGCAACACATTGGGGAGGGGAAATCAATGATGGAATTTCATGCTTCTAACTACTATCACTCCATCCCTACCAATCCTCTTCTTTCTCACAACCTTTCTTCCTGCTTTGCCCGGTGGGTGGGACGGCTATGGAAGACGCCCTCGAAACCAGGTTGGTTGGTGACGTGCGTGGCGTGTGTGGTGGTTGATGCGGAGGATTAGGGTGTCTGGATTGGGGTTGAGGAGGCGAGGGGGTTGGGTGGTGGGTGGTGAGTGACAGCCACCCGATTCCCCCGGCCGCAAACACTCGACATCCAAAAGACGGCCAGATCGACAACGGCGAAGAAGCTATCCGCAGTCCGTGGGCGCACTCGGCGAGAAACCCGAGACAAGAGGTTGCGGTTGCGTTGGAACCACTGGAAGAGTATGGAGACGTTCTGCCCGTGAGCCGGTTTACCGGGGGAAGATGCGTTGTCGTGGTCAAAGAGGGAGTTACTCGGTGTACTCTACAGTAACGTTGTCTCTCCCGCAACCCGCCGTTTCTCCAAAAGCCAAACGCAAGACGCGAACGTATATACATGCATCCCAATCGTCGTCGTTGAGTAGTAGTGCTCCTCCGCCTCCCCCGGCCCACTCCTACTCACATATCGACGGTTCAGCAGCTCGACCCCAAACCCCACTGACTTGACGGAGCGCTTCCTCCGCCGTCTGGGGGCCAGTGCCTGAAAGAATTCCCTGGTTGATTCTGCCACGAGTCCAGCGTCCTTCAAACAGAGTCCGACGCTTCAAAATGATATCATAAACTGCGAGGATCGGTAGCGACCAGCGCCCCGGCCCCGACGTTCCCATGCTTGTATGCCGCGGTAACGATAATGCATGCCAACCCCCCCTCGAACAGCGCGCGCGTGCTCATTCCCTCCTTTCCCTGTTGACGCCCTCGCCCCTGAGAATCTGCATCAGCAGCTGGAAGCGCACCGGCTTGGTCATGAAATGATCGATGCCGGCGCTCAAGGCCTCGCCCCTGGCGGTCGCGCTCGCCAGCCCCGTCAACGCAACCACCGTCGTCGGCTTCCACCCGTGTTTCCTCTCGGCGCGTCTGATCTCCCTCGTCGCCGTCATGCCGTCCATGACGGGCATGGAGAGGTCCATGAGGATGAAGTCGAAGCGGCCGCGCTCCTGCTGGTAGATGGTGACGGCTTGGACGCCGTTGGTGGCCTGTTCGTGCGAGAGCGAGTGCTTCTGCATGAAGGCGGTTAGGAGGCGCATGTTGATGGCGTTGTCGTCGACCATCAGGATGCGCAGGCCGTGGTCGGGCGGCGAGGGTGTCGTTGAGTCCGGGTCGGGCATCTGGGTGCTGCTGATCCGGATGCTGAGTTTCGAGTGCGACGGTCTTCTGGTTTCGCTGCGCGAGTCTACTTCCATGTCGCTGTCCTGGACGTTCGACTCTTCATCCACATCAAGCCTTGGAACATCAGCCCTGGGACCCTGAGCGAGATGACTTCCATCTGCATCTTCCTCTCCTTCCACCTTTTGCTCCTGATCTTGCACTGATCCGTGGAAAGGGATTGCGAACTTGACTTCCGATCGGTTCAAACACCTGTGCAACGTCTTGGCCAATTTGTGAGGGCCGCAAGGCTGGGTGATGATTTCAACGATGGAGGCGGGGCTCGTAACTCTCGAGTCTCCGCGTAGAGTGACGGCTTCCATGGCATCAAGCGCGATGAAGACGACGAGAGGCGCTTTTCCGGGACGCGCCGCGCGCACCTGGGCAAGAAAGTCAAAGGAAGGTTCCGTACAAATTACCATGTCAGCAGAGTGGGCGTCCGCCTCCAGATTGTCCGCACCGAACCACTCGGACAGCACTTTCGCCAACGACGAACTTGTCTTTAATTGGCCTTTGGAAGGCGTTTCGGGGCCTTCTTGATCGTAGTCTTGTGTTGGCGGCTCGAATATGCATATCTTAAGCTTCTTCAGGCGCTCAGCAACTGGTCCAAATAGGTCATTTGAGTTGTCCAACATTGAATCAGTCTCGTCCGAAACCTCCGCAGCAGTGAATTTGCAGCAGACCTTCACGTCCGTCCCGACGCCCAGTTGGCTCTTGACGCTGATTTTCCCGCCCAACGAGTCAACAATCTGGCGCACAATGTTCAAGCCGAGTCCCGTGCCGGCAGCGAAAGAGTCCGCTTGTGAGAATGGCGTGTACAGACGATTATGGAGGAATTCCGGATGCATACCAATGCCGGAGTCGGAGACTATCAGGCTGACTTTCGTATCCCCCTGCTCGTCCTCGGCATCGGGATTCTTGGCCTGCAAAACGACATGGATGAAACCCGATTCGGTATACTTGACTGCGTTCCCCAGGATATTGAGAAGTATCCTGCGCCACGACCCTGCCTGAGTGGGAAATATCCAGCTCGTTCGATACGGGATATCGAGGATGACCCGGATATTCTTGCGCTCATGCGGGCTGCTGGCCCAGCTCGAAGCAGAGAGCGATCTTAACCGCCTCTTGCCTTTCTCCATCACGTTCGCGTTTGACGGTCGTATTGTGTACGACTGACCCGCCAGACAAGACTCTACAACTTCTTCGGTAATTGCGCCAAGGTCTACGTGATTTGTTCGGGTTCGGAAATGGCCCGGTCCGCCCCGTGGCCTTTCTTTGAGCCACATATGCCGAGAGTCCTTATGACCAAGCTTGTCCGATCCGCAGTGTCTTCCCAATCTGTTGATCCTGGAGTAATCCAAAATGTGCTCGACGGTATCCAGAAGAGTTCGGCCGCACATCTCTATCGAAGTGATCATTCCGGCCTGGAATGCGTCCACCGAGGTATCTTGGAGAAACTCCACTCCTCCAAGGATCCCGTGCAAGGGAGAACGGAGTTCATGTGATATGGACGAGACGAAAGAAGTTTTCGCGCGTTCTGCAGCAATTGCATCCAGACGTGAAAGTTCAGTCATTATGGAGTTGCCGAAAGTGCGGTAAAAGAGGAGTTCGTTCGAACAGTGCACACGTAGAGGATCGTTGGTCCATAACAAGCACCCTGCAAACCATCTTTCCCTTTGGTACTCCCAAAGCGGGACGAAGACGATACTGCGTGCGTGTGGAGCCACCCGAAGAATATTTCGTACCTCACGGTCTTTGAAAGATGTGGCTCGCTTGGTGCCATTGGTGTCGGATTTTGCAGAGTCGATTTGCTGTTCTCCGTCTGACTCTTCGGTGGATGAAGCTGCGCCTGCAGCAGTGACATTGAAGATCTTACCATTGGGGTACCTCTTCAATAGCCTGTGCAAGCTGGATTCCGCGTAGGATTCAAATTGAGCTGCGACAGCATCACCGCCAAGGCTGGATCCGCGTTGAGTGGCGAAAGCAAGGATCTCGCTCATCTTGCGCGCAGGAGATCTGCGTGTCTCTGAGTCCGAAGACGGTTTCGTTGAGTCACTTGACCGAGACTCTTCCTCTGGAACAGTGGTTGGGGGCAGCGTCTCGATGCTGTGCGGCCCACCAGGGTTGCGTTTGTTGGAATCTCGGCGATCCCGTCCGAATGAACCAATGGCTGCGTCGAAAATCACGACTCCCTCCAGATCTGTCGTTTCCCTGATAATGCTCGCAGCTCGCGAGAACATTGTTTTCGCGTCCATAGGCAGCATGGTTTCTTGGAGCGTCAGCCTACGACCATCCGGGCCAAAGCTGGACTCGTTCGATCTCAGACTGGGTCTTCTGAGAGCCATCGCATCCGCGCCTTTTGATGAGGGAGTGCGACTCAGACTAGGGAGTTCATGACTTTCCGGGTCAAAATTGGAATCGTTCGACCTCAAGCTGGGTGTTCTGGGAGTCGTGAGATCCGGCGCCTTTGGCGAAAAGGTGGGGCGCAAACTAGGAATTTCGTGGGTGGTATCGTTTTCCTTGGATACTGGCGACTGTACGATGTTTTCTGTCATCTGACCCAAGTCAATCGCGCTGGTCACATGCCTGACCATGGACCTGGGACGCTTGTGAGGGCTCTTCTTGGCCTGGGTTGAAGACGCGCCAGTCACGAAGGAGGTCAGACCTCGTAGCATCTGTTCGGCGCGCTTGTTTTCCTCTCGGATCCTGTAGTTCACAAGGTAGTCCATCACGGTTGCGGCCATGTCGTGCATGAGATGCAGTTCGTCTGAGCTGAAGCCATCGCGCGGATTGTCATCAAAGATGGCAAAGGTTCCTATATTGGCACCTTTTGGGCTTCGTATGGGAACTCCGGCATAGAACTTGGCGGACTCTGTGGCATTGCCACGGAAGGAGCGGGAGAAACGCTCGTTCTTGGCAGGATCAAGCAGGATCAAGGCCGACTTGTCATCGCCATCATCCTCGGAGCCGCAGATCAGGACTTGATCGCAGACGCCCATGTTCCTTGGCATGGTGACATGGCCCAGCCATAATTGCTGCGAAGCCTGGTGACGGGTGTCGGACCGCAGACACATGTCGTGAGTCGCTTCAGCAAGGACATACTGATTCTTGCCGTCAATGAGAGAGACGAAGGCTCGGGTGGCATTGAGTCGCACGGCTCCCAGCTGAGCAAGGCCCATGAGCGCCGTGTCGTTGGAGCAGCGCGGTACGAAGCCGGGCAAGACATGAGGACCGTCGCCAAGCAGGACGCCCAAGTCGGCAGTGTCGACATCAGGCTGATAGTATCTGTTTGGGATCAATTTCGGAGTCGGATGGAGGGGATGGCTGGGGCGACGGACGTGTATACTTCTCTTTCCCGCGCAGGCTCGGAAACAGGCCGGAACGGGGCGTGGGCACAAGTCATGCCGGAGAGGCACAACAGTGGCCACTTTGAGAGCGGAGGGGGACGCTCTTTGGAGAGTGCTGGGGATAGATGAGCGTGTGATGCCAGGTGCGCTTCGTCAAGGGCGGACGAGTCGTTTCACAGCATCTGAGTGTAAGTATCTGGCCGCTTTGTGTGTATGTGTGTGCGTGTGTGTGTGCCTGGGCGGGCGCTGGCAGTGAGTGGCAACAAGGCGAGAGCGACTGAGCTCCAACACGGGCCTAGGCCGCCTGCAGACGCCGTAGTAGTGCGGTAAGCCGTCTAGTGCCACTCCCGTGCACACTTCACAAGAGAGAGAGAGAGAGAGAGAGAGAGAGAGGCGTTGGCCCGCATGGCGTGTGTCCAGTTCCGCCTCAAAGCGCGGGAGATTTCAGGCCAGGCTGGTGAGTGAGACTTGAGACTGTAGTGAGGGAGGGCTTCGACACACCCGGAAGCGTTCGTCAAACACGGCTTGCTGCCAGGAGAACATCTCCGCCCCGCGCCTTGTATAACGTTACTGTAACGTTATCTAGAGACAGTCGAGTTGCGGGAATCGGCTATGTGCATGCTGTGCTCAGATCATCGCTACCTTAACGTTAACTGAACTTAATCTGAGAGATGGAAAAGTCGGAAAATGCATGTGTCGCTGATCAGACTCGTCTGGATTCCGCTGCGGCGGGGGCCTCGTCTTGGCATTTCAGTGCCCGCGACTCCCTTCACATTCCACATCCGTAGTGCACTGCTCTCATAAGTTATCAGTCTGTTGAATCCACTTGCGGGATGGACAAAGAACGGTCTGGCCCCACAGCCGCTTTGCCGACACCTTGGTTGAGATGGCGCGACGCTGTAGTCAAGCCGAAAACGAAGATTGAGGCGTCGATAGTCGAACTTCATTCGAGCGGTCTCGTCAACTGCCAGCCCGTTGACCCCCTGTCTTCATGTGAAGCTGTGCACTGCTCCCCGCTTACCGGCAACGTTACTATAAGCATAGCGATATCCGAGGCTCAATCTCAGCTTCCCAGCGACAGTTATCAACGTGACCCACCAAGCAGAGTTCCGGAACTCGTCGAGTACTTAGTCGACGGTACTGCAGACGGACTACTCCATGGAGTTCCGGAGTACAAGAGCTTTCAGATAGCTCCAGGCGTTGGCATAAAGCAACCGTGCTCATCCGCTCCCCAGAAGAAGCCAAGCCATCAACAACCACACCAGAACCGCCGGCCGCGTACAGTCCAGTCACCATAATCGACAATTCAATCATGTCTGCATTGAAGAAGGTGATGCACCTTAAGCTCGATACCAGAACCGCTAGCCGCGTGCAGTCCGGTGACCATAATCGACAATACAATCATGTCTGCATTGAAG
>ML978812.1:0-15275 GCA_010015785.1 Saccharata proteae CBS 121410
CACACACACACACACACACACACACACACACAATGACATCAGCAGCAAAAGACCGCGCCCTCCGCATGAGGTACCGCATCGGCCGCGGCGAGCAAGGCGTTTTGACATTTGAGCCCTACAAATCAGCGCTGCTGCCGCTCTGGCGCTTCCGCACCGTCGAAGTCGCGACGAAAAGTTCGCAGGAGCTGTGGCAGAGGTTCGTGCAGTACGACGACGAGGGAGACTTTGTGGGCATGGATATGGCGAGGAAGTTTATTCAGATGGTAGGCCTTACATCCATGCCCCCTTCTGCCTGGACCGAGTGCCCAGGTGTTGTGCATGGCATTTTGGAGATCCTGATGTGTTTTCCGACTCCCAGGGCATGACGCGCGCGAAACGCTACGCCAACCACGCCGGCGGCCGCAAGTACAGCAAGAAAACGGGCCGGGAGCTTGTAAAGAGCAGCGCGCACAAGGACGCCACGAGCAAACTTGAAGCGTCCGAAATCTTTCGGAAAGCGTGGAATGAGTGCCGCGCCCACGAAGGGTATCAGAGGAGGAAAGAGGCGTTCCTCAAAGAGCAGAAAGAGTGGGATAAGGAGCAGAAACGATTGAGCAAGGTAGAAGAAGAGGTGAAAGAAGAAGCTGCTGATGAGTAGCTGTCCTGAGTGAATGCGCCATTCGCCCAACCCGTCGCGAGGTTTCCAAATGCTGTTCCCCCAAACGCCATATCCGGGAATCCATCCAATTGTGTATCAGGCCTTGTCTGGCGTCTTTTCCACCGCAGGAGTGGTGTGTATGGCTTCCGCGAAAGCTATCCACTCCTTGACGCCCTTGACGTACGCATCGTCCACTCCATCCGGAAGTGTCTCGTGGTTCCACAGCACCATTTCGTCAAATGACGCTACTTCCTCGGCGACTTTGGTTTCGATCGGTCGCTCTTCATTCATATCGTCGTCGCCGTCGACATCGGCTGTTTCGTTGGGTTGTGTAGGGAGTATGCGGTTTGTGCTGGTTATGATGGCACCTATGGATTGGGATCAACAACACGTCCAAGCATGATAATGGCATAGGTTGAAGGGGCCACGGACCTCTGTATCCTTGCGGCACAGGAACCGTTCGACCTCTCAGCTTCCGGCCGCGGAAATACGACGTCTGAGTATCGTCGCCATCATTTGCCGGCCTCCAGTACCTGTCAGTGGCGTTTACTGGACCGTCATGATGGACGCGGCAGGGCAGCAGGTTGGGCGTGCACTTGTCCGCGCTGGTCTTGGTTTGCTGAATGGCGAGCATGTCTGCGATGGATTGTTCGAAGCCTGCGACTGGGTTTGCAGGTGGTATGCCGAGGGACGCGACACGACGCGCCTCACGCGTCAAGGCAATTATTAGCGCGGTTTCTCGGCAGGGACCGAGGATAAGGATAAGGATAAGCAGAAAGCTTGGGTTGCTGATCACGTCTGATCGCTTCCTCCGTCACCCAAAGTTTGTGGCCTCAGGCGCCTTGCGTCGGCACTGCCACAAGGCGTGCAGGCTCATGATGGCATCAGCACACCTGGCGGGAAAACGAAGTCTCGGCGGATTGCGCTGGAGATGATGCGTGCAAGGGGTGCAAATTCCTCTAAGTCACAAGGATGAGGAAGCACTGGCTCCAAATGCCCCTCCACCATTCCCGACCATGCAACTGTCCGTGGCGAGCTGAAGAAAACACCATGGCCCTTTGTACAGCAATTCCAGGATGCGAGCAAGCGTTCGTCCGTGGGCAGCCGCAGCAGCAGTCAACCGTCTGGTCCCGCTGCATTTTAGATGCCCTCACATCAACGTTACTGTTCGTTGGCGCCGCTCGCGGTGTTTTCCTTCATGCCGACGGGCATCCAATGGATACGTCATTGACCTTATGAAAGCGGAAAAGGCGCGTCCGTTCTGTCTGCGCCCTCTCCGTCCTCCCACCCTCACCAGAGTGATTCCGGCCCTCCGTAAAAGGAATCAAACGATGGTTCTGGCAATGAGAGGGGGGGCGGCCCACCGTTGATGGCCTTCCAGCCGCAGTCGCCGCCGCCGCCCAAAAGACCCTCGGCGAGCGGCGCTGTCTGTCTTCCCGACTTGTATGCACCATGACTACTCCATCGCTCTGGCCCGCTAGGTCGGTTCTTTAGACTTTTGGTCCCCGTTCTCCGTCCTCATTTTCCCGTTTGTACCTTGCAGCGCGCGTTGTTGCTTTTGGGAATCCTCTTTTTGTTCTCGTCCGACCCTTCAACCACCTACCTCAGTCTTCCCCCTCCCCCCGCCATTCGCAGCGAGCACCAACTTCCCTCGCTCTGTGCTGTGCCCAGCGTTTAACCTGCTATCGTGCTTGATGGCTGTTCTGAACCCACTGGTCTCGCGCTTTCAGGCGCTGCGCCAGTATGCGGGCTCGGCGGCGTGGGACCCGTTGGTCCAGTTGTCGCGGAACGCGGTGCTCTCTCTACTGCTCAGGATACAGATCGGGAGGCTCGATATAGTGGATGAGGATGGCCACAGCATCACATGCGGTCATGGAAAGGATGGCGCGCCTAGTACAACGCTCCAGGTGCACAAGGACACGCTGTGGGTGCGGATGTTGTTATTCGCCGACATGGTACGCCGAGCTACAGAAGCCCTACGAGCGCAATCGCATGCGCGGAATGGATGAGACGGGAGCCGAATTACTGACCGCGGGCGACAGGGCTTTGCGGAGAGTTATATGCTGGGTGAAGTGTCGTGTCCAAATCTAACAGCTTTCTTCCAAGTACGCCCACTCCCCACCTGTATCGAGATTGTACCAGGAGGACCCCAGGCTCACTTCCACGTCTAGCTCTTCATTCTGAATCGCGAACACCTTTCCAACGGCACGACCCTCACCTCGTCCCTCAGCAGCACCGTCTCCGGCTTCGCTCGCGCAGCCAACACCCTTTCCAACGCCCGCCTCAACATTTCCGCCCACTACGACATCAGCAATGCCATGTTCGCCGCCTTCCTATCCCCAGACATGACATATTCCTGTCCCATCTGGGCGCCCAAGTCCTCGCCGATTGCCCAGGAAGAGACCCTCGAGGAGGCGCAGTACCGCAAGCTAGATCGCTTCGTTCAAAACGCACACATCAAAGCGTCGGACCACGTGCTAGAAATCGGGACCGGTTGGGGAAGCTTCGCCATCCAAGCTGTTCGCGAGACGGGCTGCAAGGTGACCAGTCTGACTTTGTCTGTAGAGCAAAAGGCCTTGGCCGAGGAGCGCATCCGAGATGCTGGATTGGAGGACCGGATAGAGGTTTTGCTGTGCGATTACCGGGCGCTGCCCCAGCCACCCCAGGGCGCGTACGACAAGATTGTCAGCATAGAAATGCTGGAGGCGGTTGGACGCGAGTTTCTTGTCACGTATTTTGAATGTGTGGATAGGTTGCTCAAGAAGGATGGCGGGATAGCAGTGTTCCAATGCATCACTATGCCCGAGTCGGTGAGTAGGCTGCTTTTCATGCGATTTCCAGCGTGGAGCTGTTCCGCCTCGTTGAGAGCTAACGCGGCAGCAGCGATACGAGGCGTACGCGAAAGGCGACGATTTCATCCGCAAATACATCTTCCCCGGCGGTCACCTCCCCAGCGTCTCGCAACTCGTCTCTAGCATCACAGCCGGCTCGCGCAACACGCTCATCGTCGATGCCGTTGAGAACATCGGACCGCACTACGCGAAAACGCTGCGTCTCTGGCGCGAGAGCTTCATGAGCAACTTCGACGAGCTGATCAAGCCAGCTTTGCTGAAGGAGCATGAAGGAATGACCAAAGCCGAAGTCGAGACTTTCAGGAGGAAATGGGAGTACTACTTTGGCTACTGCGAGGCCGGGTTCAGAGCGAAGACGTTGGGTGATGTGATCATCACGGCAGGAAGGGAAGGCGCGGTGGAAATGATGGAGAACGTGCCTCTGTAGACGGATGGGTAAGGTTTCAGAAGCATAGCGCGGAGTGCTGGAGCAGCGGCGCTATTCTTTTCTTGATAGAGCGATTTTTGTCTGCGGAGCAGGCATGATCACCCATCCGACTTTTGGACCAGATATAGATAATGGTAATCTCCGATCTCCCAGTTGGATACCTCGGTCTAAGTGAGTCGCAGTGTATGCAAGTCAGATCCGACTTCTCGGAAGTGCCTCATGGCCCAACGATGGCGGCTGTGTCTGCAAGTTGTGGTCGTCCCGTGAGTTGATGGAAACTCCTCCGATGTGTTCACTGGGCGTGGCGGCTTCATAGCGTTCGCGTCGAAAGCTCCCTCCTATTATCCCTCCTATGATCCCTAGACTTCATATGGATTTGTTGAACCTCGTTCACCTCTTGGTCTTTTTCTTCTTCTTTTTCTGGTTCTTTCCCCCTCCACTTCCTCCATTCGTTGCGCCCTCGCCCTCTCCCGCTGCCGAACGTCCCCATTTCTTTGCATGCTCCACCTCAAAGGCGTCCTTCTCTCTTCTGAACAGCAGCATCGTAGCTCTTGCGTCCTCCACACTCGAATGCTGGCCTCCTTGTATATCCACACCCAAGATCTCCTTCGCCAGACGCTTCAAGCTCGGAGACTTGCCCGCGCTTATCTTCCTGAAGGCCGGATGTCTCGAGGTATCCCTGATGTCGCGCTTCGGATGTGACAGCATTAGGACCGTGAGATCGTTTTGTATGGCGTGTCCAACCAAGATGCGACCCTGTATCAGATCGGAAACAGCCTTCACGACCTCGTTGAATGGGCGCGCAAAGCCGGGTCGCAGCAAGGCAGGTGTGATACCAGATACTGATGTGCGGTAGTCGGTGACGGGAAGCTTGGGTAGCACGTACGAATCGTACAACTGGTGGCCATGGAAATTGACGATTGACACGCGCGCCAGCTGCGAATCCTGGTCGGGCGTGGGGCCAACACCGACCATTTCGCAGTCAATAGCTATGTATTTTCCAGCTGTCACAGAAGTGTTGAGCCCGGCATTAGGCTCGTCATTATAGTCCTGGGCTTGCGGGAGAGTTGTAGCATTGGTGGGCAGATTATAGGCTGCTGCTACGTCGGCGACAGGTATATCATTGTCTTCGGCGAACAGCGCTAGGGTTGCAGATGGCGCGGACTTGGGCGGCTCGGTCGACATCATGGAGCCCATCTTGCTTCTCTTCTGCTGCGAGTCCGAAGGTCTGGGTTTCGTGAAATCGAGTCTTTTCCTCTTCACACCGTTGGAATGTTGCGCCTGCTCGTTGCCGGTCTTCCGCTTCAAGGGATTTGCGTGAGGATCGGTCGCCTTCTCGCTCTGGAGCTTCTTCTGCAGCTGCTTCCAATTGCTGGAAAGCGCCATGTCGTGGTAGTCTCTTGGATGTTCTCGAGCGGACGAGCAGGCTTCGGCGAAGAAGAAAGTACGGCGCAAGACCGGCGAGGGCGCGTGCGCAGCGGCAGCCGTTCTGCCCGTGCGTTTCATGCCACGGTCGCGACCGACTTCACCAACAGCCATCATCATCAAAGCGACGCAACGACTCCCTTTCCATCAGCTAAATTCTGCGCAACCGAAGGCCAGGCACGTCGCAGCCATGGCTCCCAGAGACGTGTCGGGCGAGCCCCAAAGCACGCCTGATCCCGTCGAAAAAGGCTACGCCACCCTGTCCACCCTACGGTATGCAGTGACTTCTACATGCCCATGTTGTTGCGCGCACCCGCTGATCTTTGTTTGCAGCATCGGTGTGAAGGTGTTTGTTGAAAAGGTAGGAAGCCCAACTCTACCGGATGCCAAGACTTCGCCCATCAACATCAATTCCATCTGATCCCTTCTTATCTTATATCATCTCTCTGTTACGATTCACTTTTCCGAAAGTGTACAGTCTTGAACTTCTGATTTTACTTCTTCTTAGATCTTCCGGGGGCGGATCTCAATGTCCACACTGCTTGCCAGAAACTGACTTTGACCAGGAGGGCGAGCACAGGAAGGCTGAGATCCTCTCCATCCAGAACCGCCAAACAGGTCCCAGGTTCTACGTGCATTATGAGGACTTCAACAAACGTTTGGACGAATGGATCGTGGCCGATCGCCTCGACCTTGCTCGAGAAGTCGAATGGCCAGCCCCCGAGAAGCCCGAGAAGAAAAAGGCTGCAAGTTCCCAGAGCAAAAATTCTAAGGCGGACACATCGAAGAACCAGAAGAATCTGAAACGTCCTCGTTCAAAGCTGGACCGCGAGATCTCTGCCACTCCTGATAGTACTTCGGTCAATATACCTGGAAAGGCTCCTAAGCCATCCAAGGCCGGCGGCAAGGAAAACCGTGATATAGTCACAATATCCACAGAGCTCGCAGATGGCGAGACGCCAAGAGCCGATGATGATGAGATGGATCTGGTCGACGTACAAGACGCCGCAGCCGCAGCCAAGGCCGTACCTCATGAGATGGTCTCCCGCGAGGACGAGATCGAAAAGCTCCGCACATCAGGCTCAATGACACAGAACCAAGGCGAAATCTCCCGCGTACGAAATCTGGACCGCATACAGATGGGGCAGCACGAGATTGAACCTTGGTACTTCTCGCCGTACCCCGTGGAGTTCAGCGAGCTCGACATGGTCTACGTGTGCGAATTCTGTCTCGGATACTACGGAGAGCAAAAGCAGTTTGAGCGCCACCGCGCAAAGTGTGATCTCTTCCATCCACCGGGAAACGAGATCTACCGAGACGACCACGTCAGCTTCTTCGAAATCGACGGCAGGAGACAAAGAACCTGGTGTCGGAACCTGTGTTTGTTATCCAAGCTTTTCCTCGACCACAAAACGCTCTACTACGACGTTGACCCCTTCCTCTTCTATTGCATGTGTACACGCGATGAGCACGGTTGTCACCTGGTAGGGTATTTTTCCAAAGAAAAGGAGAGCGCCGAAGGATACAATGTTGCGTGTATCTTGACGCTACCTCAGTACCAGCGCAAAGGCTTCGGCAAACTCCTCATCGCGTTCTCATACGAGCTGTCCAAACGCGAGGGTAAACTAGGCAGTCCTGAGAAGCCACTCAGCGACTTGGGATTGTTGGGTTATCGCGCATACTGGCAGGAAGTCATAGTCGACCTACTGCTTGAGCCTGGGCGTACCGAGGGCAATGTCGAAGAGCTGGGTGCTCTCACGGCGATGACTACCAACGATGTGCTGCATACGTTGCAAAACTTGAATATGCTGCGGTATTCGGTGAGTATATCGTTGTTCTCAATGCCTTTGAGCCAAGCTAATTATCAGACTGTGCAGAAAAATCAGCACGTAATCGTACTCACGGATGCTGTAATCCAGCAGAGAGAGAAACAGAAGGAAAAGGAGAAAGCCAAAGGCAAGCGGTCAATCGACCCCGAACGCTTGCAGTGGAAGCCGCCGGTTTTCACAGCATCTTCCAGGACTTGGAACTGGTGATGAGTTCCTTGTTACTGTGGTGAACGGCTGCAACAGGCATGAGGCTGGAGATTGTTGGTCTGTCATGATTCTTCTTGCCTCTCTTGACTTTTCTCAGATGATACCCACATTATTGTACATGGCTTTTAACCTTCTCACTCAAGACCTTGCTAAAAACCTGTATCGAGCGGCCGCCGTCTTCTTGTGATGAAGGACAGATCCCGATGGACTCGTAGTCAGATGCACGCAGGTTCAGGAACCTCTCGACAGTTTAAGTGGTCATGCCAGCCAATCTTGTGGCTGCACTAAAGACGGTCGAATTCCGCAGCACCTCCCCGCACTTTGTTGATGCCCTCCGTACCCCAGATGCCGTCCCCGCGTTTGCCGCCCTGTGGCATAGACGCCAGACACGAATTCAGTATCTTGTACTTTGACGCTTCGTATGCCCCGGCTCTTTGCTAACTAGGCATTACCGATGGCTCTTTGACGGTCCAGTTTCCGCGTCTCTTGTAATAAATGAATGCTGCCTGTCCTATTTCTCGTTCTTAAGTGTCAATAGTACCGGAATACCTGCCAAACTTGAACCTGTCTTCCAACTGTATCCAACATGATCGCATCGACACTCAGCATCCTCGAGTTTCAAACACTCAATCATCCTATCCGTTCATCTTTGCTTGCTTTCCTTCTCCTGCCACTAACCTACTTCCTCATCAACGAGTACGTCCGCATCCGCGCGCGCATCCCCGGCTTCAGCGGTCCCCGCGGTCTCCCCATCATAGGCAACCTCCACAGCATCCGCGAGAACGCCGCCGAACAGTACCGGCAATGGTCCTTCCGCTATGGCCCCGTCTACCAGATCCAACTTGGCAACGTGCCCGTCATCGTCGTCAACCGCGCCGCTGCCGCCCGAGACATCTTCGGCAAGAACAGCCAAGCTCTATCCTCACGTCCGGTGTTCTACACGTTCCATAAGGTGCTCAGCAACACCGCAGGCACGACGATCGGCACGTCGCCCTTCAGCGACAGTCTGAAGCGAAGAAGGAAGGGCGCTGCTTCGGCGCTGAACAAGCCGTCCGTGGCGTCATATGTCGGCCATCTGGACCGGGAGACGCGGGATTTCGTCAAAGAGGGCCTCGAGTATGGCCAGGGCGGAAAGACGGGCGTGGATCCGATGCCTATGATCGAGCGTCTAAGTCTGTCGCTCAGTTTGACGCTGAATTGGGGCACGCGCGTTGCATCACGGGAAGATCCACTGTTTGACGAGATCACTGAGGTCGAAGCCGCGATTAGCAAGTTCCGCAGCACGACGGGGAATCTGCAGGATTATATACCGGTTTTGAGGTTGAATCCGTTCAGCTTTGGTACTAAGAGGGCGAAGGAGATGAGGGACCGGAGGGACGTTTACTTGACGATGTTGAACAGGAACTTAGATGAGCAGATGGAGAAGGGGACACATAAGCCTTGCATCCAGGCTAATGTCATCTTGGACGAGGAAGCAAATTTGAATAAGGAGGAGTTGACGAGTATTAGTTTGACGATGCTGTCAGGGGGGTTGGACACGATCACGACTTTGGTGCAGTGGAGTGTGGCGTTGATTGCTCAGCGTCCAGACATACAAGAGAAGGCCGTTGAGGAGATAAGGAAGGTCTACCCTGCGGATAAGCCACTTGCTGATGCCGAAGATGATGGCAAGGTTGGCTATATTGCGGCCTTGGTGAGAGAATGTCTAAGGTATTACTGCGTGTTGCGACTGGCTTTGCCAAGAGCGAGCGTAAGGGATATTACGTATGAGGGAAAGGTCATCCCAGCTGGAACGACCATATTCCTGAATGCGTGGGCCTGCAACATGGGTAAGTTGACGGCCAGCTCTTCCGTTGGGATTGTTCTTTCCAGCCAATCTAACGCGCTTCCACTGCAGACGATGAAGTATGGCACGACCCTTTCGTATTCCGCCCAGCACGTTGGATCGAGCAACCCGAAGCTCCTCTCTTTACTTACGGCTTGGGCTACCGCATGTGCGCCGGTTCGCTACTCGCCAACAGGGAACTCTATCTCGTGTTTCTGCGCATGCTGAGCAGTTTCGAGCTTATTGGGGCTTCAGAAGTTGAGACTCATCCGGTGAAGGGGAGCATGGATCCGACTAGTTTGGTGACTATGCCGAGGCATTACAAGGTCATCTTCAGGCCGAGGGATGAGGTAGCGCTGAGGAAAGCTCTTGGGGATGCCGAGGAGAAGGAGGTTGTTGATGGATGAGGTAGGGATATGAATATGATGAGGCGCACTCTGTTGACGTGATTGGGAGAAGCAAAATGGATGGGTCTTGAGATAGGACAGTACAGCAAGTAGGCCGATCGAGGCCGGGGCAATTGATTCATGGCTGGGAGCACTCAAATCTCTTAGCTATCTACTAATCTAACTATGCGAGCTTACTTTAACTTGTGCAAGCTCACTTCGACTTCCTGAATATATAAGGCAGAATTACTTGTGTCTTCTAATAGATGCTGTCTAGACTTACTTCGATAGTCCATGAGTTCGGTTCGAAGCTTTCAGACCGATAGAGGCGTAGTTTTGGCTTGCTTCGACTATGCAGTCTGGCCACGAACTAATTGACCGGGCCTGGATCCGAGAAGTAGCTGAGACGTAACGTTACGCTATGTCCTTCGCAGTGAGCTGCTATCGAATGGATGTCCGGAAAAATAATCCCATACCGAATCCAATGATATATTCCAGTCATGAACATTCTGACTGCAACTAAAATCTGAAAATCATCAACAATATTATGCCTTTGAGTGGAGATGTTAAAAGTGGTAGGTAAACTAAGTTGCGGATAAGTTACTCGAACAAGAAGCGAGCTCGGCGTCAATCCTCTTCCAACCTTTGGCCCGCGACAGCGACGCTACACCCCCAACGTGCCACGTTATATGGCACCCTACCTGTCACAGCAGCCCTACACCGTCCCTCCAATGCCGTTACCAAGAGTTATGCGACGCTGGTTCTCGCACCTCCGCTGAATCGTCCCCGAGTCGCAATGAACCGAAGCCGCGCATCGTAGACGCCGCGTGTCGCATAACATCTGTCTCCCGTTCGAGTTGAGACTGGGAACGATGGCTACAATGGGGTTGCCATCGCGCATGTTTCCTACCGATGAAGAGCTGGGGAAACGGGACGACGACCACAGGCCAATTGCGCCGAAGACGTGGTGGGCTGCCGGGAGCGCATTGCCATATCTCCGCAGGCGAAGACTTGCCATATCCCTTGTCGCCATCCTACTGTTCTGGCTTCTATACCACAGCGTTCTTTCAGGCGCTTCCGTGCAGAGCATCACTGCGCCTGAAAATGCGGCGCAGCAAGATGACCGTTCTGGTGCACTGGTCGCTCCTACAGGTGCCCCGCCTCGTAGCTCACAAGACGATACAGCGAGCACAGAACACTACTACAATGGGCATATCCGGTTCTTCGAACTCGGTGCATCTCTCCATGCCGTCTCCGGGACTGGAGGCCTTCGGCCGAATAACAGGAACGTTCTTTTCGCTGCCTCGAACCTGCAGAGTGTCTCGGCGCTGATACCTCTTGCGTGCGAGATGGCAAAGTGGGATCGCAATTATGTGCACTTCACCATCATGGGCCGCTATGACCTCACGCTCGCCGAGATACTGGAAGTCAACGGGGTGGACAGGCGTATATGCGGCATTGCGTGGCATGACGCCCGCCCGGATTACGTGCTGTACAGCTCTGACTACCGAGCCGAAGCAGTAGTGACCTCTGCCATGGCACATATCCAGAACTTTGTGCATCCTCAAGCTGTCATCACGGATGACTCTGTCCGGGAGGACGTCTTCTTCACCAAAGGCGTCCGCTCGAGAGCTGAGATGTACAATCTGCCAGTCATTGAGATACCCAAAGACCAAGCCGAGAACTTCGAATGGATCACGAGGCTCGACTCTGGCTCTCTCAAGTCCTGGCATCTGCCGAGCATAGATATTCTGATTCATGCCTCCGCCGAGTCGTCTGGATCGTTGATCAGACTGATCAAATCCCTCGAGAGCGCCGACTACGCAGGGATGAAACCGCCACGTTTGATTATCGAACTACCTGCCAATATCGACGCCCCGACGCAACAGTACCTCGACACACTTGTGTGGCCGCCCTCCAAGACGAAGAAGAGCCCGCTTGAGCCTGATTCGATCGTCCTCACGCACCGCATCACCAACCAGAAGATCTCTGGGGAGGAGGCTTCCGTCCGTTTCCTCGAGACTTTCTATCCACCCAAGCAGGCCAATTCCCATGTTCTGCTGCTCTCCACGAATGTTGAGCTGTCGCCTCAGTATTACCATTACTTGCGGTTCAACCTCCTAGAGTACAAATACTCAACGTTCGGTTCAGGCAACACAGGAAACCTCTTCGGCATCAGTCTAGAAATTCCGGCCTACTACCTTAACGGCACGACGGACTTCGTTCCTCTCGGCCTCGATGCCATGTTGGATCCGAAATACGCAGCAAAGGGCGAGCCAGACGATGCAATACCCTTCTTGTGGCAGGCGCCAAACAGCAACGCAGCCCTGTACTTCGGCGACAAGTGGAAAGAAATCCACTCCTTCCTCCGCTTCCGACTCGCGGCTTTCCACAGCCAAAAGGAACCCACACCGCGCCCGCGCACCATCCACGAGAGCCAACCCTCATGGATGGAGTACATGCTCGAACTGATGCGCGTGCGCGGCTACTCGATGCTCTACCCCGGCATCTCTCCATCCCGCGCCCTCGTCTCCGTCCACAACGAGCTCTACCAACCCCCCGAAGAACACTCCAGCCCAGAAACCCACGATACACCGCCCACAACCCCAGACCCGGATCACGACGAACCCCCTCCATCTGCCGCCGACGCCGAACCCTTCCTCACCGGCTCCATGTCCCCGCCTCCTCCCCGCCCATCAACCCCCGAACCCCCCCTCGCGGCCGCAAACACCCCCCTCCACCTCCTCCTCCCCTTCAACGCCGACCCCCCCGAACTCGCCCACATGCCCGAACTCTCCCATTCCGGCGACCTCCTCTCCGCCGAAGACTCCAAGCAGCTCGCCGAGGACGTGACGGCGCGCTTCCGAGAAGCGATTGGGCGCTGCCCAGCGCCGCCCGAGGGCATGTTTAGGAGGGTCGTGTCAGGGAGCGCCCGGGATTTGTTTTGCCTGGGGGATGACGACGACGGGGACTTTGAGTCGCTGGAGCCGCCGGTGATGGAGGTGGAGATTATCGAAGGAGGAGCGGCGGCCGAAACGAGTGCTGCTGTTGCGGCGGCGGCGACTACCGCAGCTGCGATGACTGCCCAGGCGGCGGTTGGCGGTACCGAAAGGAACATCGAGAGGAGTTGAGTGGTGTACATGCGTGATCTTTTCCGACGCCCTTTTCTTCCCAGCTGTTTTCGTTTTCGGTATATGCATGGGCCGTGGAGAGTTTGGTCCGTTGGATGATGATGTCCGGAATCGAACTGCCATGAATGCTGTTCAGCCATACTACCCAGCTGCTGCTGCCGCCGCTGCTGCCGCTGCTTCTGACGACCCCCCCTCCCCCTCCACCACCACCACCACCACCACCGCGGCCAAAACCACCACCCCGCAACTCCAAAGCCCAGCACCAGAACCCGTCCGTGCACCCACCCACCCACTCCCGACATCGGCGACGACGACGACGACGGCGACGACGAAATTCAACTCTCTCTCTCTCTCTCCACCCCATCATCCCGTCTTGGTTGGATGCGGCGGCAGGCAGGCAGGTTGTCCGGACCGCGACATGAGGGAGGGCGTGCGATGCGAGACGAGTGGGTGGGTTGGTGGGTGTCGATGGTTTGTGGGATTCTGGGGCTGAAGACGCTGTGGAGGTAGGCGTCGTTGCTTGTGTGGGAGGCTGGGTTTCGGGTTTTGTGGGGAGGGGAGGTGGATGGATGGATGGACGGGCGGACGGATGGATGGGATGATTGTTTTTGTTTTCTTCTTGGCTTGCGGCTTTGCGAGATTCCAGTGCGCGTGTATGCTTTCCAAATCTTTGCGGGACATGCAGATGACTGCGTGTAAAGCACCTCATAGCGCCACCGTGACACCGCATCAACATTCATGTGTGCAGGCGAAACGTGCATCAACAACCATCATACAGCATCGTTTCGTTGCAAGCCAGAAGTTTCCTATCATGGATATCTATCCTCGCACCGCCTCCGCTGCCAATCCCTTTCGCAGCAGCAGTAGTCAATCATGATGATCGATTCCTCTAATAGCCATGGTCAACAAAAAAAAGCCACCCCTCCCAAAATCTCGTGGAATTTCATTTAAGCCTGGCCGAGGTGCTCCTTGATGGCAGCCTCGAGAGCCTTGGGGTTGGCGCCGACGACCTCGCCGATCTTCTCGCCGCCCTTGAAGAGCAGGAAGGTGGGCATGGCGCGGATGCCGAGCTCCTGAGCCACCTCGGGGACCTCGTCGACGTCGAGCTTGTAGAACTTTGCGTTGGGGTAGAGGTCGGAGAACCTGTAGGGTTGGGGTTAGGATGCTGGTCTTGTGGTATGCCATGTTTGGGACGGGAGGGCTGCGGCTTACTTGACGACTTGGGGCGCGATGACCTTGCAGGGACCGCACCAGGTCGCGAAGCAGTCGAGGACGACGAGCTCGGGCTCCTTCAAGGCGGCGTCCCAGTCAGCCTTGCTGTGATTGAGACAAGTCCGTTAGCTTTCGCTTCTCCAAAATGTCCCGCCAAGGTTCGCATTGCGGGATTCGGGGTGCAGATGTCTTTCGCGCATTGTTCTCCGCGCCGTCGTCGGAGCATGGGAATTGGCGATGAGGGTATCAGAAACTCACCTCTGGAGGTTGTGCACACCCTGCTTGGCCATTTTGGTTGCGGAGAAGAATCGGGGAGTGAAGATGGATTGGTGGATTCGGGATGTCGCAACGGACGATACTGGACGCGGGCGGGCGGCGGTAAGCAGAGATCTCCGGAAGACAGACGTGGCAGACATGAAAGGCGAAAGGGCTGGCGGGCCAAGCGGGCGAATATATAATACAAAGGTGGCGGGGTGGGTGTATGTGTGTGTGTGAGGGAGAGCGGCTGGTTGCGGGCTGATTGATGAGCAAGCAGAGGGAGTGCCAAGCAGGGGTCCGTTGGTTGCGGATTTTGACTTGGCAGAGGCGGAGGGGCAGGCCAGCCAGATGAGGTCAGAGAATTCGGCGGGGCAGCGGGTTGAGGGCGACGACGATGAGGCGAGGCGAGGCGGGCGGATGGGGGCAAGGAGAGTCGACTTACAGTGTGTGTGGTGGTGGTGGTGGTGGTGGATTGGGAGAGTGTGGGTTGAGTAGGGTATGGGAGATGTCGGGCTGGCTGGTGGTGTTGGCCTGCTGGCTTGATATTTGGCCGGCGTGATGACAAACTGTCGAGGACCTCGCCCCTCGCCCCTCGTTGCGGCCTCGGGCAGAAAGCACGCGCTGCCACGCGACGCACTGAAGTCCAGAGAAGGAGACCGAACTGCACACCATTACTGCACACCCCCATTACCGTACACAGCCGAGCCTACTAGCACTCTCTACCTACAACTCTTGCTGCTGTGCACTCCAACATATCCGCCGATGACGCCACCTGCCCGCTGTGCCACCTTGCGTGCTTGCTCCGTCACCAACTCGCCCCAGACCTCCACCACAGCCGAGACACTGTTTCGAGCTCACTAATCAATGATTATGCCATCCTGCAAGACAGTCGGGAATGTTCACTCACTCCACCTGCAAACCATGTTCCGAGTGTCGCCAGAAGTGCTTCAAGGTGTCCGATAAACAGCAGGCCTGAGCATTTTGGTCGTGGCTAGCTTGCAGTTGAAGCAAGCTACTACTACCTATGAATATATTCTATCCTAACACCAAACAAACCACTCGGTCGATGAAGAAATTCCATACAGC
>ML978813.1:0-15191 GCA_010015785.1 Saccharata proteae CBS 121410
CTACTTCCATTTCTACTTCCATTTCTACTTACTTCCATTTCCCCTTTCATTTCTACTCTCCTGATTGTTCACTTTCACTAAACACCTTTAATTCCACTGTTTACTTTCACTGTCAACTTTCACTTTCAACTTCGCTGTCAACTTTCACTCTCACTGTCCACTTTCACTTTCACTGTTTACTTTCACTGTCCACTTTTACTTTTTGCTTCCACTATTTACCTTCACTATTCACTTTCACTGTTTACTTCTAACATTCACTTTTGTTTTTATTTTTACTTTCAATTTTTAATGCTCACTGTTCAATTTCACTGTTTACTTTCACTTCCACTTTTCACTTTCCCAGCTCACTCTTCAACTCACTTCTCGATTACCCTTTCCTAACTCATTTCCCCATTCCCCTTTCCAAACCCCAGCCCAAAAACCCCAACTAACCCCCCTCTCTCTAATAGACATCTGCCCTCGACACCCACACCGAGCAAGCCCTTCTCCAAAACATCAACAGCATCCTCAAAGAGAAATCCCGCACCTCCGTCTTCGTCGCCCACCGCCTGCGCACGATCTACGACTCCGACCTCATCATCGTTCTGCGAAACGGGGAGGTCGCGGAGCAGGGCACGCATGATAAGTTGGTTGACAGGGAGGGCGTTTATAGTGAGCTGTGGAGTGGTGAGTCATTCTTTGCTATGTGATTCCTGTGCTTCATGAATTGCCCCTATTTTGACCAGTATTTGACTGACATATAACGTGCCGCAACTTTTAGCTCAAGAAATGCTCTCTCTCGAGGACGGCCATGATAAGAAAGAGGAGAAGAATGAGAACAAGTGAGGTAGGATGCGGTGTTCACCCTCACTATCGAACTGTAGTAGGTCCTGTAAATAGAAAATGTGCACTCTGAACCAACTTCCAAAAGGGATCAAAATGTTCATAAGTTGTGGATTCTATATGCTCACCCAGATATATCTTCAGTCCCTCCTCCAATCACACTTTAGAATGCCGACGATGAAGTTGATCGGGAAAGAGAGGTTCATCGCTATGGAGGCGCAGCCTGCGCAGCGCTAAACCTAATCAGGACTCCGTTCTGCACACGATCCAACCAACTCCCACCGCACATGCATACCTATGTCTTCCACGCCCACCATTCCAGCTTCTCGACCTAAGCACCCCATTCTCTTAATCCCCAAATGACCCGCATTCTACACACCGCACCCCAGATCTCGCAGAATGGACCCATGAGCTCTCATGCTCAGTTATCCGAAAAGACCTTACTCACAGTAACAATGACGATGTCGCGGAAGGCAACATCATCCAACAACATCTCCAGGTAGTTCCCGCAGATGACTCCAGGAGTATTCAATTCAAGGTTCGTCGTGAAAGAGGTTGACAAAGCCGGTTTCGGATTCCTATAGACGAGGAAAGCAGAGTAGTTAGTAGAGTACTCGGACTCAAAGGTGTGTAGCGGGGTCGTACCTTGAAGTTGCACCTTGAAGTCGCGGGTAATTGCCTTCACGAAGAAGGGGGATCTACCACAGGTGAGGCCATAAAACCCGAGTCCCTATTCCAGAAACATGGTCGGTCAAGTTCTCGAAGCTTTTTTGGGAGGTCCCGAGTTTCAAGGATTACTCCACTCCACCATTCAACCGGCTGGTCGACGAGACTATACTCGAAAAGGTCGCCGAAGTGGTCTAGGATTGTATCATCGATCTTGGTATCGCCATTGCTGGTCGAGGCTGTAGGGACAGTGAGTTAGCTGGAGGGGAAGCTCTCTTCAACAAGGCTGTCAGCCACAGGAAATGAACCAGAGCTGTCATGGCTCTTAGAATCATCCACACGCTGCCTGTTTGTCTCCTCTCCACTACTTGCCTCTACATCTGCTGATGCTGCAACCGGGTTTGCTGCACGATCCCCTGACCCAGTCAAATGGCAGTACCCAGCCAATCTTGGCGCCATCAAAAAACTTTCGCTGCAACATAATCAACACCACATTGATTTTGGTGGAATAGCACGGTCTACTTACCCACATGAGACTTGCAGCAGCCAGAACGTCTTCAATGTCATAGTACGCTCCAGCTACAAACCTCTTCCGACCTTGGGATCCAGGCTTGTCTCAGCAAGCTATTAAGCGTTCTCAACAAGCGCTACAATGCAACAACCCAAGGGAGCAACTCTGCATATTTTCATGCGTACATCGTCTTCTCCACAACAGTATGTCTTGATTCATCGTCGCAGATTGTAATTCCCCTACATCCCCTATATCTGCTCCCCTCTGCCAACCCGGAGACACCGTGGCGCCTCGCAATGTTGTGATATCGTTCTGCTTTAAAGAGAGTGTATGAACAGCAAAGTTCCATCAAAAATCCAAAAACATCCCCATCAAATCATGCCTCCCCTTCCATTCCTATCGTTTCCTCTAAGTGCACTTCCCGCACTTGACGTGGCTGCACCTAGCGCAGCTGCGGCCTGAGTTCGACTGCTTGCAGTTATACTGGCAGCATTTCCAGGTGTTGGACGAGACTAGATATTTCATGATCAGTTTGCTGGCTGTGAGACAGTTTCCGTAAGGCTCTGGGTGAGGAAGTCCCGCTACTTACACGACTGCTGGCCGTAGTTGGGCTTTGAGCCAGCAGGGTCCTTGGAAGGGTGGGAGCCGAGGGCTTCGTAGCGTCTGCCGGGTTGAGACATGGTGTTGAGTGATCTGGTAGTTGGTTTGGAGGGTTGTGCGGGTTCGTAGATTCGAGTGAGTGTATTAGGTGTTGAGAGTGTTGAGTATGCTGATGCTTGAGGTGGTCGATGGTGAGTGATGATAGATAGGGAGCTGTAGAGTATCGCTGTGGACTCTTCTTATAGCAATGCTGGGGCACAAAGAGCACAGCTCTTAGTCTGCTGGTTCTCCTGTCATTAGTACGGCATCTTTGACAACTTGGCAGATTTATATGCGTTGGAGAGTAGGAACAAAGCGGATAGTGTCCGCGTGCGAGGTGACGCTGGAGTCTAGCTGTACTAAAGCGCAATACTACATTCGCCATGGTGAATTGTTGATAAGGTCTTCGGCGGCGGAAATGAACTGAAACATCTTGACAGTAAGTACACCAACGGCTTCCGGACACTTGTCGCAGTTCCCGTAGCCCAGTTCCCTAATGACCACTAAAGTGCTTTGTAATTTGACCCTTGGGACCAAGCGTGGTGTTGGAAGTGCTGTCGATGAGATCTTTAGTGGTGAAAGACTAACTGAAACATATTGACATTAGGTACACTAACGGCTTGCAGACACTTGTCGTACTGCCCGTAGCCTAGTCTCCTGATGACTGCCAAGGACCTTGGAAGTCGACCAACCGGACCAATTGTGTGGTGTTGGATGTGGCGATACTGGGATAACAAAGATCTGGAAGTGCTTCCACCACCGTTAAGTATGTTGACAATGAGTACACTATAATTCTAAATTTCCGAAGCTCTGCCACGATTCGCTTCGACAAGCTGGCAGAGACTTGTCGTAGTGTCAGTAAGCTAGTATCCCGGTATCCTTGGAGTCGACCAACATGACCAAGCGTGGTGTTGAATCTGTGGCCGTACTGGGATAACAAAGGTTTGGCAGTGCCTCCACCGCCGCAACAGCATGACACCAGCACGGCGAATTCGTGGCAGAAAGCTCAGACACAGGTGTTCATAACTCACAGGTGTAAGTGAAGTTCTCACCTTCCTCTTCTATAAGAACTGTCTCCCAAATCCTCAACATCGCCTACCCAGACACCCTCCAAACCACCAATCCCACCACCCACGAACCTCTTTACGAAATAGCAAACTAAACCCCCAAAGATGCCTAGCGAGTTCACAGGTTATCCCGGTCCCACATGGCGACCCCGAAGTAGGTTTAACTCAAGCCTCACTCACCCATAACCATGAATACATCTAACGAAACATAACAGTGGCTTCCATCGAAGTAGAGTACCAGTGGGGCTGCTGCCGATGCGGCAGGGGAGGGCAAAACATTAACTTCGAGCTCGAGTGCGAGAACAAGAACTGTAAGCACATGAGGTGCAAAGACTGCCTGAAGCATATGGGTGGTAAGTCGTCCCAATCTCAAAACTACATCTTTACTCATTTCTTTCCCCCTTTTCCTTCCGCTTGCGGAACTTCTTTCCCCTCTCTCATTTCCATCGTCCTTGATCAAAAACGCAGATGCAGAGGGAATTACAATCCTCCCTCCGCACCCACACGAAGACCATCACTAACCTAACCCTATGATATAACCATCAGTTGGCGCGAACTCAAACAGATGGTTATGCCATGCTTGCAAAAAGGCTGACAACATCGTCGGGCTGCTGTGCACCGGATGCCGCCATACTCGGTGCGATAGCTGCCAGCGGATGATGTAAGACGCATCTGGATCGATTGACGTGTCGAGGTTGAGGGACTGACCTGAACTGTCGACGCACACACGCATACAAGCATGGGAGTTGGTGAATACGGATTTAACGGCCTCTTGCCTCTTGCTCCTCTACTCTGGTTTTGCTTCTTTCTTTATGGTGGATACGGCATTGTGTCTAGGTTGGAGAACCTGTCGACGCACACACACATATGGACTGATGGGCATATTATTTGGCGAATACGGTTGCGGCCCCTTGCTTCTTTACTTCAATTTTGCTTTGGGTTTATGGCGAATAAGGCATGTGTCCAGGTTGGGAAACCTGACCTGACGACACACTACTAGCATGGAGCTATGGCGAACACGGTTGCGGCCTCTTGCTTCTTGAACCCCCTTTACTTTTCTTCTGTCTTTATGGGGGCTTCGGCGTTCTTATCACGACCTATCGGAGTGTTGGTCGGCATTCATTTGGAATATTCTGCTTTCCTGAGCAGTTCAGATCTCTTATGTAAGGGGGAATTCTGCAATGGATTACATGTGGTCCTAAGCTGCTGGTGCTGCTGTTTCCTATCTCTGAGTTTGACCTGGGGTTCTCTGGATTACGGCTCACATAATTAGTCTGTCGGGTATTTGACTTTCTTGAAATGCTTCGAATGGATGCATTAATCTGCTCGTGATGTCATATCATTCCAAGTATACAGTAGGTAGCTAGACTTACTATGCCATGCAATTCCCAGCCTTTCAGTGTGTCGAGAATGGCCAACCCGAAGAATGCACGGGAAGACGGTTATGCGTACAGCTCTGGGATATTGAAACCCAGTTCGCTTAAGTTAATCCTCCTCATCAAGTCGTCATGCCAGGAACTTCTCCTCTTCAGCCTAGTTCTCAAGCTTGCGTGCCCTGCAGTGCCCATCGGGCCAACATACCGATTCATCTGGCACTACTCCGTCTTCACGCTCTTCGCCAACGTCCACATATTCTCCATCTTAGTCCTCGACAACACATCCTTCGCCTCCGTCTCCGTCTCACAAACCCTACTCTTCCACGCCCTAAACGCCCTCTGTCTCTCCTCTCCCTCCCAAACCAACGTACACCTATTCAAACTCAAATCCTTTGGTTTCCCCGCCTCATCCATACTCTGCAGCCACGCAGCCTCGGCCTCCCGATTTGCCTCCCTAGTCCCCGCAGTCCCGCCATTCTCCGTCCACTTGATACGGTTAAGCATTAGCTTTTTGTAGTTGCGGATGCTGTGCGCGCCGCCTTCGACGATGATGAGGTTGAATTTGGGGTTTAGGATGGTGACGCCGGTGAGGGCGTTTTGCTTTGCGTTGATGTCGACCTGGTAGCGGTGTTTGCCGAAGGAGAGGTTGTCGACTCTGAAGACGCAGACCTGGATTCCCTTGGCCGCGTCCAGTTCTTGCTGCGAAGCCAGTTTCTCGTGTTTCGCTTCTTTCGTGAGCTTCCGGCCCTGGTTTTCTGCCTCGTGTTTGGCTGCTCGTTCGGCGATCTCGCGGTTGACGCGGGCTTCGACGGCCGTGGGGTCCTTGACAGCTTGTTCGCCGAGGACGCGCATGAGGTTGCTCTTTTTGACTTTGGGTGCGGGTGGCTCTACTAGGCCGAGTCTGATCTTGGCTTGTTCCTCTTTGTGATCTGCCATACGGCGTTGTCGGCGGAGCTTGGCTTGCTCGGTCTTGGTGAGAGGGAGGGGCTTGAGCGGTACAGCTCTCTTTTCCTGCGGCGGATCCAGGAGCACGGGATGCTGTACGTAGGCGGTGATGATGGAGTCCGGATGGTCAATCTTAGCGCTGGTGAGGTCATTGTAGTTTGTGCCCTCGACAAGACCCTCGTCCCACCATTCAACATCCGGCGGCTGCGCCAACAGGAACGGCTTCTGGTTATCCTCGTCCAGCGCTACCCTCTTAGCCTGCTCCGCCAACTTCCTCTTCATTTCCTCCAGCTGCGCCTGTCTCCGCAGCGCGCTGGCCTGTGCAATGTACTTGCCCTTCTGGTTGAAGACGAGGCTGCGGCTTATGCGAGGCTTATTAGCTCCAGTGGCAGGGAGGCTTTCATCGAGGTATGGGTTTTTGGGCTCGCCGGTTACCCCTTCGCTGCCTCGCCTCTGAGACGGCGACTCGGGACGTCTGTTGGCCATGGTCGTCGCGAATTTGGGCTGCATCGCGTGCTTGCCCTTGGATCCAGCACCAGGACCGGCGTCGCCCATGAGCGCAGGATGCAGACCGATTCCCAAACCACCTCTTGCTTGGCCAAGCGAATCGTCAAATTCCGGCTTCTGGTAAGATGGTGTTGCCGCAGCGGGCTTCTTCATGGCTGCGACTTTGGCCTTTATCGCTTCCATCTTGGCTTTGGTAGCAGCAGCGGTATCGATCGGTTGCGCACGCGTTGCCGGAGCCGCCGCAGACTGAGCAGGCGACCCTGTTGCAGCTCTCTGGGCGGCGAGTTTCGCTTTGACGGCTTCGGCGCGAGCGCGCGCTTCAGCAATGGCTTTCGCCATGTCGGGCTTTGCGGAGGCAGCAGGGCCATTCGAGGGCGGCGCTGGGGACCCGTTGTTCGAGCGCGAGCGCTTCTCATCATTCTGCTGGGCACCGCCGTTCGGATAGGGGCGTTTATCGACCATGTTGACGGGGGGACAATGTCGGGGGAGTCGCGTGCGTCGGTGCTGTACGCGGAGGTGGTGATGGGACTTTTGGTGGAGTTCGGGGTGTCGGCGTGTCGGCGAATGTGAGAGCTCAAGGCGCGGCTTCATTGCACCGAAGTACTCCCGGTCTATCATTTTTTTGACATCCCAACGCCATCCCGCCTCTCGACAGCTTCTGCGCGCGAAGCCTGACGAGACCAGAGGCCAACCAAGCCAGGGTTCGCTCAACATGTCGCAGGGCCTGAACATCGCCCAGCCCGTCTCCTCGTCCATTACGGGCGTCGAGTTCGGTTTTATGAGCTCCGAAGAGATCAGGGCTCTCTCTGTAAAACGAATCACGAACCCGACTACCTTTGATACCCTCCTCAATCCTGTTCCTGGTGGACTTTACGATGCTGCGCTCGGCGCGTTCCTTGATAATCCGTCCGTAATCGAGGCTCTGTGTGCAATGCGCCTGCTAATTTAAAGCCAGGTGTGCAACATGCAATCTCCAAAAGTTCAACTGCCCGGGCCATTGCGGTCATATCGAGCTTCCCGTACCCGTATACCACCCAACCTTTATGGACCAATTGTTGCGTCTGATCAGAGCGCAATGCGTATACTGCCACCACCTCAAAATGTCAAGGTCCGATGTCAACCGCTTCAGCTGTAAACTTCGCCTGATACAGTACGGCTTGCTGAAGGAAGCCCAAGAACTCGAGGATGTCGCTTCATTCAGGTGGTCTAATGTTGACAAGGGTGCTGGAAAGCGCGCCAGGGAGGAGGGGGAGGACGTGGGTTCTGCCTCTGAGGGCGAGAATAACGACGACAACATCATTGCGAAGCGCGAAGCTTTCGTGAAACGGGCGATAAGGAATGCCGGAGTTAAAAAGTCGGGATGGACCGTGGAGAAGACGGAGGCTGTCAATGAAGAGCGGAGGTTCGTCATCAAGGAATTTTTGATGGACATTAATAAGGGCAAGAAGTGCAAGAAATGCGGTGGTATCAGCCCGACCTACCGCAAGGCAGGTTACCAAAAAATCTTCAGGAAGCCATTAAACGCGAAGGACAAGGCGACTATGATACAGTCCGGGAAGAAAATCGAGGACCCCATTGTCGCGGAGATGGCAAGAAGAAAGGAAATGGAGAGGGCGGATCAAAAGTACAAGCCTCATCTCGACGAGGGAGTGGAAATGGAGGAAGAGGATGAAGGAGAGGATGTCATGTCAATTGACGCAGACGAGGAAATTGCCGATGGAAGCGCGCTGGCAATGGAAGCGGCGACAATGACTGCAGACAAGAACAAGAAGATGGAAGATGGCCAGACTTACATGAGCGTCGCCGAGGTGTACGCGTGCCTTCAGTGGCTTTTCGAGAAAGAACAAGACATTTTAAGCCATGTCTATGGACCGCGGTCTCGCGGGAAGAACGCAAAGGTCACGGCAGATATGTTCTTCATCAAGACCTTGATCGTCGCACCCAATAAGTACAGGCCGGAGGCAAAGACTGGAAAGGACGAGATTGCGGAAGCGCAACGGAATTCTCTGTACAAGAATATTCTTACCACCTGTGAGATCGTGAACCAGATTGTTCTCGAGATCAAGGGTGTACCCACCGACTCGAGGCGGCCGCGAACCTTTGACGATCTGCGGAATGTTTGGGTCCAGCTGCAAGATGCGGTCAACTCGCTCATCGACAGAGACAGGAATCCTATTCAAGGAGCTGCCGGCAAGAAGAACGAGGACGGTATCAAGCAGAAGCTCGAGAAGAAGGAGGGTCTGTTCAGAAAGAATATGATGGGCAAGCGTGTCAACTTCGCAGCCCGCTCTGTCATTTCGCCTGACCCGAACATCGAGACGAACGAGATTGGTGTCCCGCCTGTTTTCGCCATCAAGCTCACGTACCCGGAACCTGTCACGAACCACAACTACTATGAGCTGAAAGAAGCGGTCCTGAACGGACCCGACAAGTGGCCTGGTGCCGTTGCGATTGAGAACGAGAATGGGCAAGTTGTCAATCTCAAGACGAAGAACTACGAGGAGAGGCAAGCGCTTGCGAACCAACTTCTTTCGCCATCGAGCACTGCCATGAACGGGACGAAGAACAAGAAGGTCTACCGCCACCTCAACAACGGCGATGTTGTCATAATGAACCGTCAACCGACACTGCACAAACCTTCCATGATGGCGCATAGAGCTCGTGTCCTGCCTGGAGAGAAAACGATTCGCATGCACTACGCCAACTGCAACACCTACAATGCTGATTTCGACGGTGACGAGATGAACATGCACTTTCCCCAGAACGAGGTTGCCCGTGCTGAAGCCGTCAGCATTGCAGACACAGACCACCAGTACCTTTCCGCGACCGCTGGTGCCCCGCTGAGAGGTCTTATCCAGGATCACATTTCCATGGGCGTTCAATTGACCAACAAGGACACTTTCTTCACCCGCGACGACTACCACCAGCTCCTATACGCTTGTCTGAGGCCGGAACACAACCACACCACTTCCAGTCGACTCATCACAGTGCCACCGACTGTGTTCAAGCCCAGGCCACTGTGGACAGGAAAGCAAGTCATCACCACGGTTCTGATGAACATCAAGCCCGAAACGCACGTCGGTCTCACTTTCAAGTCAAAATCGTCTACTTCGTCCGATCGCTGGCACAAGGGATCCGAAGAAGGCAATGTCATCTTCAAAGATGGCGAGCTTCTCTGCGGTATCATGGACAAGAAACAGATTGGACCGTCGGGTGGTGGTCTCATCAATGCCATTTACGAGGCATACGGTCACACCATTGCAGGAAAGCTTCTCAGTGCTCTGGGTAGATTGCTCACCAAGTTACTCCACATGCGCGCTTTCTCTTGCGGTGTGGAAGACCTGGTGTTGACCCCCGAGGGCGACAAGCTCCGGAAGGAGAAACTGCAAGATGCTAACCACATTGGTCTACGCGTGGCTGCCAAATATGTGTCCTTGGAGGATCAGAAACCTGACTCCAACAACCCGATCCTGAAAAGTCGTCTGGAGGAAGTGCTGCGCGATGACGCGAAGCAACACGGTCTCGACCAGATCACGAACCAGAACACTGCCCTGCTCTCTTCGTCCATCACCAATGCCTGTTTACCTGACGGTCTTGTCAAGCCTTTCCCGAAGAACCAAATGCAAGCCATGACTGGTTCTGGTGCAAAGGGTTCTCAAGTCAACGCCAACCTCATTTCTTGCAACCTCGGTCAACAAGTTTTGGAGGGTCGTCGTGTGCCTATCATGGTCAGTGGCAAGTCGCTACCATGCTTCAAGCCTTTCGAGTCAAGCGTTAGAGCTGGTGGTTACATTGTGGACCGCTTCTTGACTGGTATTCGCCCGCAAGAGTACTACTTCCACGCCATGGCTGGTAGAGAAGGTTTGATCGACACCGCTGTCAAGACATCACGTTCGGGTTACCTGCAGAGATGCTTGATCAAGGGTATGGAGGGTCTGCGGGTCGAGTACGACACCACCGTGCGCGACTCAGACGGCAGTATGGTACAGTTCCTGTACGGCGAGGACGGTCTTGACCCTACCAAGGAGAAATACCTCAATGACTTCAAGTTCACGGCCGAGAACTTCCAGTCGGTGTTCAACTCATTAGGCATCCAGGGACAGTTCGCCAAGCTCATGAACGACGAGGCGGCTGAGTGGAACAAGACGGCTGTCAAGAAGTACAAGAAGACTGGTGACCTTGGGTGTGTTGATCCTGCCATCTCGGTTTTCGCGCCAGGTAGACATGCCGGAAGTACTTCTGAAAAGTTCTTCGCTGCGAAGAAGAAGGTGAGTCCAGTCATTCGGAATTGTGAGCTGTAAATACTAATCATTTGCAGTACTGCGACGACAACCCGGATAAGCTGCTCAAGAGCAAGAAGCAAGGTACCACCGAAGGTCTGGCTAGGAAGACCTTCGACGCCCTTCTTGACGCCAAGTACCTCAAGTCCATCGTGGAGCCGGGCGAAGCTGTCGGTGTCGTTGCCGGTCAGTCCATCGGTGAACCTTCGACGCAAATGACACTCAACACTTTCCATTTGGCTGGTCATTCGGCGAAGAACGTCACGCTCGGTATTCCCCGTCTTCGTGAGATTGTCATGACTGCCAGTGCAGCCATCTCGACGCCCTCGATGACGCTCCATGTCAACCCAGAGATCTCCAAGACCGACGCCGATAAGTTCGCCAAGGGCATCAGTAGGCTGTCGCTTGCGGAGGTCGTGGACAAGGCCAGCGTGACTGAGAGCTTGGGTAGAGGCATCGCATATGGACAAGCGAAGATGTACAAGATCAAGCTCGACTTCTTCGCAGTGGAAGACTACTGCAAGGAGTACGCCATTGTCGTCAACGACGTACTCATGGCTATCGAGCGCAAGTTCATCCCCAGACTTCAGAAGCTCGTCCGGGCTGAGCTGAAGAAGAAGGGTCAAGAAAAGTCACTCAAGGCCAACGCCAAGTCTGACGCCATTCCAGAGATTGGTGTGTCTGCTGGTGCAACCGAACAGGAGGCCGCACGACCTGAGGGAATGAACGAGGGCGGCGACGATGACAACGACGATGACGGCGACGACGATGCGACCAACGCCAAGCAAAAGGCGAACCGGTCGGAGAACGCCTCGTACGAGAAGCCGGACGACGACGAGGAGACCATTGCTGCGCAGGGTAGAGCTCGCGACGCGACGCCAGAGCCGATGGAAGAGGACGAGACCTACGGCGGCAGCCCTCGAGCCTCGGATGACTCGGACGAAGAAGGCTCCAAGAAGGCGCGCAAGTCTGGCAACTCAGCCGCAGACCGCGAGTCGCGCATCCTGGACAAGAACCAAGACGTAACCTCGTTCAAGCTCAAGAGCAAGACCGTCGACGGCAAGACGTTCCAAACCTGCGAGTTCACCATGGAATACGACGCGCAAACGGCCAAACTCCTGATGCTGCACATCGTGGAAAGCGCGTGCCGCGACGCCGTGGTCCAAGCCATCCCCGGCCTCAACGGCTGTCTCGCAATAAACGACAAGAACACCCTGGTCGTGGTGACCGAAGGCGTCAACCTCCTCGCCATGCACGAGTACCAGGACATCATCAACCCGCACAAGATCTTCACCAACGACATCGCCGCCATGCTGCGTCTGTACGGCGTGGAAGCGTGTCGGGCCAACATCGTGCGCGAGATGAGCGCCGTCTTCGGCGGCCACGGCATCAGCGTCGACAACAGACACTTGAACCTGATCGCGGACACCATGACCAGGGGTGGCGGCTACACGGCGTTCAACCGCATGGGCCTGAAGAGCAACGTCAGTCCGTTCATGAAGATGAGCTTCGAGACCACGGTCGGCTTCCTGAAGGACGCCGTGCTCGAGGAGGATTGGGACGAGTTGGACAACCCGAGCGCGCGGATTGTGGTCGGCAAGATGAGCAAGGTGGGCACGGGCGCTTTCGACGTCCTCATGCCTGTGGCTTAGCTTTAGAGGGCAAAACGAGAACGAGAGGACGTATAGAACTGATTGGAAAAAAGGCGGGCGGCGTTTTTTGCGGGTGCGTTGTTGACGTGGGTTGCTTGGAGATGTTGGCGCTCCGGTTTGTTCAGTATATGGCTAGCGGGTTTCTTGAGGGCTTCAGTCGTTGTAAGTTAGCATCGCCATCCCAAGACACAAAAATCAGCGTTCTCTAGCCTTTCCGCCGCACGCATGTGCCTTTGGGACTTGTCGTGGGTGCTTGTATATCCCGTGCTCGGGTGTCGGTGCTGTACTCGAACACCGCGTCCACCATCCACATCCGGAGGACAAGCAGCGAGCGCGCGAACGTAGTCGTAGTCGACGGATCTGCGCCGCGAAGAAGGCGTGCAACTTGAGTTATTTCACCGCTCGGCCAACGTTAGCCGCCGATTAACGTTAACTAGAACCGCGGTTAACTACTGATGTCTTCGATCAAATCGTCCGGGGATGCAGCGACTCGGCGTCTCCTAAAGCAGCACGGCGCTTTGCTGCGGTGGCGGGGTTTTGCGTCCGCTAAGTTGCGGATTCGGCTCGCGGGTTGCGTGTACCGCGTGTACTGTGGTGGCTCGGTGGTGTGGGACGGGGTTCGTGGTGTCAGTCGTGCGTTTGGCAACACGTGGGGAAGTAAGTGGCAGAGGGCGGAGTGGATGTCGGTCAAGGTCTCTGCTTCACGATCAGTGGTTGATGTGTGTATACTTAGGGAGCTAACGTTATGTTCTGAAATATATGGAAGATTCTCTCGTCCAGCTCTTTCTAAATCAAGCAAACAAAGCAACCCTACTCGCTACAGTATTCGTACGGCAGACATCATATAACGTGTCTCATAGCCCGCGACGTTATCCGAAGTAGATTAGACAGATTATATGACGTTATATGTAGCCATCCAGCCACGCTCTCTAACCTCAGCGGTTACTCTATCCAGCTCTATCCAAATCAAGCAAACAAAACCAACCCTACTCTACAGTATCCCTCCCATCCCCCATCCCTCCCCATCCCTCCCCTCCCTCAACCCATCAACCTAACCTCCCTCCAGCCCTCCCCTCCCCTCCCCTCCCCTCCTCCCAAGGCCCCATCTCGGCCCCTCTCCCGCCGGCGCCCTCTCCCGGCAAGCCCTCTCACGCCGAACCCCCGAACCCCCGATCGGACGATCGGACGAAACCGGGGCAGACGGGGCGCTAACGGTGGCTAGCGGGGTTTTCTCGTGCTGGATCCATCGGATTCGATCGGATTCGATCGCGTAACGAGAGCTTCTAGCGGCCGAGGCTAGGCGGGGGACGGCGATGGAGGGTTGGGGGTTAAAATAAGAGGGATGGGAGGGGAGAGGGATGGGGGTTAAGAGGGAGGGGAGAGGGATGGGATGGATGGGAGAGGATGGGATGGGGGGGTTAAGAGGGATGAATGGGTGATGGAGGAGAGGGTGGGTGGGTGTAGGCAGATGGCGGATACATGTTGGTGGTGGCCGAGCAGTCGCGCGTTCAACACCATACGGATTCGAGATGGATCGCCTTGGTGTGTGCATCGTGGGCAGCGGACGAGGGGGGCGTGGTGGTGTTGAAGCAGTCGATAACGTTATGGTTATGGGCCCCGTGGAAATGAGGAGGAGACGTGTCAATCACAACCTCGCTGCCTATGTTCCTGTTCCTGTTCCTGTTCCTGTTTCCGTGTCTGTTTCCGTGTCTGTTTCGTCGGCGGAGAGAGCGTGCGGCGCCCGGCTTGATCGCTCGAGCACGCGGCTCTGCTCGCCCATGCGGAGATAGACGGAGGGCCGTACGCAGCTGCGGAATCGCCAGTCGGGAGTCGGTGAAGCCGCGGCAACGATGCGTCCTGCTGCGCTCAAAGGCATGGAAACCCACGCTCGGTGCGGTCGCGATGCCGGTTACGTTGGCAGCCGGTTCGCCAGCAGCAGCGGAGATGCCGGCGTGAGAGGACCCTGGATCTGGCCGCGTCGTCAGCGTGATGGTGGTTGTTCTCGGCCGTGCTGGTGGCTGGAGGCTCGGAAGAAGCAGCGGATGGTGTTGGTGGGGTGCGAGAGGCTTTTTGCTGATGGGCAGAGGTAATATCACGCACGGCATGGCATATCGCAGCGTTCACGGGAGACTATTACCAAGCAGCGTGGAGAGAGTGAGCGGATATACAAGGAAGGGTCTGTGTGGTGTTGACGTGCAGTCGTCGCACGGGGGCACCTGGAGCACAGCACGCAGCACAGCACGCAGCACAGCAGCGGTTTCAGCGGAATGGCAGCAGAGCCTGGGCAGCCGGACGGAGGGCAGTTGGGTTTGGGACCCGCGGAGACTCGGCAGAGACAGAGGATGGTGAAGAGGATAATATTATTTGGAACGGCGGAGGTGGCAGCGGTGGCAGGGCTGTGATTGGGCCGGGTGCTTATCTATGCTCTGGGCTCTGGCACTGGCACTGGCACTGGCACTGGCACTGGCACTGGCACTGGCTCTGGCTCTGGCACTGGCACTGGCTTTCTGGCAGCACTCTGGCTCTGGCACTTTGGCACTTCTGTCGCAAGCGCGAGCTCCATGGCGCTCCTGGAGTCGCAGTTAGCGCAGATCGCAGCGAGTCGGAGTCGGAGTCGGAGTCTGTGGCAGCACGTGCGGGCGCCCAATGAGGACCAAAGGTGTGCATAAGGGGATGACTTGAGAGAATGCCGGAAATATGGGCAGAGATAAGAGACGGGGCGGTAG
>ML978814.1:0-14745 GCA_010015785.1 Saccharata proteae CBS 121410
ATCACCAATCACCAATCACCAATCACCAATCACCACCCGGTGCCATCTCCGATCAGACACAGACACACGCAAGCGGCAGGACGTCCTCTCGCCGATGAGTCCTCTCACGTGACTTCTCCCACCTGACAAACCACCCAACGATGCAGACAGACCCAATCACGTGTCTGTCTACTCCAGCAGCTGTCGTCCCGTCCGCCTTTGCTCCTTCCCATCCGAATCCGACAAACCACCGACCAATCTGGAAGCGACCAGCGGGATTCGTCCCTGCCGAACATGGCCGATTGCACTTGCCCTCTTGCCCTCTCCCCTCTGCCCTCTTGCCTCTTCCATCTTCCTTTATCCCCTTATCCCCTTATCCCCTTATCCACCTTCGCGCCGTGAGCAGCAGCCACATGGACCACCTCCAGCTCCCCACGCCCCCATGCAATCGTCGATTCAGCCTTGACCATCCGCTGACGACACACATCGCCCACATCGCCCATCGCCCGCATCGCCCACCTCACCACCAGCGAACCACTCACCGGGCCTCTCCCCGCCGCCCCATCCGCCCACTCTCCACCGCCTCCAATCCGACCTTTTCAACACTCGCCTTGTCATCCTCCTCCGCTGTCCCACAATGGCACACTTGGGTTCGCATCCGGTGGCCGTGTCTCTGTCCCACGCTGGCCTCGATGGCCCCGTGCCGTCATTGTTGACGTGGGTGCGCCGACGAGGGACGAGGAAAGAGGAAAAGCGAACCGGAACAGGAGACTCGGACGGACGACTACCGCTTTATCAGACGGGGGAACTGAGCACGGGATGGATTTGTCGGGTCGCTGATCAACCGGTTTGACAGGGCGATGAGCAGTGTGCTCTCTCCGTGGAAGACTAACCGCCTCGTCGAGATGAATTTGACTCGCAGAAAAAGATTCCAGGCCACGCGACGCTGATCGGGACGCTGGCACCCTGGCAGTGGGACCTTGACGCTGAAGCGAAGGCTAATCAAGGAATTTCTTGCGGCTGCGCGCTCACGACGCTGATCGGAGTGGTGGCAGTGGGAACTTGATGAAGAGGCCCGAGCCGAACCGGACTGACCACTGAAAGGTTAATAGGGCGGTAATCAGGGTGCTGATAGGGGGAGACTAACCAATGCTTTGTCGAACTGGCAAGACTGAACTGACAACAGGAGCTATTCCAGGTTTGCCGGGGTGCTGATCACGACGCTGGCACCCTGGCAGTGGGACCTTGATGCTGAAGCGAAGGCTGACCAAGGAATTTCTTGCGGCTGCGCGCTCACGACGCTGATCGGAGTGGTGGCAGTGGGAACTTGATGAGGAGGCCCGAACCGAACCGGACTGATCACTGAAAGGTTAACAGGGTGCTGATGGTGGGAGACTGTCCAATGCTTTGTCGAACTGACAAGGCTGAACTGACAACAGGAGCCATTCCAGGTTTGCCGGGGTGCTGATCACGACGCTGGCACTCTGGCAGTGGGGCCTTGACGCTGAAGCGAAGGCTGACCAAGGAATTTCTTGCGGCTGCGCGCTCACGACGCTGATCGGAGTGGTGGCAGTGGGAACTTAATGAGGAGGCCCGAGCCGAACCGGACTGACCACTGAAAGGTTGACAGGATGTTGATGGTGGGAGACTAACAATGCTTTGACGAACGGGCAAGGCTGAACATAACGTGAGACATTCCAGGTTTACCGGGGTGCTGATCAGGGTGTCTTCCCTCGGTGGGGCCCTATGCCGAATCCCAACAAACCGAACTGAGTTGAACTAACCACAGGGAGGGATTCTCGAGACGCCGATCTGGGTGCTGGCAGTAGGACCTTGATGCCGAAGCCTAGACTGGAGTCGACTACGTGGTAATAAAAACTTTGACGGGGCGGCCATCGGGATAGGTCCTCGATGCCGCAGCCCAGACTGATGCTGAACAAGCCAAGATCTTGACTGGATGGCGATCACGGGGTCGCAGGGTTACATGTAGGACCCCGACGCTGGAGTACACGCCGAGCTGAGCTGAGCTTAGGTGAAGAGAGTTGCCTCCGAGACCAATGGGTTGAGTATGTAGGGGTTTAAAGCTTCTCATCCTGCTGACAGCTAGTCGTCAAAGAGTTAGGCCAAGCGACACGGTGCGGTAGGTCCGCCGAGTGCGAAACTCACTCCGATCTCGTTCATGGACATGTCGTCTTCGTCTGCTTCTCATCCTGTCTCATCACTGCAGCCAGCCTCACTCGTGGTCAAAGGGGCCGCGGGATAATCCCCGTACGTACTTTCGTATTTCAGCGGTAGGTAGGTTCGGGTATAACTATCATAGTAAGCAGTAGTAATCAATTCTTTCGTCTGCTTTCTGGTCTCTTTTCCTTCTTTCTCTGGAGGTCTATACGGCGCTGTCAAAGTTGTACATGCTCTTTACGCTAGATAGAAGCGGCTGGGGATACCGTACCGTACACCACTCAGTCAATCGTATAGAATACGTCCGTATATCCATCGCTCCTTGAACAAATGCCCCTTTCCAGACCCGCCCCATCTCCATCCGATCACAGGACACGGCCACCTAGGCTACGGATGCAGCGATGGACGCGCCGGGACAGCCGGACTTACTCCATGTATTCCCCATCCCGGTGCCCGGGGTCAAGAAGCAGGGCCTCCAGGCACGCAGGTACACAGGCGCGCAGCTCCACAGCCACACGCACCAGTCCCCGTCTTTACACCCATGCATGCGCTGTCGAGGTTCTCAACGGCGGAGATGAAGTCGTGCTTCTCTACCTAACCCACGACGTCCTTCACGCAACCCTGGAATCGGGAAAGGGTTGGCTGTGATGACACGCCGCTTCGGGGCACTGTCTGCGCGAGGAGGAGCGCGACTGTGATGTATTTCCGTGTTGGTTTTTCGGTGCCGGTGCCGGTGTCGGTTGGGGGCGAAGTGCTGGCAGCGTGTCCACTTGGGCATGGGTCTCGGATGGAGTAGCTAGGTATCACGCCGTTAACATCAACATCCCCCAACTTAGTAGCACGCTGTAAACCACGATCATGTCGTTTCGTTCATCCAGTCAGGTCCCCCGCCCGCTCGTCCGCTTCATGATACTACTAGAATAAACCGCGCCTCTCACTACCGGATGTAGGCGACTCATCACCCCTTCCGCGGGACGGAGGTACGCTGAGCTTTTTGAGGTGTTTCTCGGTTGGGTGGTGCGCTGGGATGTGGGGAGTGTGGAGGCAGCGGTTTGGGGAAGATGGGTCGTGAGGTGCCTGTGTGGCGGGGGGATTGGGGAGGCGGGAGGCGGGAGGCGGGATGGGGGGAGGTGCGGGGATTATGGGCTTGGTTTGGGGGATGGTGGGAAAGGGGGGGCTGGGGTCTTAGGGATTGAGATGGAGGCGGAGGAGGAGGTCCTTGCTAGAACGATGGCAGTTGTAGCTGATTTCCTGTGGGGAGGTCTGATTGTCTACTTTGTTTCTTTGCTGGGTGGTTGGGAGGGGGAGGTGGTGAGTAGTAGTCGATTGACATGGAGTTGGGCTATGTAGACTGTGGAAGCAGTTTGATTTCTGCGGTTTGGGTACTTGACGCGACAGTGTAGGTTGGATTCCAACGCACTCGCTGCGTTCACGGGATTCGCTTTGCGCATACTGCGGCCCGCGCCGATCTACCTGTTCTTTACGCCATCGACGACGCGCACACACATTAGATGGAGAGAGGGAAAGACCCGGACTCGGAGGTGGAACTATGCCGGCGGGACGGGGAGGCGGTTGTTGTGGGGATTAGTTCGAATTACGGGGTTGTTTCGGGATCAGTGGCTCGTTCGACGGGGACGCTGTTGGTAGTCACCGCTGTTTTGTTTTCCATGTTGCTGGAGGAGTGATATTGGGGGTGGTGGTGCTGCTGTTGGTCTTTGAGTGGTTAGGCACCTGGATGATACAGTCAGTCATTACGGATTCGGGGGAGTCCTTCAGTGACGCGAAAATGCGCCATCCATTGCCCCATCCGCACCGCCTCACTCGCCTTTACCAGCTTCCTATTCGGCAGTGTAAATCCGTTTGTTCGAGCGTCAAGGCGGCTTTGATGATGGATGACGTTACGACTAGCAGCTTGGCTGACTGGCAGCCTGATTAGATGTCCAAGTTGTTTCTCGATTGGTTTCTATCCCCTTTCTCGACTATTTGTTCGATGGCATTCTCAACGCAATCCCTAGACCCGGATAGAAAGAACATCGCACACAAGGCCGGCAGCTGCGCTAGACAACAACCAACAAAGCCAACCAGAAAGAACGCGAATCCCAAAACCAAAAAGAAGAACCGAAACATCTCCAGAACCGCACAGAAAAGAAAGAAGCAAGATATAACCCAAACAACCCACCTCTACCTTCCATCCCACTCATAAGCCCCCATCCCCCAAACGCCCACATCCTCCCCTCACCCCTCACCCCAACCCCTCACCCCAAATGTCCACCTTACTACCCCCCCTCCCCCCCCTCCTCCACACCCTCGCTGCCACCCTCGCTGCCACCCTCGCTGCCACCCTCCTCCTCTATCTCTGTCTAACATGCCACCTCATCAAGCGCACCACGCGCGTCTCGAGTAGTCCCCCTCGACCATTTCAGCGCCATATATCAACGCCTTCCTCCCACTACCCCGACCTACCGGCCCGCACCCTGATTTCCGGCGGCACGCCTGCGACGACGTTCAGGAACGCGCGGTAGAAGCCGGATGTGTCGATGGCGAGAGGAGGGAGAGACTGGACGGTTCGGAGTAACATCTGTTATTAGTGTTAGCATCGCCATCGCCATCGCCGCAATCATCATAGAAAGCACAAGCACAAGCACAAGCACAATCACCCACCCAAAAAATCACAACAAGAACACCCACACACAAAACAAGCACAGAAAAAAATCGAATTTCCCTCCCCCAACCACACCTACAGCGCGGCATGGCGCACGACCGAACCGCACTCGCGCACCAAAGCAACAACATCAACATCAACAACATCAGCATCAGCATCAACATCAACATCAACATCAAACGCATCTCGCCTGCGAAAAACCCAAAGTGGCCCCGTCCGTCCCTCGCCATGACACCGGATACCGCCGCTAAGCCCAACCCAACAGTCCCTTGCCCGTTCGCCTGCTTGACTGCCTGCTTGGGGAGTTTGTTTGCTGCTGCTGGCCCGGACCTGTTCCTGTTCCTGTTCGCATGCTCTCTCTCTCTCTCACGCACACACTCTCTCTAGCCTTCCTTCCCCCTTCCCCTGCCTTGTCAAAGAAATTCTGCTCTCTCGATTCCCAGCATCCCCTTGGCCAACCTGTTTGCGTGCCTGTCCCTCCCCCTCCTCCTCCGATTCGGTGTCCTCGCTGCGATCCGGAAGGGATGATACATGTAAGCAAGCAAGCAAGCAAGCAAGCGAAGCGGCAGAGCCATCGTGATAACCGCATGAGTTTCGTAAAGATAATGGTGATAGAGGAAGGCGGGAGGCGGAGGTGGCGATGAAGTAGACGAACTCGATCCAGTAATACAACGAGCAACGAGTCCACTTTCGTTCGGGAAGCAGCACCTGGCCCGGCCTGGTATGCGCAAGGACAATCGAGGTGGAAGGCGAGTCAGAAGAGAGAAAAAACAAGACAGCGCTTCCAACGTCCGCCATCTCTTGCTGGGGTATCTTTCTTTCTTTTCGTCTCCGAACGCGGCAGAGCTCCTCCTTTTACGCAATCATCAATCCCGCTCGGTTCGCGTCTTCTGCCTTCGTCGTTGCGTTGGCTTTGTCATCGCTCTTGTTCAGTTCCACTCGGTCGGTCGGTCCGGGTATCATGACTGAGCCATAGTAATGCCACTAGCCGCCTGCGCCTTGAGTTGCCTCAGCTCCTCAAGCTGGTCCTTCAGAGAGCCGAAGATCTCGGTGATGGAGCACGCCTGTGCCAGCATGCCGTCGCGGAAGGGGCGGAACGTGTTGCGGAGCTCGAGGGTCGTGACGCAGGACTTTGACACCACAAGTTAGCAAACCTAAGAACCAGAGACATCAGTGTAGATGTATTTGTTGCTGTGAGTGGACTTATCGGGACTTACCTCTATCCTCGAGATCTGGTGCTCGACAAAGTTGAGCAAGAAGCGATCCGTAATCTCGCCGCCGCGGTTCTTCATCCGCTCGAGCAGCGCCGTCTCGGGCGGCTTGAGTTCCGTCGACCCAGGGCTCTCGAGCGCACTGCACAGCATCTCCAACCTCAGCGACACATTCCAGAGCGCCCACACATCCTCGGTATTGATGGTGAGCTGGCTATCCGGCATCTTCGTGCCAGCGGCGGCGCCATCGGCCGCCTTTTCTGCCTCGGCGCGCTGCTGCTGGACGATGAGACGCGAGGACAGCGAGTGCGGGTACATGAGGTAGATGTATTCTGGGTTTTCGAGACCCTTGAGACGGCGCTCGCCCAGGTCCTTGACTTCGAAGCCTTGGCTGCTGAGGGAGCGGAGCTCGCGGCGGATGGCGTGGCTGGTCATGTCGTCGCCCATGACGTCCTCGGAGCCGGTCGAGCCAGAGCGGTCGGATTCGATGTGCGTCTCGAGCAAGCGCTGGATCTCGGCGATGAAGTCGGACGAGACGGTGATTTGACCGCCGTCTGCGACGGACGAGATACGCGAGGCTCTGTTGACCATGGGACCGAAGTAGTCCATGCGCTTGGTGACTGGATCGACTTCGCACACCGGGGCGCCCCAATGGATGCCCATGCGGACGGAGAGACCGCGGAAGATGACGTTTCCGTCAGAGTCGGATACTTCTTGTCCATTGACGCTGCTCAGGATCTCTTGCGGCCACTGCACATCCAGAAGCTGGCTTTGGATGGTGAAGCACCAGAGCAATGCAGATGTGACTGTCGGAAAGGCGACCATGAATGCGTCACCTTCAGTCTTGACCTCGTAACCGCCAATAATGCGCAGCTGCCGCCGCATAACCTCGTTGTGCATCTTGATGGCCGACCGCATGGCAATCGGGTAGGTTTCCCATAGCAGCGTCGAGTTCTTGATGTCGGTAAACACCAAGCTGACTTCTCCCGTCGGCGCGTCGACCTCTTGGTCCAGCCTGGCCAGCTTCGAGTCAGCAACGGCGTCGCGGCCACGCTTGCCTCTTGTCGCGCGCGAGGCGAAGAAGTCGTCTGGCGAACCCGACGGGCCCATCGACATGCTGTGGGTACGGAAGCGCGCGCGCTCGCGTCGTCTGAGGTCGCTGACGCCGATCATCATGACCATGATTTTGTTGGTGGCGCCAAAAGCAATGGCGAGGTCCCTCAGCTTCTGCGCTGCCCGCATCAGATCGTTGCGCTCCGAGCGAGCCACGTCGACGGCGAAGTCTGGGGTCAAGTAGTCCCAGAGCTCCCGTGACGCAAGCAAGATCATCTCGTCAGACTCCCGCAGCGTGATCTGCGACACATGCGGCGCGGCAATCACGGACGGCGCCATCTGTATGTAGCCAAAGGCCCGCGATACCTCGAGTACATCGTTGAGCTTGCCCTGCCTCGAGACGAAGCCACCAGCTTCGCGAATGCGCGCACGTTCTCCAGGCTCAGCCGGGTCATGCTTGCGGGTGATTATCCTGTGACTTCCCTCGGAGTGGATGAGAAGCGCCTGCGCGTCACCAACATTGGACACGAACAGTTCCATCTCTTTCAGGAAGACCACCGTCGCGACGCTGCCAGAGTTCAGATCATCTTCGTTCATCTCTGGCAGATTGACGGCCCCCCGATGTACGACAGGCGCGGCTGGACCCTTATCGTGGACAAGCGTAGCAGCTGCAGCGAGGTCCTTGTTCAAGCCAAGATAGCTTCTCCTCAAGGCATCAGCAGCGGTCTCGTTTGGCCGCAAGCGGTCCAACTCGTCAGAAAAGCGATGCTTGAAGTTCTCGTACAAGAACTTGGCCACTTTGGACCCGCCACCGTTCAAGGCCTGGCCATCAAACATGCCAAATACTGTCTCGTCGTCGTGACTGCGGAAACGGGGTATGACCAGATCCATCGTCGAGAGATGTTCGTTCCTGCCAAGGCTGTCTGCCATGCCGTACGACATTGTCCCAACCGCAGAGCCTGCGGTACGAACTCTTCTATCCTCGCTTTGGTCCGGAACCGAGGGCACCATCAACGTGACATCCATCAGACCTAGGACTCTCAAATTCGGCAAAGACGTGAAATCCGTCAGATCCTTGCCTTCGCGGCCGCTGAACCCGCTGTTGAAGGAGCCAGTCGGCTTGATCTCCAGCCGTTTGTTGCCCGAAAGGTTGAGGAACCTGAGGTTGTGGTTCCAATTCCAGTTCCAGTCGTACGGCCAGTTCGACACGTTGTATTTCAAGTTGTTGCTGCCAACATCCAGAATCGCCAGCTTGGCGACCTTCCCCAACTCCGCCGGCAGCACCTGGAATTTGTTGTTGTTGATGTGCAGGACTCTGAGAGACGAAACTTCCTCCAGATCCTCGGCTGGTAGGGACGTCAGGTCATTGCCAGACAAATACAGATCGGTCAAATGTTGCCATCTGCGGATCGTGCGTGGAGGAATGTCGTAAATCAGGTTGTAGGAGATGTTGAGAATCCTCATTTCCGGCAGCAGAGCCAGTTCGTCAAAGACATCATCAGAAAGCCGATTGTCGGCAAGGAACACATGGCGCAATGATCCCGCAAATGTGGTCACCATCCTGTTCGACAAGCTCGAGTCCTTGCGCGAGGTGGGCGTTAGCGTGCCGTCAGTAGCTTTGGAGGCTGTCGAGGGATTCCTGCCGTTCGCGGCATAGTTGGAAGCGACAGAGCCTTGCCGTGTTGAGGCTCCGCCAGGAGAGCTACCAACACTGAGGAATCCCGAATTCTGACTCGGTCGCCTCGCCTGGAAGTCCTCCAGCTTCCCAAGCTCCTCGAAACTCGGGCTGCTTGCTAGGCCTGGAGTGGTGGCTGGGGTGTCGGCCACTGTGGTCTCAGCCGTGAAAGTCGGCACTGCGGGACCTGGTTTGGGGAACGTGTCGAGAACGTTTGACGACACATTCAGCGTCTCCAATTTCCGCGCGTACCAAATCTCCTGAGGAAGGGCGTTGAGGTTGTTTTCGCGCACGTCCAGAAATCGTAGCTCTGTCAAGCGCCCAATATCCGGTGGAAGGCGATCCAACAAGTTCCTTGCGATACTCAGATGCTCCAGCTTGGACAAACGTCCAATGTGCCCCGCGACAGAGACAAAATGATTCTTGTCCAGTATCAACTTCGTGCAAGCTGGAATCTTATGGTAGAGATCGTCTGGGAGCTGAGCAAGCTTGGCGGATGCCAGATTCAACACCGAGAGCGTGGCAACAGGGGAGTTCAGCCCGAACCGAGTGACTGGGTTATGGTTGAGGTGTAGTACTCGAATCTTGAAAAACGAGCCTTCAAAGGCAGATATCGAGTTGTGGCCGACCATCAGGTACTCCAAGCGCGGAAGTTGTGACATGACGTCAATGTTATCAAGAGCATTGAATCGCGCATCAATCTCTCGAAGGTGAACCAGCTTATTCAAGTCTTCCGGAAAGGCGCCAGCAAGCTTGTTGTTCGTCGCCCACAGACGCTCCAAGTTAGTCAGCTGTCCGATCTTCGGCAACGCCGAGATGGAGTTGAAACTGATGTCCAGGTCAACCAAAGTGGTGATGTCGCACAGAAAATCCGGGAAATCCTTCAGTGAATTCGACGAGAGGTTCAGACTCCTCAATGCCTTGTAGGAGCCGAAATAGGCTGGCAGTTGCGTCAGCTTGTTATTCGAAAGCCTGAGGCTCAGCAAGCTTTGCAACTTGAACAGCTCTGCATGCTCGAGCTGTTCCAAGCGGTTGTTTGATATGTCGAGCATCGTCAATCGGCTCGCCAGACTCAGACTTGGTGGGAGACGCCAAGCTTCGTTACTGGTGTACTTGATCTCGCGAAGGTTGGTGCAAGCCTGGATGAAGTCTTTCGGAATGTCGAGGGACAGGTTGCGGGATAGGTTCAACGAGATGATCTCCGTAGCCTTCTGGTACAGAGTGATGGGGATGGTGATGAGGTTGCGACCTTGCAAGTCGATGTGGCTAAACTTCTGCATTTTGCTGAAGCCTGGGTCCTTCTCCAAGCTAGAGTAACCGCTCATCTTGGCGGGTACAAAGGTAAAGCGGCAGAGGTAGCTGTTATCTTCTCGGCCGACGTCTTCCAACCTGTCCGATTCGTGATAACCGGCCAGTTCAAGGAGTCGCTTCTGGATGACCAGTGGTCTTTCTTGTGGTTCCAACTGCCTCGAGGTATCGTGTTTGCGCATGACGATGTGGTAATTCCCAAGCTCGTCCTGCAAGAATGTCTTCTTGCCCAAAATTTGGATGATTTCGGATACGGTTGTGTTCAAGGGAACCGACAGGACGGCAAAGGTAGAGTCCACGCGGAAGATGCGCACGCAGTAGGGAGGCCCGGCATTTGCTTCGGTCGTCTTGTTTCCAGATTCGTCGAGCTCTTGTAGCCTGCCCACGTTCTCATCGCCTACTCTCTTGACGGCCCATGAATCTGGCGCATCCCAAGCACCTGCTGCAGGATCCCCGCCATCTCTAGACTCAGGCAATGCTTGTTGCTCTTGGTCCGCGGGCCAGCCAGTATAGACATCTCCGGTTGGAGGTGTCATTGGCGGTTGCTGGGGGTTAATGATACCTTCCATATTGGACAAGTTTGTGTCAAGAGCAAACAGCGCATCGTTGTCAGCATCCACCGCAGCTTGATTCGGGTCCTTACTGCTCGGGACCTCAGTAGCAGCGGAAGCGCCGCGCTTCGTCTTGAATGGGATTCTCCCGCCATGCTCCTTCTTTCCAGAGGTTTTATCGTAGGCCGCGAACGGTTGGCCCCATGATGCCGCCGGTGTTTGCATCACGACATTCTTCTTCAGGTCGCCTTTTGCGGGATCTGTTCTCATTGTTTTAGAAGACTTCGCTGGCGGCCCTTGGAGTGACGTGGCCGATGAGGGGAGATCTCTCAAACCATCCTGTGCTGAACGATCTGCCTTGTCTTTCCGCCGCAGCTTGTCAAACAGCGACCGTTTCCCCCCAGTCATGGCGCTTCCCGGCGACTTCTGAATCAGGTTCTCTTTGCTGTTCGTGCTGTTTGTGCTGCCCGTGGGACTTGCTGGTCGAGGTACAAGAGCCGTCTTCGAGGTCATAGCAGACCGCAAGCCAGACCTAATGCTGAAGTCGTTCTGCCGATAACTCCCGGACGACTCTTCTCGACTGGCGACTGGGCGCAGAGGCGCCGTGTGGTTTATCCCACTCGCCGTAGATTCATCGTTGCTGCGATGGTGACGGTGGCCGGGGAAGTGTATCTTGTGCGAATGTGAGGTTTTGGCGGATTTGATGGACTGTTGATCAGAGTTGTATCGGGAATTGTCCACCGAGGAGGGTGGCTCCTGCTGCTTTGGCACAGAGTCAGTAAGAGGTTCCCGTGCTTGTCACATGGACGAACGGGGCAACAGCGCGCGGTCATGCTTGTGCGACCATAGCGAAGTGTCAACCAAAGCCAAGGCATCGCGAACCACGCGGACAAGGCTGAAGAGTTTCCGGCAACAGAGTGCAAGCATGACGGTATGACGTGCTTTTGAAGCAATCGTCCCAAAATGGACAGGACTAACCTTGTTCTCCTGGTACTCCCAAGGAGTCACCTCGCTCGAGGGCTGCGGCGTTCGAGGGCGCGAGCTGGCGCGAGAGCCGGGTCTACTGCATATACTCGCGGCACCCGCATTGTTCAGGGAATTGTTCCTGTTGCGTTCATCTCTAGAGTTTTGGGGGAGACTCGTCTCAGAGCCCTGACGAGACTCCATGCCAGTGAACTCGTCCCCAAAGAATCCATGCAACTTCTTGTGGAATCCCCGGCCTATGCTCGATTTGGACCCCGTGCTGCTCACCGTGGTGGCGCTCGCCACAGAAGGTCGCCTGTCCTCGCCTGGGAATCCCATATCGCCACCAGCGGTGCCTGGTCTGAATCCGGGAGACAGCTGCGCCACATCCTCATTGGAATCGTTGTAGAAGCTATTGCCGGAAAAGATATTCCCCGACATGCTGGAGCCGCCGTTCGATGCCCACGGCGGCGTCGAGGCCGATCCGCTGGGAGGATGGCGATTGATGGAGGGAACCATGCCGCCAAAGTTGTCGAGCACGGCGAGGTCTTTTCGGTGATTACTGAAGCCCGTGGTTTTGGACGCATCCCATGGTGGGATCGCGAAGCCGGATCGTTTCGATTGCTGAGGCGTCGGTTCAGGGCCCGCAGTTCCAGGCGATATCTCGTTGTCCTTGTCGGTCCTAGAACGCGCTGTCAGCATACATTGAAGCGCTGGGCCTTTGCGCAGCGGGCCAGGGGTGCCAGGAGCGGTGGAGCGCGAGCGAGATGGCGTCGTTGGATGCGCCGCGACGACCGCCTCCGTGCCCCTACCAGACGAATGGCATTGCCCTAGCCATCGTGCAAGATAAAGAATGCTCAGGATGGACGTGAAGGCAGGCCCTGCTCCGCAAGGCCACAAAGCCCTTGGTCGCGATATGCGGATATACGCGGCGTAGCAGTGCGGAGTAGCATCAGCTGTGAGCAGGCAAAGCTCCACAAGTCGGCGTTGAAGCGTGCCTCCCAGCCAGCACCCTTTCAGACGAAAAGTATGAAGAAGCATGCACGTACTTCTGCTGTTTGTCGGTCCTGACCTTGACCGGCGTGCCTCGCTTTCTCCCGTTCAGACTGCCCGACCTGACAGTGTCCTGCGATCGCCAGCTCTCCGAGCTCTCGGTCGATCCATGGCGGGCAGCATTCTCCTTCTTGGTCATTGTCATGGTCGGGAGGCGACGGTCTCAGAAGTGGTGGCTCCGGTCCGAAACCCTGGCTGAAAGCAGGTATCGATCTCGAGGTGTACCCGCGACAGCCCGCCGAATCGCGAACGGGGCTACCTGAGCTTCATTGAAGCTCTCGACTGGGTGGCGGAATCGGGCATCGGCTTTCGCGAAAGGGGGCGCGCTCGGGGGTGGTGATGAAGGGGTGTGGGGTGGTGATGGTGGTGATGGTGGTGGTGTTGGTGGTGGGTGTTGGTGGTGGTGGTGCGGGAGGCGGCTATGTGGTGGGTGGGCGCAATGGAGTCGACGTGCCGCTCCGTCGAGGTGCGGAAGGTTCAGCGCCGACAGCACGACTCGACGACTCGGAGGGGATCAAGGGCCAAGGGCCAAGGGCCAAGGACCACCACCAACAAGCTACTGTAACTTACTGACTGTACCAGGCACTCATCACTCTACGAACACGCCGAAAGCCTGACAACCACACACACATACGAGCAGCCCGAAGTCGATTCCACCTCCGTTCATCCAGCCTCTCGCTCCAAGACAAGACAAGACAGTGTTCGAAAGCCAGTTTCGTTGTCTTTGCCTCTGCCTGATCCACCTGCACCTGGACGCTGGGCGTGCGGGAGGGCAATCCTCCCGTCGTCGCATCGAGACGCCTTGTCCCTCTGCCGCCCCCCACGCACCAGCTGTGGCGCTTGAAGCGTTTCTGCTGAAGACGCACCCAGCCGCGAGACCGCAGCTGCCCGACAACCGTGCCATCGCCAGTGCGTCCTTGGTGCTTGCTGTCAGGAGGCCGTTGCTGCGACCGCCGGCTGGGATGGAAGCAAGCAAGCCAGCAAGCCAGCAAGCAAGCAGGCAAGCAAGCAAGCCACCGCTATGCCACAAAATCTCCGTCTGCAGCTCATCTTGTCCGTGTAACGCAACCCGATCTGTGTCTCTGGCCGACGAACAGCCGCCTCGCTCACCATGGCTACCAGTGGATTTTAACTTCTGGCTTGGAAACGCTCATCAGCACCAGCCGTTGGGGGCACGATCGCGCAGACATCAAAGCGCTGTGGGAGAAGGGTCTTGACGCTTCTTCCGCAGATCATCGAGCCGCTACCTTGAGCCGTTCTGAGAAGAGCACTCATCAGTGACATTCAGGAGGCCGGCGAAAGGGGTCCACAGCGGGTGCTTTCAGGCTCAGCAATTGTCATGATATGCGCCTAAGGCGATGATGGGCTGCCCGGAGTCTTTGGGATGCTCCGCAAGAGCTCTTCAGCGCACCATTTGGCCTGTACATTTCCATGCGAATTGAGGCACTCGCCGCAGATGCGGCCCTGGGTATATTATAATAAGCACCCTGCTATACGCCGTTTCGCGGTCCCAGATCCACGACCCAAATCAGACTGCCGCAGATGGAACATGTGCCTTGAGTGCTTGAAAGCCACAGCCGTCTGCCACGTTGCTGGCAGATCTTTTGTAGAGAAATATTCTGCATGCTTGAAAAGCCGTCGATTGAACTCCTGAACCACCACCCACAGTTTACTTCGTCTTCTGCGACTCGGCGGGCTGATTCCAGCCCAGCCGACTCTTGTACGCCGGGAAGGACGAGTAGTTCCAGGCCTTGACGAGGTAACTGCCACCACAAGCACCGTCATCAGCTCGCGGTTCCACGTGGGGTGACTAAGTAGTAGCCAAGAGGAAAGGCAAAGCGTACCTCTGCGTCCTATCCGCATACTCCTCCTCATTCACTTCCTTGACACCGACCTAGGATTCCGAGCATAAGCACCGCGCCTCATCACCCACAAACTCGCCAACACGCAAACTGCTCACCTTCATGCCATCCTTGGAGAAGACCACGTTCTTCTTCTGCATCTTCTTCACGCCCTTGTCCGTCAAATCATTGACCCACAAGTAGATCTACTCCCGCCCGACAAACCAGGCGACGTCATTAGCTGTCCGGTGCCCACAGAGGGGGGGGGGGG
>ML978815.1:0-14680 GCA_010015785.1 Saccharata proteae CBS 121410
CATCTCGTAGACTTCATTCCCAGGAAGTTCGTGTGTGAACCCACTCTGTAATGATGGGGTTAAACCTGCTTGTAGCTCTTGCACTTGAGTAACATTAACCTTAAACCTGGGCTGTACATCTTTCTTCTGTTCCCGCTTTCTCCTTTGTCTTAGGCAGAAGAGCAATGCACCCAGAAGCGCTAGACCGGCGACTCCGCCCACTACGCCGCCAGCAATGGGGCCAGTAGAGGAGCCTTGGTCGGAACGTGCTTTATTGACATGCCGGTGGCATTATGGGCTACCGGCAGCTTGTATCAGATCTGCGTCGCATCGCAGCGGCAGACAGATGGGTTGACGGAAGATAGTTACGGAACTCTGCCCTATGCAACAGCCCTGTAGACCCGCGGGGTCTGGCGCTTCCGAAGCCGCGGTAATGCGCACGTGGGAAGATGCATAACACAGCGGAGTGGCCGTTAAGCTGGGCCGTGGCTGAAAGGATGGTGCGATGCTGGTGCGACGACCTGACCAGCGTGGTGGTGTTGAGGCTGTGAGACGCAGTGTTTTGGTCGGGGCTGGAGCCGAGGCCATGAGTTGACAGCCGGGCGGTCCATGACGGTAGGTAGAGGAACCAGGCGCTCGGATAGTCGCGTTACATGTCAGATGTGGCGAGAAGGGTAGAGCTGTATGGGTAGACAAGTACGTAGCGGGAGACGAGTGGTGGTTGGGAAGGTAGACGGCCATCGATCTGAGATCACAAGGGCGGGGCGGACAGCACCGGAGCCGGCACCGCCGGGCCTTGAAGACTCGCGGCCGACAAACTCGCTCCCACATCATCACATTCCGCAGGAACCGAGAAACTAAAGGATGATGGGCGTCTTTGCAAAACACATGGGAATCGTACAGGGGCAGTGTGACACGAGAGACGGCGTTTTCTCTCTGCTTTGGTCGTTCACGCCGACCTCAGCGACCTCAGCGACCTCAGCGACCCCCTCGCCCTCGCTCTCGCCGTCCTCATCCCCCTCACCCCCCTCGCCCTCGTCTATATTGCGCACAAATGAAGAAGCAAAGGCTCCTCCTTCATCATAACACAAAAAGCATCTCAGATTAGCGAGCCGCGGTCTTGTTCTCGTCGGCCAATGACCAGCCCGTCCCATTGCGTCCGATCGGTGTGCCGCAACGACTGTCGTCGACATCGTCCCATCGTGTGGATTAAGCTCCCCCCACAACCGATGGCCGCACCACCGCGCCAACCAGCCCACCAGACCAACCAGGACCATACACCACGTACCCATCTCACCATGACAGTCTAGACTCCAGAAAAGATCGGCTCGGCACCCTTTGCTGTCATCCGCCACCGCTGCCCAGCACCCGCGTCTGCCTCAGCACCTGCTTCCGGACGACGGAGCCATGCGTCAAACCCGGGTACCAAGCTGTTGTCTGCTCTCTCGGCGGGGCCCAAAGGCAAGAAGGCGAAGCAGCACATGGCATCGCCGTCCCTCATCATCAGCAAGTCGCCGTCCTCTTGTCCCGATCGAGTCAGTCCTCTCGTTCCTGGGCGCGCGTCCGTCGGCTGGGCAAGGATTTGGCCACAACACCGGAGCGGGCGCTACTGTGACATTAGACTGGCTTGTCGAACCCTGATGACGCTCGAGATTTCAGGCCCTGCGAAGGCGCATGTGTCTCCCAAAACGGGCCATGTGGGCGGCGAGGCTAGCATTTGTGCGCGTGCCTGACCGCTCCAGCACACGCTTGATCTTGCAGCGTCATAGAGCGTCCTTTTCCCTTTGTTCGATCCTCAACATCATACATTCCCTCGCGCGCAAGAGATCTCCCTTAGTCGCCTCCGCTTCATACATAAGTTCCTGCCCAAGAGGTGCCCCGCCGCCTTGCGAGCAATCGTCCTACCTGTCCTTTTCCTGCTTTCAATCGCAATTACCAGACCAGCATCGAGGTAGAAATACTTTTCCCGCCACATATCGTCCGGTCTGACCTCGAAAGATCATGCCTTCGTCCGCGCGCATCCTCATCTACCTTCTGCGCCGCGACCTACGCCTCGCCGACAACCCCATTTTCCATCACCTCTCGCAACAGGGCGCATCGGCACCCTTCACTCACGTTCTACCCGTTTACATCCTCCCCGCCAATCAGGTGGAAGTTTCCGGCTTCCTGGCCTCGGAGAACGCGAAAAGTCCGTATCCGGAAGCCAGGAGCCAGGTTGCCGGGTTTTGGAGATGTGGTCCACACAGAGCTAAGTTCCTCGCCGAGAGCATCTGGGACGTGAAAGAGTCATTAGAGAAGATTGGGAGCGGGTTGGCAGTCAGAGTGGGCATGGTGGGAGACGTGCTTGACAGCATGTGCTCCTGGTATGAGCAAGGCCATGCGAACCCCCCAGAGGGCAGTGCTGAAAATGGCGCCGATAAGGCAAGCGTGGAAGCTATATGGATGGTCGCAGAAGAAGGTGTAGAGGAAAAACGGGAAGAGAAGGACGCCAGGAAAGTGGCGGAATCAAGAGGCAAAGAATTCAAGTTATGGACAGATGAGAAGTTTTTCGTAGACGAGTAAGTTTAGTTCGATTGTTTCGGAACTTCATAGCTAACGTTGCAGTCGCGACCTTCCTTACGACGACATCCAAGACCTTCCAGACGTCTACACAACTTTCCGAAAACAAGTAGAACCTCTGCGATCACAACCTCGGCCTACCAACCCAGCACCGACATCTTTGCCACCCCTACCATCGTCGATACCCCCACAATCAGACCCGTTCACCTCACCAACCTCATTAGAAGACATGCAGTCACGGCTCCGGAAGCCGTTTGCTAGTGACCCTACCTTTGATCTACCACATCCACCCCAATGGCCTTCGGGGACCTTATCAGCTCACCCCTTCCTCGGCGGCGAGTCCACTGGCCAAAAACGTATTCGGCATCTCATCGAATCATCTTCCATGTCGAATTACAAAGAAACCCGCAACGGTCTCCTCGGAGCTGACTTCAGCACCAAACTCTCGTCCTGGCTGGCTTTGGGCTGCATCACCGCGCGGCAAATTCACGCCGCACTCTGCGACTTTGAAGACGGCTCGACCGACTTCGGCAAAGACGCCGCTGGCTACGGCGGTGGCGAAAACGCCGGCACAGCAGCTGTCCGCTTCGAGCTCCTCTGGCGTGACTACATGCGCCTCTGCACCCGCAAGTTTGGTGTCCGCCTCTTCAACGTTGACGGGTTCCGCGCCAGCACTGCATCCGCATCTGCACCGGGCTCGGGCCAAAAAGGCGCAACTTCTTCGAACCCAGTCACCGAGAAGAAGCAATGGCACTATCTCGACCACAGCAATGGTGCTGGCGACGACCCTGCCAAAACTAGAGAGATTCTCCAGCGCTTCCGCAGCGGCCGCACCGGTATCGGTCTTATCGATGCCTCGCAACGGGAATTGTTCCTCACTGGCTACACTTCGAACCGCGCTCGACAGAATGTTGCGAGTTTCTTATCGTCGCATCTTGGGATAGACTGGCGCTGCGGTGCCGAGTGGTACGAGTGTATGCTCGCGGATTACGACCTTAGCAACAATTGGGGCAACTGGCAGTACGTTGCCGGCGTCGGAAACGACCCGAGACAAGGCCGCCGTTTTAATCCTGTCAAGCAGGCGTTGGACTATGATCGCGGTGGCGCCTATATCAAGGCGTGGGTGTCCGAGTTGCGGGACGTCGATGTCGATGGTGCGCAGAAGGGTGGAAGGATGGGCGAGCAGATGTTGATGGGACTGTTCCAAGCGTGGAGACTGCCAGAGAGGGAGAAGGAGAGGCTGGGGTTGAAAGGTGTCGAATGGGTTGAGCGGCCTTTGGTAAGGGTCCCGTTCGCTGTCGGGAAGGGTAATGGCGGCGGCGGTGGTGGTGGCGGTGGTGGCGGTGGCGGTGGCGGACGAGAGAAAGGTCGTGGTGGAGGTAAAGGTGGATTTAGAGGATCAGGACGATGTGGAAGGCCAAAGAGGTTGGGGGCTATGGACAAGGCAAACAGAGGCGGTGCTGACGGGGAAGCACTTTGAGTCAGCAACCCATGATGAAGTGAGGTTTCAGCAGGTAGGATGCCTCGTGTCGTTGTTTCCTTGACCTTTCAAACGAATCCGCACTGTTATCATGTTTCATACTTCATATCTTCCACGTCACATTTCCCCTTGACCCGTCGAACAGACATTTATACTCCTGCATATTTTGTAGTATCGTTTCTCGATGTATATATCAGAATTTCTCAAATACGCTTTCATCATGTCATCCTCCCATCGACCTAATCTCATGCCATGAAATTGTGAATGGCACTCGTATCACCCGAGAAAGCTACGAGATCCTGCTCCTACACAGTACCTGCGCAGCATACCCACCAACATTGGCCACAGCCGCGGCCAACATCCGCACGAAGTCGCAATGGCTCTTGGGCAATTGCTTATCAGTGATGAGGGAGAAACCTAGGTCCTTTGTTCAGCCCTGCTAGTTCATCCCAAGGTTGAAATCACTCAACCCGGCATCCATCCCATTTTGGAAGTTCTCACCCACACTAACTGGATGAGGTCACTGAACCGCCAAGAACTCCTCGGAAAACACATTCGGATCACCAACGCGAGCATGCGACGTCAATTACGACTGGTATGTCTTTGCAAACTCGTCTAACGGAGAAACCAACGGCAGTGACAGATTGCTGTGTAGACCGAGGTAAAGCTGGTAGAAAGTAGGGATCAGATCAGTCACGTGAATGCCGGGCGTGACTGAGTACTGCAGCTTCCACGTACTCCCGTTGAAAGCGCCGGTTTGGTACCGCGAGTTGCAGGTCACGAAGGTGTCGCGGACGAAGGCTTTTGTGCGGTAGGTTTCGGTGGCGTAGGTGCTGATGTTAGGGTTAGGGTTAGGGTTAAGAGGTCGAGGAAGAGACAGTCCTCAGCGCCTGAGACGAAGAACGGGGCATCTAATCTTCCAAAGACTGGGTTCAGAAAACCGCCAGCTGGCGACTCGTTCCCGAGGAGGAGAAGATCGAGGCCCGGGATTGGACCCTGAACGCAAAAGGGACCGTAACTGCCATCTTGAATCGACGAATTGACTTCCGGTGATTTCGGCTTTCTCCAGCGATTGTTTCCTGCTCGTGGGCGGCGAAGCTGATGTTTTGAAGGTGTAGATGTCGGCGTTGGCATTGTATTTGGCGGCTCGATGGATGCCATAGGGGAGGGTGAGGGTTGGTAGGTCGTTGTCACCGTTTCCTAGATTGAGTCCGAAGTTGAGTCCCAGGAGCTGGGTGGAGGCGAAGGAGGAATGATAGATGGAGTTCAGAGATAGCAGCAAGGTGAATAGGCGACAGCGCATTTGTCTTTGCAGCAGAAGGGAAGTCTTTCATCAGCGACAACCTGAACCTTCTGTATCTTTACATTTACAAGGCAAAGCAAGGGCGTTGCTTCATATGCGCGTTTCTCATCCCGCTCTCAAGAATGATCGTTTCAGATCTTCGTGCTAGAATCCCCGCACTGGAATTCGTTCGTCGTTCTAAGGATTTCCAGTAGTGGAAGTGGCCTTTTGGTCATGGCGTTGTGTCGAGCTGGAGGACCGCCGCCAGATCCGCAGGGGCATCTTCCATCTCCAAAGTAGTGCATGTCAAAAGTCCGTGTGCACATTGACGATTAGCTTGGTATCCAGAAACCGGAAAAAGATAATCGAAATGTTGAGAATAGATACTGCGAAGCTGAGAGTGGACAGTCTAGTCACAAGAGCAGGGAAGCATATTATGACTTTAATTCTCCGTCAACTTACCATTACTTCACCCCTTTCACTTTGCCAGTCCGATCCCGGCCACCCACATCCCGCAAGGTGCTAAAATGTACAAGCATGCTAATTCCTCATCTACTCCTATTTCGGCGCCTAACAGGCGGAAATGAATCATGTGTAGCTCTGTAGAACGCGAGGGCTGAGTAAATAAAGATGGAGTACTTATCGCTCATTCCAACACCCTCTCATTTCAAACCTCAAAAACACACGCTGTCGGATAAAAAAGAGCCATAAAACTTCATTACTTCTCGTGATATGCCTGTGCTCTATATTTTGTCTTTATTGTTGCCCAGATACCGTTCAGCTTGTTTTGCACCTGCCATCCTCGTCTGCTCGACGGCACTACTCCGAATTGCCTGATCTCCTCCTCCACTCAAGATTGGATACATCGTCTAGCAAACACTCCGATGGACCCCCTCATGCATCGGCCTCCTGCTCTTATGCTTGTTCTTGCTATCCACCCCCTGGCTCGCATGTTTCTTCTCCACGCTCGAGCTAAACGGCTGCCACGCCTCGAGGTCAATCTGATCCGCCTGCATGACGCTCTCGGTGACGGCGCAGATGTCGGAGATCAGGCGGTCGAGCAGATCCATGGACATGGATTCGCGGACAACGACGCGGAGGATTTCGGTCTTTTCTTCGTTGGGCGGGAGGGGGTAGTCTGGGGGTGTTAGTTGGGTCGATTGGCGGTTTGTGGGATAGAGGAAGAGGCTCACTGGGGATGATGTACTGCTTTGCGCGAAGCAGGTTGCTAACGGAAGCTTGCTTGACATGCGGGTATTTCTCCTTGAAGTCCTTCGACAGCGTGAACGCGACGACGGGCAAGCCGGCGTTGTAGGCCCCGCTGTCCTCGCCCGCCTCAAACGGCTCCTTGCCCTTCACGAATTCAAAGTCACCCTTCTTGCGATGAATATCCGAGATGCACTCGTACCACCCGGTGGCCTCGAGCGCGCGACTGAGGAGTCTTGCGTTCGCGAGCGAGTTCTCCATGATCTGGCGGTAGCCGGAGAAGCCGAGGTGGATGAGGTTGTAGTACTGGGCGATGATCTGGGCGCCGGGGCGGGAGAAGTTGAGCGTGTATGACTCTTCGGTGCCGCCGAGGTAGTGGAGCTCAAAAATGAGGTCTTTGGGCAGCATCTTCTCGTCACGGAAGATGATCCAGCCGACACCGGCATAGACGAGGCCGAACTTGTGGCCGGACACATTGATGGATTTGACGCGTGGGAGTTCGAAGTTCCTTTCGATGGCAATGTGAGCATGGGAAGAGAACACGAGGAGAGGAATCAGCCTACCACTTGGGTCCGCCAACCTTGGCATGTGTAAAGGGGGCGATGAAGGCACCCGAAGCACCGTCAACGTGAATGGGAATGTCAACGCCAGTCTTGGCCTCGTAGTCGTCCAGAATCTTGGAAATTTCCTCAACCGGCTCGTAGTGACCGGTGTAGGTGCTTCCAAGAATGACAAATATACCAATGGTATTCTCGTCAATGTTGTCCTTCACGAGGTCAGGGTCCAGGCGGTAGCGGCTCTTGCGGCTCACGGGGAGGATTCGGGCCTCGACTTCAAAGTAGCGTGCGAACTTCTCGAGAGCGACCTGAGCGTTGGCGCCCATGACGATGTTGGGCTTGGACGTGTCTTTGCCTTCAGCCCTACGCTTCTCTTGCCAGCGGCGCTTCATGGCGAGACCTCCAAGGTGGATGGCTTCTGAGGAGCCAGTGGTAGCGCTTCCGATAGCCTTTTCGCCCTTTTGCACCCCCCAGAGATGGGCGAGGATGGAGACGCAGCGGGCGTGCCTAGGCGGAAATACTCAGCGTTGGATCAATGGTCTGTGGTATTTGGTTCAACGTACATGTCCATCATGGCCGGGTACTCATCCGCGTCGGACATGTTCTTGGACAAGTTCTCGATCATCAGCTTTTCGGCCTGAGGCTCCATGTACGTGCCGACGAAAGAGGCGAGGTTCAGGTTGGGACGGCCGTCAAGATCGAGCCTGCGGGTACAGTCAGACAATGCGATCTAATCGTGTCGAAGATTGCTCACTCATCGCGGAGCAGCTGGTAGACGGCATCGGCAGGAGCTCCATCATTAGGAATCTTGAATTTGGAGAGTTCGGTGGCAGAGGCGTAGCGGCTGGAGTAAGGAGTGTTGTGAGAGACGGCCTGGCTGGTGTGGCGGCGCTGGTGAGGAGGCGTGTCGTGGAACTTCTTGATGAGCTGGGAAGGGTTGTCAGTGAAGCTGGCACAGGCGGGGTAGGTGCGAACGCACATCATCAGGGTCTACGTGGCTGGCGAGCATTGTGATGGAGATTCAAGGTAGGAAGTGAAAGTGAGGCAGTTTTCGGTAGTGTTCAATTGAGAGGTGATTGAGGTGTCAGGTGTCAAGGGTGTTGCAGAGCAGAAGGGGATGAGTTTCTGGTGGTTTTGTAATGTTGAAAGCAGGAAGCCGCAGCTTTTCCCCACACTGACGTCTGGATGCGGCGGGATGATCCTCGGGCTAACGCCAGATCGAAAAAGCTTGTTTTGCGGCCAAGAAAGTCGTCAGGGAAAGAGCGACTGGGGGGCTCCTAGTGTCGGCAGTCACGGCAGTCGAAGACACAAACAAAGGCCTCAGGCAGCAGGCCAGACTCACGTGATAGAGAGCCTCAGGCAGCAAGCCAGACTCACGTGAGACACGAGAGAGCCTCAGGCACCACATCCCCCCCGTCGTCTTATCCTCACTTCTCTTCTCCTCCATCCTCACTTCTTCTCCTCCATCCTCACTTCTTCTCCTCCATTCGTCAATCGTCAACCAACACGGTGATGGTGATGCAACACGCGTCACGGTCGCGCCGCCTCCAGCTGCCGGGATGCCGAAAGCGGATCAGGTCATACATCACAGCCACCACTCGGACTTCCAAAGCTCCATATCCGGGGCCTCGTAAGCCTTTGCTCGCCATTCGCCTCTCCACTCTCTCCATTCGCCCAAGCCATTGTCTCGACCGCCCAAGCCATTGTCTCGACTGACCAACAAGCCTATCGACCAATTGCTAGTAGTGCGACTTGCCCCTCTTTCGCAGCAATTGCTTTCATCCGCGTCATCGACTCGACTGCCTGCTTGGCACTCCTCTGGCATGTCCCATACCCCAATCAATCCCCACCTAAACACCACCACCACCATCACCTCTACCTGTAACCACTCGCAATTATGAAGTTCGCAGCCCTCCTCCCGCTTGCCGCTCTGACTTCTGCCCTCGTCATTCCCGACGAACATGCCTGGGCCGACGTCCAGGTCGAGCACCACCACGCTGACCCGCTCGGTCTGAGACTCCCGGCGCATCCGCTGCAGGACATCAAGGACAGACTCACCCGCACCAAAGACGCTGTTGACAACGCATTCCACGACGTCGTTGACGCCTCGAGGAACGCTCTCGACGACGCTCTCGCCAGAGCATCCGACGCCGGTGACGCTCTCAACGACAGAATTCATGGTGCTGCCTTTGACGCCGAATCATGGCTGCACAACTCGCTTCCTCGCCCCCACATCCCTCTCCACGACCTCGAGGGCGAGCACCCGCCTCCTCCTCCCCATCATGGCCCGCATCACCACCATAAGCCCAACTTGACCATCTACGAGATGATTGCCGAGTCAAAGTACACGACCAAACTGGCCAAGCTCATTTCCGAGGACGATGAGTTGGTCCAGCTGCTCAATGGCACTGCCGCCAACTACACTGTCTTTGCCCCGACGGACAAGGCGTTTGAGAAGATTCCCAAGCACCACCCCAAGCCAAGCAAGGGTATGTTACAACTACCATTCAATCGAACATCAAGATGCTAACCAACTCCAAGAATTCATCAAGCGCCTCTTAACCTACCACGTCTCCGCCGACTTCTACCCCGCCGGCCGTGTCCTCTCCACCCACACCATTCCCTCCCTGCTCAAAGAGTCCTCCCTCGGCGACGAGCCCATGCCCCAGCGCCTGTCCGTGAATCTCGGCCTCCGCGGCCTAACCCTCAACTTCTACGCTCGCATCGTGGCAATTGACATCTTCGCCACCAATGGCGTCATCCACGGTCTCGACTCCCTCCTGCTCCCCCCTCCCCCTGTCCTCAAAGTCATCGACCTCCTCCCCTCCGAGTTCTCCACCCTTGAGCTCGGTCTCGCCAAGACCGGTCTTCTCGACACCCTCAATACCACCGACCATGCCGGCGGCACCTTCTTCGCCCCCTCCAACTTCGCCTTCCAGAAACTCGGCCCCAGAATCAACGCCTTCCTGTTCAGCCCCTCTGGAATCAAATACCTCAAAGCCCTCCTCGAGTACCATGTCGTCGTCGACCAGACCCTCTACTCCGACGCCTTCTACCGCGGCTCCGAGCAGAAGCGCACAGACAGCGGCTACTTCCACGTTGACCTGCCCACGCTGCTCGACGACCGCAGTCTGTCTGTGGACGTGGCCAAGTACGGCCCGTTCATTAGCATCAAGATCAACGGCTTCAGTCGTGTCGTAGTGCAAGATGGCATCGCCAAGGACGGCGTCATCCAGGTTGTTGGCAACGTGTTGGTGCCGCCGAAGAAGTTGTCGATGAGGGAGGAGGTGACGATGTGGATGGGGGAGGAGATGAGCGTGGAGGAGTTCAAGGAGAGACTGGAGCCGTTTGTAGGGGATGATAGCGAGGTTGTGGAGGATGAGTCGGTTTGGAAGGGAGAAAATTGGGAGGATTTGTAGAGGTGGCAGTGTTTTTGGAGTACTTGCCCTCGCCTTCCCTTTTGGCATACGACATCATGCATCAACGACATAGTTCTGTTTCTTCGTGTACATTATCCTTTCATAGCCCATGACATTATTAGCTGCGACCTGGTCTTCCAAAATTCCGTTCTCAATGCAACGATGCAGACGCGAGAGGGAAACGCTCGATCTATCCGTCCCCACGTTGTCCCTGCCGCCGTCCACTAACCCTTTACCGAGAAGAAGAAGATGGGTTCTTCGCTTGGATAAGCTGTTCTTCGCGGAAGAGAGAAGATAAGAACGAGAACGAGCGAGACCATAGAAATATCTCGGCAGGAGGATCCTAGTTTAGACTTGGAAATCTTGGACATGAGATTTCCGCCCGAGATAGCTTTTGTGGGCCCCTGTTCTGGGGATCGTTTCTCGAGGGCTTTTCGCGAAATCTTTGCTCGGGGTCTTGGGTCTGGGGATCTTGCTCTAGGGATCTTTTTCTGGGATCTTTTGTGGACATATTTTCTCGAAATCTCAAGGTCGACAGGAGACTTGGGTAAGAGATCTAGGATATGGGATCTTAGGTGAGGAATTTTACAGTGGATTTTAGATCCGGGGCTTTAGCTAGGGATCTTATTCTAGGGATTCTAGATAGTAACCTTGGACAGGAACGATAGACGGGAACCTTGGATAGGAGAAAGCCCGAACATTAGGTAGATTTAGAATAGTAGCGAGTTTTTACTTCGACGTTAGTAAAGAATATAACTCTAGGGGAGAAATAAGGACATATCTATGTGATCCGACGGTAGTAATCGAAGTCTAAAACCGAACATTAAAGATTCGGGATTGGGAGAACGCAGCAAGTTTCTAAACACTTAGACAGAGATAGCGTTATCGATTTTAAGCCCGCAAGTTCGACCGTCTCGAAGAGTTAGAACGGATAGAAAGTAGGTAAAAGGATGTCCGAGAACCTAAGGTACGAAAGTTAGCACGTTGCGGTAAGGTTTACAGTCAAGCCCTGCCACGTGTTTCCATTAGTATAAAACTGTGGGTACTAAGTTCGAGGTTAACTATCGAAACTTATTGGGACCGCGAGGAACGGTAGCGAGTTTGTGTGAGACTCAGGATTATGGCCAAATTTACGAGATTCTGTATGGTGAAAGATTAGAGTTAAGTTACTAAGTTCAAGGATAAACGTTAAGAAGAGTCCCGATCAATGGCAAATAAGTAGGAGAGCTGGGATATAGTAGCGAGCTTCACAGGCAAGTCCAATCACGGATCTCGTTTGTTGAAAGACGGGGCGTGCTAAGTTCAAGGTCGAACATCGAGAAGAGTCAAGACCGACGACACGTGGGATAAACGTGGCGAACGTTTGAATGCTGGTGTAAGGTTGTTAATAACGAGTGGTGGGATTTAGTCGGGAACGGGGGCTCTTAGTTCAAGGTCGAACGTCGAGAGGAGTCATGGATACGTGGCCCTTGGCGAGTGTCGTGTGGATGTCATGGGCGATGGTCGAGATTTACGAATTGTGGGTGTTAAATGCGAGGTTTAGTAAGTGTAGATGTTGAAAGTCGAACGTCGAGAAGAGTCAGGATGTCCAGAAAGTGGCGAACGCCTGGTAGGAGAGTCAGGATTAATAGTCAAATTTTACCGACCTGGCATGTTGAGAGAAGGGATTACTGAGCAGAGTTGAAGGTCAAACGTCGAGTAGAGTCAGACTTGAGAGGAAGGTGACGAATACGAACAGAAAAGGCAGGGTAAGTGGTGGTAAGATCTACAAATGATGTAAAGTCGCAGCTAAGAACGGGGGTTTGCCGAGTCCAAGTCTTCAAGGTCGAACATCGTAGAGAGTCAGACATGACCGAGAAAGGGAGAGAGTTAGTAGAGAGAGTCAGAATGAGTGGCGGGAGCTACGACTCGCACAGAATCTCCATGTTGAGCTACGGCTGACGGGGCTACTAAGTTCATGTTCGAACGTCGAGCAGAGTCAGGGCTTCAAGAAAGCAGCGAACGTCTGGTGGAAGAGCTGGATCTTGCCACGCGATCTCCAGATTGTGTAGATCTTCCGATGTGAGAGACGGGGTTCTGCTGCGTGCAAGCCTCAAAGTCGAACGTCAAGCAGAGTCATGATCGAAATGGAAGTGGCGACTGGTTGGTGAGAAAGTCAAGGAAGTGGCAAAACATCGACCTTTAACAGATTCTGTGCGAGAGACTGGGGTTAATGCCAGATTCAACTTCAAAGTTGAACGCCGAGAAGAGTCATGATATCGAATAAAGTGGCGAACGGTAGCTGAGAGAGTCAAGACAGTGGCGGAACATTTCGAATTTTCAAAGTTTGGCATCTGCGGGACGGGGGTAGATGCCGAATCTAAGTTCAAGATCGAACGTCGAGAAGAGTCATGATCTCTATGCAGAGTGACGAGCGGCTGGTGCGAAATTCGACAGTGACGAAAAAACATATTTTTTTACAAATTCGCGGCAAGAGACTGGGGAAATTATCAGGTCCAGCTCCACGGTCGAACGTCGAGGAGAGTCAGATGTCGAGAAGTTGACGTAAGTCCATCGAATCAAGAGTCAGGAAGATGTAGGATTGTGAGGGACGTGTGGCGAAATATCGTTTTTTTACGAATTCAGTAAGAAGACTGGGGTAAATGCTAAATCCAAAGCCAAGGTTGAACGTCTTGGAGAGTCAGCAATGGCGAAATTGACGTAACCCCTTATCTCCAGAGTCGGGCAAGACCAGAAAAAGCGAAATGGCGTGGGGAGAGTTGTGTAGAAAATCCACGGAGTCTAGTTGTCGAAGTTCAAGGTCGAACGTCTTGGAGAGTCAGTACTGTCGATGTTGACGTAACCCCGTATCTCAAGAGTCAGGAAGAGGCAGAGAACCCAAGGAGGAGTGGCGACAGTTCTGCTGAAAAACGTCGGAGTACGGGGCAATGGTCAATTCCAACTTCAAGGTTGAACGTCTTGGAGAGTCAGGAAGGTCGAAATTGACGTAAGCGATGGCAGTGAGAGTCAGGAAGATGAAGAATGGGGAGGGAGGTGTGGCGAAATGCTTCCTCAAAAAGGCCGGATTTGGGTTCTCGGGGGCGGCTCGGATTTACGATGACGTCTGTTGTGCGAATGCCGCGGAATCTGAGTCGGGTGCAGCCGAGCGGAAGTCCGTCCCCGGGGGATCGTTGGAGATCTGTGGTGGGAGAGTCAGGCTGGGAGAGTCAGGCTTGAAGAGTCAGGGGAGTTGTGTAGACTGTGAGATATGACATCGCCGTCGGATCTCCGAGATTTTCATTGGGATTCGACGTCTTCGGAGCCTTCTTCCTCTGCACTCCTTTTCCCCTCGCACACCACGTTCTGCTCGAACTGTAGAGTCTCGTCGTCTCCTCTGACGGTTGCCAGTATTCGCGGATGAGATGGCTGACAGCAACCCAATGACTTGACAGCGAGTTGCGAGACCCAAGTCAGCGTGCCAACGTCGGGAAACATGTTCTTCAAAGGCCGGATGTACGAGAGATGCAGATGAGAAGTACGACCAGGACAGACACGCAGCAGTAGAGCTGTGAGGGATGAAAGGTATGAAAATGCGTAGAACAAGCAGAGGGCAGATGCGTCGAGTTCTTGCTCGCAACTGCTGCTCTGCTCACCAGCATGCATATCTACCTCGAAGCAGCTCGCTCGATCCCCTCAGCAACAACAGCAAGCCGAGGAGCGGAGGGAAAGCGTCCCGAGCCGGGCATCGCTCGAGGGTTTTTTGTTGAATGAGAAGCTTGGCAGAGCATGTGAAGGGTCTGTTTTCGTCGTCGTCAATGGCCCAGGCATGATGTGAGCAGCGCAGAAAACAGCCAACACGACCCCCTGAATCGACATCAACACTTTGCAAGCATCCGATGCACAAGTCAACCGAGAGAAAGCTTAGTCGCGTCTTTAGGGCCCGAGAGCAGACCCCGCAGCGCCAACAGGATCCAGACCTCTGCCATTGCGCCGAGAGAGCCTTCAGGATGAGAGGCGCGTCATTTGCCATGTCATAGATGGCAGAGGGGAGTGTAGTGTGTGTGTTGGGAGGAGAAGATGTGATGAGTTGGGCATGTTGTTGAATCGACGATCGATGGCTCAGATTGCGCACGCGAACCGGGCAGCGGGCAAGGGGAATGGAGTGCTGGACTTGTCGATGCATGCGATGGGCGATGGGCGATGGGCGATGGGCGATGGG
>ML978817.1:0-13911 GCA_010015785.1 Saccharata proteae CBS 121410
AGAGAGAGAGAGAGAGAGAGAGAGAGAGATGGTACAGCACCAAAAACCCCTCGTGAGCAGGTGAAGGAGCGGACGGGCGCAACCAATCCGCAAGGCCAATCCAGCCAACCCTCAATAACTCCTCCTCTTCTTCCCAAAAGCACTCGTCGACCTCACCGCCACCTTGAGCGCCTCCCTGGCCCTCTCGTCCCTGACATCAAACGGCGAGTTGAAGAACGGATGCAACACCCTCACAGCATTGGCATGCTCGTCCGCGAACTCGATGCCATCGCCGCCCCTCCCGCCCACAACCTTGCACGCCTCCTCCAACAAGCCCATGCCGATGCCCTTGCCCCTCCACTTCAAGCCCACAGTCCACGCCCTGACAACGCCCCTCTTGCGCCTCCTCTGCCCGCGATTGCCCTGGCCCCCGACCAGACTGACGACGCACGCGCCAATGACGGTGTCGCCCCACCGACTAACCACGACGGCGTCGGCCTCGTCCAGGAAGCTCCAGTTGACGCCTTCAGCCAGCGTTATGTATTTGGAGGTGAAGAAGCGGACGGCCACCAGCGCCGCCATCGTGACGCCCGTCCCCGTCGTCAGCATCGTCGGCCAGTCCGAGCTGTCGCGGTACAGGAAATGCGCCGCCACGGCCAGCGCGAGCACCCACACGGCCACGACGGATGGGTTGCTGATGACGGCCCAGGACGCGGATTGCCGCTGCTGCGCCACGCTGTCCGCGACGAGCTTCAACGCGGCCACTTTGTCTGCTTCGGTCTCGGCCACGTACGTGTCGAGGGGTGGGATGTCGGCGAGCGGGTCGTCTGCGGTTGCGCTTTCTTCTTCGTGCGTCGTTGTCGTGTACGGGATGGGGCTCAGGACGGCGGCGCCGTCGTCGGTGGAGTCCATGTCGGCGGCCAGGACGGCGGCCGAGAGCGGCGACGGCGGCGCGAGATGCGATGTCTGGAGCTCGTTGCTGCCGCGCATCGACGGCGGGGTGGAGATGGGTGACGGGAAGGGCGATTCCGAGTCCGGGATTTGGAGGTTCGCGGAGAGATTGGTGAGGAAGGCTGCGAGGTGGTGGGCATATCGCGTCAGCTGGGCTCGTTCTCGTGTTGTTCGCTGCGGTCTGTATACAGGCTGAAAGGCGGAGGATTGGAATGGCTTTGTCCGGGTCGGATAGTGACACAGAAGAAAACATAAATCCGCTCGAGGCCTCGACGACGCAGCACGAGTCGGATCAACAAACTCACCAGCAGCAGTCCTGCCCCCCGGGAAGCTCGATATGCGCCTATGCTCTCCAAACGAAGTGTATCCTGTAGTAGCAGCAGTGGCAGTGGCAGTGCCAAGACTTATGGTATGCGTGGTGGTGGCCGAGGCGGTCTGCGTGGCAGCGGCAGCAGCAGCAGCATGGGTGTGGTGGTGATGGTGATGGTGGTGAGGATGGTGGTGGTGCGGCTTCAGGGTATTAATGGGGACGCTGGCATGGCGCACCATGGTGGCTGCCGCTGTGAACGGCGTGCCTGTCCTGCCTCCTGCTAGACGACAAGAAGCTCCTGCTGTTCCCTCTTCTCACAGCCCGAATCGACAAATTCTATTACCTACTCGCATTCACAACAGCCGCGGCTCGGCAGCTGGGGTAGGTAGCGGAGGTTTGGTAGCAGCAGACAGGCCTGGACAGCGGTAGTGGCAGCCGGATATCTGACAACTGATAACTAGACAGCGGCAGTAGTAGCGTTCGATTCGAGGCCGACTTTTGCATTATTTGTAGCAGAGGGAAAAAAACGTGCGGGATCGATTGGACGGTTTCTCCAAATCCATTGGCTCCCTCTCTCGCATCCGGGGCGGGCAGCGCGGGCCTTTTTGTCTGCCACTTGCACAGACACAGACACACACACACACACACTTACACACACTTTTACTTGGGGCTGGTCGCTCGCTGGCTGATTCTGCGGACCACCAAAGCAAAGAGCCAACAGAGTAGGGAAAAGCGCGATTGGGTTTCCTTGGAGGGGGGGGGAAAAAGATAAAGCATCAGTTTCGCTGCGGGCGCTAATCAAGCAGTGAGAAAGAGAAAAGGCCGGGTGCGCCAAGCCACGAACATCTTGGATCATCCTCTCACTCTGCGTGCGTTTGGCGGGACCCGGTCTGCTGAGCGCCTTGGACTGTTGGTGAGATAGACGCTGATAGATAACGCCCTCTTCTTGTCGTCCACTCGCCGCAAGCCGACAAAACGCCTCATCGCGCCTGGATCCGGCGACGCGCAGAGAGCAACGAAAATCCCGTCGTCGTCGCGTGCTGGCTGAGAGATAAGGCAAGATTGCTGTAGCTGTAAGTTACGCGCAGCAGTTGGGATCCGGCGGCCTTGGGCCAACAAGTGGGGAGGGGGTGGGGGAGAGAGAGAGAGAGGCACAGCACAGTATAGTACAGTAGATACAGCACAACGCAGCACAGCCAGTCCCTTTAATAGTTAAGTCTTGGGCGGCGTTTTGCACATGCGCATCCGTCCGAGACCCATAGGCTTAACCGGGCGCCCGCCTTCTCAATCGATCAAATCCATCCGTCTCATCACCCATCCCGAACGACGGATTAATCACTGTTCAGTCAGTTATAGTGCGCCTCGCCTCTGTTCGGATGATTGCCATGGGGCCTGGCCAGGTCCGCATCCGCATCCGCATCCCGCAATCCCGCGTCCCCCAAGGGTCCCGCACCGCAACGGCAACATTGCCGAGAAAGACCAGACAGGCCGGGGAGCCCTGGTGCTGCGTGTCTGTCCTCGAGCACTCCGAGCTTGCAAGTTGTATCCAAGACATGCTTCTCGACAGGCACTGCCTCGGCCATGCAATCCAGCCACGATGATACGAACCACCTGTGCAGGCCTCGCTCAGCCAGATTACAAACACTACTATTTCACCCTACCCTACCCTACCCTACCCTACCCACTGGCACCTATGTTGGCCGGCACTACACCTCTACCACAAGGCCCACAAACAACAGCAGACAGACAGACAGACAGACAGAGACAAACAAAGCCCCCAATTCCCATGGCCTACAAGACCCCCAACCCCGACCACCAAAAAACTCCGCTCCCCCCATCTGATCTATCCCGTTCGCAAGACTGACTGACGAGCTCTCGACAAGTCCGAGAAAGAGCAACGCAAACAAGCAAACAAACGAACAAACAAAAGTGATCGTTGCAAGCAAGATCCCGGGGGAAAGAAAGAAAGAAAGAAAGAAAAAAAGCATGAAAAAAAAACTCCACCCAGACCGTGGATACAGAACATGAATGATGCTGGAAGCAGAGAATGATTACAAGGGAGTGAGTATGCAGAACAATGACAATGACAATGACAATGACGACCGTGAGGATGGCAATCCAACATGCAAGCTGTCCGGACGACCCTCCCCACACGAAGCATCAGTCTCTACGCCGGGAAGCAATGAGCCGAATGCCCAACCCCTCCAGATTATTAACGGAAGCTGTACACCAACGACGTCCGTCCGTCCGTGAAAAACCCCAGCCCCAACCTCTATGTACCCACCAATCCCTTGCCTTGCACCATCGCCACCATCGAATCTCGTGTCTCCGATCCGTCGATTACGGCGCCTTCTCTGCCGGCGGCGGCTTCTTCAACCTCGATCTCGTTCTCGACCTCGACTTCTGCTCCATCCTCTCTCTCTTCTTTCTCCTCCTCTCCTCCCCACTGCTCTCTCTCCGCTCTCCTATCGCGCACACTCCGCATTAGCACCAAAGTCGCAAGCACGCAGAGATTACTGCTTCTTGCTCGCAGCCGGCGTAGACTGCGCATTACCAGGCTCAAGCGTATGTGTGTGGCCTTCAGCCTTGATCACCTTGCCACCGTCCTCCTGCACGCACACGGGGCTCGTCCTGACCCACTTGTCCTCGAGGATTTCCGCCATCGTCGCCCGCTTCTTCGGATCCACCTCGAGCATCCGGCCGACGATGTGGCGGCTCTCGCGCGGTAGGAGCCGCAGGAGGCGCCACGGGCCCTTGATGGTCTGCTGTGGCGGCGGCGGGTGCGGCGGCGTTACCGTATCCTTGAGCGGCGCGCCGTTGGAGGATGTCGCCGGCCTTCCGTCATTTCCGTTTGAGCCGTTGGTGTTGCCGTTGCTGCCGCCATTGCCGTTGCTGGTCTTCTGGTCCTTTGCGTTGGCTTCGCTGGCTATCCTGCTGGCGGGTGCGCTCTCGAATTCACGCTTCTGCTTCTGCTCCTCTTCCTTCTTGTTCAGATCCACCGTGCTCTTCGACCCGGCCCCGATCTCCATCGACTTCCTGTTCGAGATGGGCCAGTCGTTCGTGTTCGGCGGCGCGACGAAGAGCTTGTACGAGTTGTCCGAAACGCGCGGGGCCTTCCATGGGAAACGGCGCAAAGTCATGCAGCAGAAGATGATGGCGATGGACCAGATGTCGGTCGGCTGAGGATCGTATTTCTGCAGGTCATACACCTCGGGTGCAAGGTAGGGATCCGATCCGACGATGCCTGCTCCATCATTAGCTGAGGTATATCATTTTGCGTCTCTATTATGCGGGAAAGGATTTCCACTTACCGCTAGCAAGGACGGTGTCATTCTCGAACGGATACCTGAAGACAGCCGCACTACCGAAGTCGATAATCTTCATGATTCCATGCTCGTTCACGACCACGTTGTCCAGCTTGAGATCCCTGTGCGCCAGGCCCATGCTGTGCAGATACGTCACTCCGCTGAGAATCTGAAGCGTGCTGCAGGTCACCTCTTCTCGGCTCATCTTTCCCGTCATGACGATCGCGAAGAGATCGTAAGGTGCGTATTCCATGACAACGTACCAGTTGCCCTTTTCGTGCACCAGGTCCATGGTCTCGATGATGTTGCCGTGATGCAGGGTGGAGCCGATGCAGAATTCGCCAGTCAGCTTCTTCGTGTATTCCTTGTCAGTCTCGTACGAGTGCTTTTGACGGAACTGCTTGACCGCAAACACGGTTCCATCGCTGCTCCTCTTGATGATGCGGACAGAGCCTCCCGCACCAGAACCCAGCACTTTGCCGAACTTTCCGTACTTGGCCTCCAGACCGTGATCGTCCGCAAAGGGTACCGCCAAGGATGTTGGCCTTGATGGAGGAGTACGTGTCCCACTCTTGCCGTGAGGTACCCTCAGAGATCCAGTGGGTGACGGATTGCGACTCTTGTCCTTCTTGTGGCCCCCGATCTTGAAGAAACGCTTGAGTTCGGACATTGACCCATGTTTCTTGTCCATGTCATGCGCCGTTTCAGGCCTGTGATCGTTGTCGTGTTTCTTGTGGTGATGACTGAAGAAACTGTGGCGCTTCTCCTCGGTGGATCTGAGATCGGTGCTGCTGCCGTGCTTTGAGCGGGGCAGGATTGTTTGAGAGCCCGAGCTCGATCCGATGTGGCTATTGCTGCGCTTCGAGTTGAAGATGAACCTGGGATCGAGGGAAGAGCGGTTGGCGGATTGTGGAGCACGCTTGCTGCGGGAATACGGGTCGTCGTTGTCTACCTGCGGGGTGTAGGGTCGCGTGTAAGGTGATGAGGGCGTTGTTCCAGCGGGGGTGGATGCATTGGACGCGGCAGGGCTGACTTCCCGGGAACCTGGTATTGAGTCGGACGCGGGACCAAGCGAAAAGGTTGGTGGGTTTTTCGGGTGGCTAGGGATACCAACAGCTTCTGACTGCGGCCTCGGCGCCGAGGATTGTGCGGGTGTTGAGATCTTGGATTGCGCCGTTGAGGATCTGTTTCTGTCTTCCTCGCTCACGGGCATCGAGGTTGGCGGGGGTTCGCGGGATTGGCGGGGCCCATGTGGAGGTGATACTTCCGGAGTCACAATGTTGGCGGCCGCGGCCGTCGCTGAGCTGGGCTTCGTATCTCTCGCCGTTTCCCTCGTGTGCGATTCGGTCGCGGCGGGAGTGAGCGGCGGCGAGTGCATTGCGGAGTGCGGCGGCGATGGTCGCGGCGAGGCAGCAGCAGAGTAGGCTACCGGCGTGCGCTGGCCGGAGGAGGGAGAGGGTGCCTGTATGAGTGCTGGTCAGCGGGCGGAGCGAAAGCCGGAAGCGCGCGTCAGATGCTTACCCTCGAGGCGGGCAGGGAGACGGGTTCAAAGGAGAAGTTCTCTAATCTGGAGGTCTGCAGCCTCGACGTTTGCATGGTGTTGGCGAGTTGTTTGAGCTCCTGTTGCGCATCCGGACCGAGCTCTCTTGGCTTGGTACTCTCGTTTCCCGTCAAGGTTTCGGTTAGCCGCAGGGCTTCGTCTGGGATCTCCTCGGCACGTGAGGCGAACCTCACGCCCGACTGTTGGGGATTGTCTTGTCCGCCCATTTCGGCAGGTGAGCAGTGGTTCTGGCGGAGGAGGTGGGCGGTGGGCGGTGGTGGTACTGGGGTGCGGGAGACACAAAGCAAGCAGCGCGCCAAGCACCGGAAAGCGGGACGACTGCGCGGGTGCAACAGCTGGTCAAGGTCGAGAGCGTGTCGGTGTGGGACCGCGAGAGTCGGAGTTCGTGGGAGAAAAGGCTTGCAAAAGCCTCAATCAAGCGGGCATGCGCGGTCTAGACGTCCAAAGGCCGGAGGGCCGGTTCTCGGAAGAAGCGCTGGGCGTGCCGGTGGATGCAATGGACGAACGGCAACGCTGCAGTGATGGGTGGTGGTGGTGGGAGAGAGTGGGACGGGGTGCAGTGCCGGACGCGTCGGCAGCTTGTGCGTTACGGGATGTCGAGGTTTGGATGGTGGCAGAGACAGGCTGCGTCATACAGTGAGTGTGTGAGAGAGATTCCGGTGGGCGGTCCAGACGAACGTTGGGCTTTGGAGCAGCACACAGGGACAGGGGAAGCTGGGGAGGATGGACGGGGGGTTGAAGATCTTGGTGGACAGGTCGGCAGGTGGGCAGGTGATATTCGGTGGAGGAAGAAGTGATGATGAGGCTTGTGGATGGGTTGATGGGTTGATGCAGCGGAAAAGAGGAGGCCGTCACCACAGATCTACGACGTGTGTGGGCTGGCGTCTTCAAACGGAGTCAGCGGCACCTGGGCACCTGGGCACCTGGACACCTGGACACCTGGACACCTGGATACCTGGATACCACGGCACTCTCACTGGGCACCTGGACACCACGGCACTGCAGTTAGTCGACCAGCCAGGGCGCGCCAAGCAGTAGATTTTTTCTGTTTTTCTGCTGGACTGGTGGACTGGTGGACCAGGTACAGTGCAACAGTAAGTTGTGCGAGTCGCCTAACGTAATCTACAGCATCCCCACCCCAGTTTCCTGTTCCTGCTCTCCAGCCCGCCCTTCCGCCCTTCCGCCCCTCCGCCCCTCCGCCCCTCCGCCCTCCGCCCGCCCCTCCGCCCTCCCGTCGCTCGCACAGCAGTTATTACGACATGACGACGTGAAACTCCGCCGCCCGCCATGCCATGCCACGCCACGCCTTACGTAGCCAGCCAGCCAGCCAACCAGCGCCAATCAAAACAACAACGCCCTTCATTGGCCCGCCCGACCACGGCCGCGATTGAAAAAAAAAAAAACACTGCGATAGCCCGTCGAGCCAACCGCACACGCCAACCACGAGCCCTTCGCGCGAAGCCGCCAGCCGCCTTGATCCGCTGCTGCGTCCGTCTCGCGCGTGCCATGCCGACGACTCGAGAGAACTCACTCACAACACACGTGCGATCCAGCGTCTCGCGTCACGACCCCGCATCAGCGCACCCAAAGCTGCCCGGGCAGTTTGCGACTAGGCCCGAGGCCATCCAGATCACCGACTAAATACTGGCAGGGAAGAGACGAGGTCTGGAAAAGCCGTGTTGGCTTGAGCTAGCTAATTATGACTATATACACGGGAGCGACAAACAGGCGAAGAGGACGCCGAGCCACGTGCTCGCGGGGTACTGAGGCAAAGGTATCCATCCGGAAAGAAGAACAAGCACAGATGAGAAAGGAAGACCGGGGAAATGCAGAAACGCAGAAATGCAATGGACGGAAAGAATCACGGGCGTGGAGAAGAAGCGAATCGGATATCCCAAACAGAAGAGCCTCCGGGAAATGCAACACCCACCCCTCACGCTCAGGCGGCACGACTGCTCAACCCTCCATGTGCCCCCATCTCCAGCGCCGGAATGCTCATACCGTAGCCATCCGTCTTGCCCTCGGGGTCACTGGGCGAAATCTCCACGCGGATGCTCACGTCGAGGCCGAACTGGCCGCACAACCCAGTCGGCTCGATGCCCTTGGCAGCCGGATGCCTCGTGCCGGCCTCGTTCTCGCCGTCATGGATCGGCTTCCTCGGGTTGCACTTTGGATCCGGCGGCGAAGAGTACGTCGAGCCGTGTGAGGTGGGAGGAGCGATCGAGGAGCCGCCGGCCGTCGATGGCGGTGCAATGCTCTCCGATGCTGCGTTGGGCGAGAGGAAGTTGTTGTCCGCTGTGTGCCCGTTCGTCAGGCCATTCGCAGCAACCTGCGCCAATGGCACTTCCTCGCTGTTGCTTTCAGCGATGATGGCGTAGTTGCGGGAAGGCATGGTCGCGTGGTTCGAATCAGCAGTCTTCCTGCCCACGCCCGGGTTGTTGTTGCCGTTGGTGTGACCGGGGTCGTGGTCGAAGAGCTCGAGGAGAGTCTCGTCCGTGTCGTGGTCCAGGTGATGAATCTTATTCCGTCTGGCGAGCAAGTTGGCTACTGCTTGCGGAGGAGGCTTGTTCGTGATGGCCGAGGAGATGATGTTCGGCATGTATCTATGATCGGCCTCTGCAGGGATTTGAAGCTTGGGATTGCTGTAGAAGCGGCCAACGGCTGCCAGATGCACGTCTCCTCCAAGGATTGTCACGCGTACGCTGTGCTGCTTCGCAACGGCCTGGAGACGCAGCATGAGTTCCTTGCGTTCGGCCTTGTGCTGATGCGCAGTGTAATGGTCATCCAGGTCGTCCAGAAGATCGACTTGGCCGTCAAAGTGGTTGAAGAAGCCACCAGCCAAGCCAAAGCGCTTGTTCAGGAAGCGGATAGGACCGATGACGGGGCTTTGGAAGATGTTCTCCAGCCACTGCAGCCTGGGGTACGCAATCGGTACACCGAGCAGTAGGATAAGGTGCTTGATGTTCGGGTTGGCAGCAAGTTCCCTAGATACGCGGTTGAAAATCAGGTCATATGTTTCGGGGTAGTTGATCTGGTGGCGTGTACGCTCGGTCCGCGCATCGATACCCACGAAAGCAATGCGAGCACCGAGCTGGCAGTACAAGGACCGACTACGCTCCTCAACGTACGGGCCAGGCTTTGGTCCAATGATGAAGGATGGATCCTCGGTGGTCTCGGTAGCAACAAAGGTATCCTTCAGCTGGACTGGATCCGCGGGAGTGCCGTCCAAACCAGGATTAACAGTGTTCGGTGCATCGGTGGTAAATGTGCTCTGCGGGGGAGCAATATGGTGTTGGAACAGAAGGTAATATTTGTGCGCCACGCCTCCGATCCCGCGGAAGACGGCGCAGCGCATGAAGTGGTCGGTGTAAGAGCCAAATCCATCGATGATGTCGTGGTCATCCCAGATATTCAGTTGAGCAATTTGACCATTGGCATCTGAGAACGGCGCAGTACCGTACCAGCGAATATAGTTTTTGAAGTAGTACTCATCGCACTGCGCGCGAAGCTCTTCGTTGAAAGGATAGTCTCGGCGCTTCTTGGGGTTACCAATGTCAGTCCATTGACGGAGCGGGCCATCCACGCGGACGCCATCATTGTAGATCTGGTCACCACCGCCAATCATGACATGGAAGGGCTTGTCGTTGTGGACTCGCAATACATCGTTCCACAGTGCTGGACCGGACCATGCATCGACATCCGTGCCGACACTGAAGCCGTTGCAAGAGTGAAATAGGATACGCATTGACTTCGCCGTGGAAGGCACAACAAACACTTTCTTCGAAGGGGTGGTGGCTCTGTAATACTAGTCAGCCATGTATTCGACATTTGCACGAGCCAATCATGCGAGCCAGATATGGAATGGCAGCCAGGTTATGATCCTGGTGAAACATGTCTCGCCTGATTCGTTGAAAATATGACGTCGCATAGATCCCAGGTCAAACATATAATACTCGAAAAACACTGACCCATTCGTCTCCGCAACGGGGCCTACTGGGCGCATGTTGGGAATCTGGTACTGCCATCTAGCCTCAAAGTTCTGAAAAGGCAAGGCAATCTCGAATCTCCAGAAGGCTTTCCTTGGGTCCTCGTACAGCTTGAAGCCACGGAACTTGCGCGAACCCTGACCAGCCGACAAGCCATTGACTTGACCGGCATTTCCAACAGGCCCAAGGCACTCCAGGTGCAGCTCAGGGTGGAGTTGTCCCGGCGTCGTGACGATGAGAACGCTTCCGTGCCAGGTCGGAGTTCCGGACTCGATCCCACTCATGCGCTTGTAGTTGAGCAGCGGGCCGCATTGTACCTCCAAGGATTCAGTTGTGCTGAGAACCTGAGGACCGGATCCAACGCCAGGAACTCCGTTTTCTTCCGTCGAGTGGACTTCGCCGAAGGTTTGCGCCGGGTCGACGGCATGGCCAGAGAACTCGCGCGCTCCGCTGTTGCTCAGCTTGTCCTTCAAGTTCGAGGCTGTTGCGCCTGTCGCAGTATGGTGGTCGCGGCCTGGTTCGGCGCCCCAGTGGGAACCAGATTGCTGCTCCGGAGTCTCATTCTGCTGGTGCGAAAGCGTGTCCTTGACACGGTCGACGTCCATGATGGCGGGGCGGAGGGGGGTCTGCGAGGGTAAAGGAGTGTGAACGGCACAGAAAGGGTCCGCGGGTATATAAGGAAGGCAGAGAAGGCGAAAAGCTGGGTATCAAGAAAGGCTGGGTGGTACGGGTTACAGACGAAAGATGCAACGAGCGGCAGACTGGGGCTGAGCTGCCTGTTGGTTCCCTGCCACATACAAGGATGGGTGATGATTGCCAAGACCCTGATGGAGTGCAATCTCGGGGAAAGGCGCAACGCCGGCGTCATCAAAGCAGAGATTCAACACCCCGCTTGACCACGACGGGCAAGGTGCGCGCGATGGTCGAGGGCAGGGCTGGCTCCGAGGCACTCCATCCCGGCCCGTGTGGCTGAGACGGTGGCGCAGGCAACGTGCCACTGCCGCGGCTTCTCACTTGGTACGTCAAAACCTCGCCGTCCGCTCCACCTCTGCGCCGCCGCTCCCACATGTCTGCCGCCAGCTCATCCACGACCAGTGTTGAGCGAGGGTGGACCGCGTGCTTGGACGAAGCCATCTCTGGGGGATATTGACATTGCCCGCGCATCACCACCTGACACGGAGTGCTGCCGAAGAACCATATTGATCATCCGTTCATCCATCGCTCATCGTCCCTGAAATGCTCACCCACTGACAACTCACGTTCCCAAGCCTACACCAGTCCTCCACCTAGACCACACAGTGCGAACAAGATCGGGTTACCCTCGACCGCTAGCCAGCCAATGCCTGAGACGGATAATAAGCTGCCGTTTCCTCATGACCAGAGCAATCATGCATGCACTTACCTGAATAAACAACCAGCTTGGTGATGACCTCGACGTCGTAGCGAACTCGTGGTTTCTCCAGTTTGGAGAACATCTCACGCTCTTCCTTCTCTTCCTGCCGTCTGTCTGAGCTCTGCTCCGACTCGCCATTTACACTCGTGTCGCTGGTCGGAGGAGTGATGAGGCTTGGATCAACCTTGCCCGCTCCCATCATCTGCTCATAAGACGAGACGCGAGATGCCGCTGGTGTCGGTAGCAGATTCACCCCCGCAGGCGTGCCCAACGTGCTCGACGATGTCGATTTTGGCACATCCAGAGAGAAGTAATTCTCTTTTCCATCAGGACTATGTGACTTGACGGGGCTCCTCGCTCGGACGTCACCGTCATTCGAAGTCAAGCTTTCTCTGCGTCGCCGTTGTCTATAGGCAAGCGTTTCGTAAGCATCAGCCATCGACTGAGGTCCAATTGATACGGCACGCTTGCGCGGGTGACTAAGGTTGTTGAGCATTGAAGGGATCTCCGAGGCCGACGGAATGACATTGTCGTCGCGGCGAAGGGATGGAACACTCGAATACTTTCTGTTGTAGTCTGTCAGAAAGCTTTTCTGTTTAACAGACACAGCACAGTGACCTACGATGCATCCAAGAAAAATCTCCGAGGAAGGTTCCACTGCAGTCGCTCAAGAATCCGGAAGACAGGGGGAAGAACTTTGAACATCAGCTTTTTCGAGAATCCTCTCCACGCAAATATGATGAGGACGCCGAGAATGATACGCGCGGTTGCGCGCATCCATCCCACGCTGTCGATGTCAAATGGCACAGTGCCCGGCACAGGTTCGCTCGAAGCAAACCTAGTTCCCGAGAAATGCCATAAGCCCACTTCACAGCCTATCACAACGCCGGCGAAAGAAACACTGTCGTCGAAACAAGGACAGTCATCCGCGGGCTCCGGGTGGACTCGGACCAGGACGAGTATCACGAGTATGACAATCAGGATGTTTGTTCCGCCTTCCGCGCATATCCAGCGATCGAACGCGTCTCCGTATGCCACCTGGACAGCCGACATGAGGGCACCAAGTCCGGCTCCAATGACCACGTCAAAGAAACCATGCATGCCGCAGTAAAGTCGACCGAAGATGATGGATACGGCGTACCAGTAAAAAGCGAGCTGGAACATGAGATAGGTTGACGAGTCTCCGCTGTCCCGGTTCGCGCGCAGCATGTCAATGGCGTACCAAGCTACAGAGACGGCATTGGTGGAGTGAGTCGAGGGAAAGCCGTACTCCAATGCGGCGGATCCAGACATGGTGATGCGTGTCAATGGCGGAGACAGCGGTCTAGGCAGACACATCATGTCTTTGACGAAGCCACTCCAGAAGACGCCCGATGCCAGAACGTGGACCATGCTTCAGCTCCAATCAGCCCTTATCTTCAACGATACAGTGTGGATTCGTTCTGAGGGACGTACGCTCTGCCCAAGTTGGTGTACCCGCACCAAAACAGGATCGGCAGCATGACCATGAAGAAAGTGTGAGTGCCTAGGTTGGCGGTAAAGGCAAAGTAGGAGTCGAGAGCGGGACTTCGCAGCTTCTCCTGCATGTAGGCCAAGTACGGCGTCTCCCATCGCACGATGGGGATGAGCCACTGCCTCACTGCGTAGCGCCATTTGGGAAGTCTGCTGGAGTCTGCAGGACTCTGTCAGTGGGTGATGGGTGATGCGGTGGTCGGGAGGATGTAGGAATTGACGCACAGTGATCCAGGTTGCGCATTCCAGCATCGTAGCGCGGCGGCTCTGTCATGGCTGCAGTCGCGGCGGCCGTGGTCCTGTCGAGGTCGCGATCCGGGCTCCGGTCTGCTCCATGCGCTGCGCGGCTCATGGACGCAAAGGCGGGTGTTTGTCTTCGGCAGCAATTGGGTGGTTTTGAGCCTGGGGCCGGCCGGAAGACAGCGCTGGGCGGCCGGCGTAGAGCTCTGACAGTCTGACTTTCCATCAGTCGCGCCGAGATGGCCATCTGCGGTTCCGACGCCCGAGCCGGTGTAGCGTAGGGCTCAGCGAGCCGAGGGAACGCCAGCTGCTCGTGGCCGGCCACACTTTGACCTCTTCGACATCACTTCGACTTCTTTATAATAAGACAGAGCGTGGATTTTCTTCCTCGTCGAATGCATCTTGTCTAGACTAACCATCTAGAGAGCCAATTCACGACTTGCTTCAAAGCGACCACGATGTTGTCCATGGATTCCAGCTCGCTTCGACTGCAGTTCGGCCACGACTGCAACCACCTACACGGTACGGCTCGAGTCTCTAAATTAGAGGGTAGATTCACTTCTAAGTTCTGATAGCTACTGTCTAGTCCTACATCAACAGCAGGTAGAAGTGTAGTGTAGGTAGAGATGCAGTTCTGGCTTGCTTTAACTACAGTTCGGCCACGACTGCAACCA
>ML978818.1:0-13574 GCA_010015785.1 Saccharata proteae CBS 121410
ACCTTCAACATGCTCCGTCTTTGTTTACATCTCTACCACAAGATTTTCCCTCCCATCTATCTAGACGTTCAAAGTTACTGCTCAGTCTAACCCATTTAGGTAATTTCCACAGCAGACTTGCTGTCGACCTCTCCGCTAGCTGGTAGTTGAAGTCCCTTCAACAACATGTTCTGCACAAGTTAAAATGCTTCCTCAATCTTCCTCTTACTTATCTAGACGTTCAAAGTTAACACTCGAGCTAACCTCTCTAAGCGATCTTCGGATCCATATGGCATTCGAACTCCAGCTTACCGGTAGTTGAAGTACCTTCAACAACATGTTCTGCACACATTCAAATACTTCCTCTTGTTCAAAGTTAGTATTCGGTCTACCCTCTCCAAGCGATATTCGGATCCATACGGTATTCGACCTCCAGCTTACCGGTAGTTGAAGCACCTTCAACAACACATTCCCAACGCATTAGATCCCTTCCTCGAATCGTCCTCTTATCTGCCGTTATCCAGACCTTTGAGGTCGCCGTCCAGCCGAGCGAGAATGCGAAGCTGGTCAACGCATCGTGAAGTCGTCCAAAATTTACTTCTTCATTGAAGCCCCAGACGTTCAAACTTACCACTCCCCCCACGTTTCCTAATCGAGCGACCTGCATACTGTTGTTGACACGTTCTGAACGTGCTCCGAACGCGTTTTGCCGTCAGTGAAGTTTCCACTGCGTTCAAAGTTGCTGGTCAGCCCTAAATTTCCTGTTTGGGCGACCTGCATACAGGACGTTTGCCGGGAAGGAAGGCGCACTTTCCCCGGGTAGGCGCACGGTGAAGAGCACGGGCGTCACCATTGGTGTTGCAAGAAAGATGGACAAGTTGAAATATATGTATGTAACTCGTCTGGGTCCGACGCCTCTCATTCAGCACCGCAACAGCCATGACCAGCCACTACAATCGCTTCTCCCCTCCCACCAACACGCGTGTACCATTCACCCTACTCCAGTCCAACCGGCCTCGCCCCCGCCAAACTCACCACCCTCCCATCGCCCATCCCCGCATCAATATCCCTCTTCCACCCCGGCACCTCCTCCCCTTCCTCCTCTACCCTCTCCAGCACCGCCTGCCACGGGACCGGAAAACCCGCCTGCAACGGACCCCTCCTCTTCGCGCCCACGATCGCAAACCTCCTCTGCTTGTGACTGACAAACCCGCCCAGAAAGCCCTGATCTACCAGACTACTAACGATAGACTCGGCAACGCGGATATCGGGGAGAATGGGCTGGCGGACCGATTTGACAGCGCCGCCATTCTCCACCACGTTCTCGCCCTCGTCGTCGGATAGCCCTTCAAAGTCCGGGTCGGTATAGATGTATTTCCTCGCCGGCTCCGTGGACATGTAAATCCAATTCGGATGTCTAGTCTGCGGCGCGCCCCGTGACATGAGCGTCGGATCCAAACACCGCTTCTCCGTGAACGCGAGCACAGCGGCAAAAGCATCCAGATCGACCGTCGGCGCCTTCCTGCTGTTCGGATCGCCGTCGTCGCCAGCCAGCAAGAAAGTGCGACGAAGTAGCGACCGCCACACGAGCACCGTGCAGCGGTTTTTGAGCTGGAAGAGGATCCGAAAGTGTAGGAACCACGCCGCGTGTTGGTTTGAGGAGTCGAGGAGCCAGTTGAAGCGGGCGAGGTCGCCTTTGGCAATGGCGCGGGTGAGGGGGCGGAAGCGCTCGGCGAGGCCGATGGCTTCAGGGAGGGCGTATAGGTGGGCGGTTGGGAAGCGACCAAGGATGATGTTGGAGGTGAGGAGGTAGATGAGGATTAGGCGGCGTTGTTTGAAGGTGGGAGGCGTGGGTGGACATTGGTCAAAGGCGGATTGGAGGGCGAGTTGGGCGCGGTAGAAGTGGTTGTTTGTGAAGTGGAAGCGGCCGAGGTAGTAGAGGTAGGTGATGCGTTCGGGTCGGGGGTAGATGGAGAGGGGTGGGGATTGGTTTTGGATGTTTGTGAAAATTGTTACGGCGCTGTTGATTTTGCGGCACTGGGGTAAGGTTAGCACTGTGGGGAGTAGTAAGGGGAGGGTTTACGCACCTGGAAGAGAATCTTGAGGCAGAGGTTGGCGATGGTGTAGATGCCGGATTTCTTGCCATCGGGCCGTCCATCTCTTATGCCAGACGAACTTCCCGAACGATCGTTGAGACACGTGAGGAACGCTCGGCGTAGAATGACGGCGGCTTTTTCTGGTAAAGTTTCCTTCTCTCCGCTGCTCTCGTCGACCTGAGCCATGTGCGCAATAAGATGGGGCTGTTTGTCGAGTATAATCGCCAGTTTTGCGAGCATGCGAGAGCACGATATGGACGTCGGTAGGACCACGATGCCCATCGAGGCGTGGCCGAGAGCACTGGTGCATTTCCTGGACTTGCATGTCAACGATCTGCTTCACCACCGGCGCAGCCCAATCGACTTACTCTACGAGTTCGGCCAACAGATTGTACGCCTCCAATTGCTTCTCGTTGAGGTTTTGTACATCTATGTCTCTCAGGAAGACGAAATATTGCGCGAGAAAGCGGTAGAAAGACTCGAACGACGAGCGATCCTCCAATTCCAGCAGCTCCGGCATCTCTTCTCTGCACTTGTCTTCGAGCGCATCTTCGGTTCCATCTGGGAAGCTGCGCCTGAGCTCCGCAATCATCGTATTGTAGAGAGGTGGGTATGTGCCTTGCGAGGGCTCGATGACGAGGTAGGCCTGCAGTTTGTCGCCATTCTTTTCGCGCATAATTCCCCTCACTTCTTGGAGGAACATGTCGAGCGTCGGCGTCGAAGACATGTTGACGGAGTCGAAAGCTTGTATTTTCGGCGCTGTAAGACGTTCTAGCTGATCGGAGGTGGGATTGGTCTTGGTTTTGGCGGAGAAGATTGCTTCGGCGAGTGGAACGGCCAGCTCCAGAAGGGCGTCCGAGGTGAAAGGCTGGCCGGGTAAGACCTGCTCTTGTGTACGGGTGAAGATATGCCGCAACTCCTGGAGTGACAGTGGAGGGTATGGTGGTGACAAGGACGCGTCGAGGGTGCGTAGAAGCCCGTCGGCGAAGTCGTCGGCGGACAGAGCCCGAGCTTCAGGTGAAGACATCCCAGCTGATCTTCACTTGGGTCCACGCGCAATTCAAGCTGGGGACTCGTAGGTGTAGTTTTTGTAGTCTCCATCATATCTACCGCCATAGCATTGATTTTGGAATCGTTCATGAGTGTGCCCTTTGTTTGTGAACCAAGGCCGTCTGAGAGCGGGAGTTGGAACAAACAACACAGCAGGGCTCCAATGAAGCTCTCCCAATCCCTGACTCGCGTAGCGTTTCACATGCATGCGCGGGAATTGATGTCATCGCGGGAATCGCAGGAATCGCAGGAATCCCCGGTCCTGGAGCTAGCTTAACAGCTTTAAGCTCCCCTCAACTGGACCCTCAACAACACCTCTCTCATCCTTCTCTCCCCTCCTCTGCCACTGCATTGGAGTAATATTTCTGCCCATCATGACGCTCTCAGGCATGATAGAGCACGTCTTGACGAGTCCGGTCTTGTTCATCTACCAGATCATCCAATGGGTCCTCGACAAGATTCTCTCGCCAACACCCCCGCCTCCTAATGCCAACCTGAGCAGACCAAAGATTGCCATTATCGGTGCCGGTCTCACTGGTGTCTCGGCTGCCTCGCACTGCGTTGGTCATGGCTTTGACTGCACTATCTTCGAAGCTGGTGGGCGGAAGGCGCTTGGTGGTATCTGGAGTGTATGTCTTCCAATTACGCTGTTCCTTTCCGCAAGTCAGATACCTGACCATTGCGTAGAAAGTAAATAACACCTCCGGCCTCCAAATCCATAGCATCATGTACCGCTTCCACCCGTCCGTAAAATGGAAGAAGGGCTACCCAGATCGTCAGCAAATCGTTAGTCAGATCACGCAGCTATGGGAGCGCTACGGTTTGGAGAAGCGCACCAAGTTCAACACCCCAGTTACCAAACTCTACAAGGATACTCAGGGTCGTTGGATTGTCAACGACACTGCAAATGGTCGCTTTGACGGCATCATCGCGGCGGTCGGTACCTGTGGTGACCCCAAGATGCCGCACATTCCAGGACAAGAAAAGTTCAAGGGCGAAATCTACCACTCTTCAGAACTTGACGGAAAGCAAGCCAAGGATAAGAAAGTCCTCGTAATTGGTGGTGGTGCCAGTGCCGTCGAAGCCCTCGAGTTCGTCGCGCATGAAAATGCCGCGAAGACCTACGTCCTGGCCAGGTCAGAGAAGTGGATCATCCCTCGCAACCCGCTCGTAGACATGCTGCTTGCTTTTAACATATTCGGCATGGAAACAATCTTCTCTTGGATCCCCGAAAACCTCCTGCGCTTCTTCTTCTACCGCGACCTGAAGGACTTATCTCCTCCAAATGGCTCCAAAGGCATCTTCACCGACACTCCTATGGTCAACAACGACGTTCTCGACCAAGTCCGATCAGGGAAGGCCGAATGGTACCGAGGCGACATCATCGGGTTCGAAGAAAAAGGCATCCAATTCAACCACCGTGGACAAGGTGTTCCAAAGGGCGGTCCTGGCCGCGAAGAGCTCGTCGAGGGCGACATCTGCATAATGGCAACCGGTTACAAGCGTCCGAGTCTTAAGTTCCTTCCAGAAGATGTTTTCCAGGAGCCGTACCAGCCCCCGAATTGGTACTTGCAAGTCTTCCCTCCGGGGCATATGGACATCTGCGCCAACAACTGCACATACGTGAATGCTATCGGGACGGTCGGAAACTATCATATCGGCATCTACACGCGTTTCTTGCTCATGTTCCTTACCGATCCCCTGACGCGCCCGACCGAGTACTGGATGAAGAAGTGGATTGACATGACGAGATTCATCAAATCGAAAGCTCCTGGGTAAGTTCCATTTCCTCCTTGAAAGAAGCACGAGCGGGGACTGACGGCTAGCAGTGGTGCATTTGACTTCTTTACATACAGTGAGTTGCTGTACTGGTTCACATTCGTGATCCTGATCAACCCCTTCCGCTGGAAATGGGCGTTCTTTGTCCTCTTTGGCGTGGGAACCGCGCTGCCGATGAGTGTTGTTAGGCAGGAGGATAAGGTCAGAAACGGTCTCGGTATGAAAATGAGGTGAGCATGGGAGTATGGTAAGTAATATCTTATGCTGGAGGACGACCGGCAGATGCGATGGTAAGGTAGTGAGGGTCGCAGGGCATTGTGCAAGCATAGCCATTGGTCAATATCTATCCAACCGGATCACAGGCGAGATACTCGTGGTCATATAAGAGTCAGTCCTTTGATCGCAATTTTGAGATCGCACCATGGACCAGTTCCGTGCAAACCCATGGTCTGCGGTTTCGAGAGCCAGAACTGAGTATATGGCATTTGCGGGCGACGGGTACAGGTTGAGTTTAGTCCTCATGCTACGCGTGCCAGTATCAGATTTACCAAGCGATAACGTGGCTCATCATCGGAACCTCCCTCCGCTCCTCACCAACATAAATTTCCCTCCCACACCACTCCCAACAACCCGACCAGCCCTTAACTTCGCACAAAATGGCATCCCCAAACCCCTCCACCCCCCTTCCCACCGACGCCCAAATCCTCTCCCACATCACCACCCTCTGGGCCTCCATCCAAACCCGCAGCCCCATCTACCGCATCCTCCTCTCCCCCATCACCATCGTCTCCGCTTCAAAGGGCGTCGTCCTCGCCCGCCTCCCCCTCTCAGACATCCACGTCAACTCCAAAGGCGGACTGCATGGCAGCGTGTCCGCGACGCTGATCGATTGGGCCGGGAGTTTGGCGATTTCGGCGTGGGATCTGAGAGAGAAGAATGGGGTGAGTGTGGACATACATGTTTCGTATGTGAGCTCAGCAAAGGCGGGGGAGAGCTTGGAGGTTGAGGGACGAGTGGACAGGGTGGGTGGGACGTTGGGTTTTACGAGTGTGGGGATTTGGAAGGTGGATGAGAGTGGAGAGAGGGGAGAGTTGGTGGCGAAGGGGAGTCATACTAAGTATGTTAAGATGAGGTGAGGCGGTTGATGAGAGGGGCTTTAGATGGTAAGAGGTCAGGAAGGCAGACTTGATGCGCTCCGATCGATGTCCTTTCCTTTTACTTCCGCATCCTACACCCTTGTTTTTGATTCCTGAGAACCGCCTTCTTCTTTGAGTCCGGCATGGTGTCATCAACTTTGAATGCACTGGACTTCACTCGGACGGCGGAGATTATATACCAGTCCTCCCGCTTCTTTAGCTTTAGAAGCTGGCTCTGGCCATTACGGCGATGAGAGTTCGGCAATTAGGGAGGGTAAATACATAAATTGATACAAATTTCTTGAGGAATGCGCAGTAGTTTCTAGTGCATAATGGTCTTCGTGAATGAGTGCTTCTTATTCGTCTAATGTTGGGTATCAAGAGATGTCAAAACTTTTATGCGGCAAGCCTGCCAGTGCCGGGCCATCCAGCCCAAACTCCGCCCATCTCAGCAGCCAGATCCTCTGCCGTCTTGCCGTTCCCGTCCCTAAGGGTCCTGATGTCTGTTTTGCCAGTCTGGTCTTCTCTCATGACGCCCAGTGCCTCAGCCTCCTGGAACACCTGAGGCGGGAACTGGGACAGGTCGAGATTCGAAGCCAGCAGCAGCAGCAACCAAGCTGCTTCGCGGCTGCCTCCGGACACGGCGGCGTGCAAACCAGACTGCATGTCGCCCATCGGATCCTGGTATCTCAGAACGTCGATCTGGCGCTTCTCCTCCTGCATCGCGTTCTCATCCTCCTCGTCCTCATCCTCACCGTCATCGTTCAGCATGGCGATCAAGGCCTCGATGTCGCCTTCGCGGCAGAACTCTAGAAAGGCGCGACATCTGCGCTCCTCGGGAAAGGCTTTGAGGTAGCCCTCCTCGCTCAGTATGGGCAGGATATCGAGGTTCTCCTGCTGCCCGCCCTCATTATTCAGGTTGCAGAGCACCTGGGGACCGCCGTGTGGCCCGGTGGAGGAAATGTCGGTGCCGCAGTGCGGACACTCGGTCACGGTGTACGCGTCAAGGAGACACTGCCTGGCATATGATTAGCACGGTGGTGGAATGGATTGTAATCTGCCCTACCTACCAGTGGAAATGACACCCGCAGTTCAGGTGCAGGTCGTCGGGCAGTGTCTTTGGCGCAGCAGCAGCGGCGGCACTGCTTGACGAGCCGCCCATTTGGACATCTTCGTCGTCGGAGTCGTCGTAGAACTCGAGTACGAGCGGGTTCTCGCAGACGACGCACGCTTCAGCCATTGTTCAGTGGGTGCTTGCAGTGCTTGGGGCTTGGGCGCATTGTCGCATCCGTTTCTCGCGAGTTTTGTTCTCGTTCCTCAGGCCCACCTTCTGGCATCCCTGCCATTGATCGGAGCTGGGCCAAGGCGTCCCCGCCGTCCTTTACAGCTGGAGATCAGCGACAGCATAACCCAGCACAGCAGCGAGACAAGATTAGAAACATTTCATCCATCCCCAGGGCCCCCCTTTAGCACCGCACCAGCGATCCACACACTCCGCAAAGATATTCAGCCAGAGCCACAGAAGCCACAGACACTCTCAACAACCGGAACATCAACATCTTGCCCACCTGAGAACACAGATGCGCACGCCCATGGGAGAGTGAGCCATGAGCACACGCAGCGACACCACCGACCCGCAGAACACCACCGCCTCCGCCACGCCGCCAAGAGACGACGATCAACGAGAGAATGCCACGGCCATCGATGCCTCCTCCAATGTGGACCAGATCAAGACCGACATCTCCAACGGCGCGCACCTCACCTCGGCAAACCTCCAGGCCCTGACCGACCGCGCCCTACGCTTCCTCTCCACCGCCAGCAACGAGACCTTGGGAGCCTGTCTAGTCGGACTGGGTGCGAGCACATATCTCGTGCTGGGAAGAGTCGGACTCATCTTGATTGGCGTCGTGGGCGGTGTGGTGCTTCACGCCACCTGGGAAGGCAACACTCACGTGGACGATGAGCAGCGGGAGGAAAAGGAACGGAGGAGGAGGGAGGCCGGAATCGATGTCATACAACGGATCTTGAAGACTCGCTCGCAGGACGAGGCTGGCGAGGTTATGAAGGACAGGCAGTGCGAGTTGGACCTCCAGCTCCTCTCGGGAAAGCAGCTCGACTACTCGGGTCTAAGGCCGGAGACATCGTCGGCCCTGAACGAGTTCACAGATGCGGTCATACGTGACTATGTAAAGTATGGGTGTCTGGACTGTTTTCGCCCCAAGGATATTGACATTCTACTAGGTGGTGGTACTCACCGATCCTGCCCGGGGAATTGGGCTTCCCGACCTCATGTCGACAGACCTTGACCGCTTTTGTTCTTTCCGTCTCCAACCACCTCTCTCGCAAACGGCCGGCCGACGCCTTTCTCGAGTTTCTCACGAATTCCTCTGCTATCATAATCGTCTTTCTTAATGAACTATCGAGCGCCATGGCCGCCTCGCCGTCCTCGTCACCGGCAGACGCAGTACAGACATATCTCGACCACAAGCCGGAGAGCAACCTCGCCAACGTGTTGGACACGAAACACCAAGAAAAGAAGCTCGACGGCGTGGCCGAAGACATTCTCCAAAATTTCCTCGAATCCAAAACTTATAATTGCAAGCCGGCCCGCACGTTCTTGCGCGAGATACTGGCCAAGGTTGTGTTGGAAATGACTATCAAGAGCTGCTCCAAGCCGGAGTGGATTAATGGCTGGATTGTATATCTCCTCGAGGAGGGGGAACCAGAGCTTATGAAGGAAATTGATGCGGGCGTCAATGGGTCTGCTGGCCAAACCCTAGACCAGGTCAAGGGACAGGCGACGACAGCTAATGAAAATGACGACACCGAATCGTCGGAAGAGGAAAAGAAGAGCCAAGCGGTCCACCGTCGTGTCGTCAGCAAAGCACAGGAAGCCATGGACGACGCCATGAGGGAAGCACAGCGTCTTACGCAGATGATTCAGGAGGAAGAGGCCCAGAAGTTGCGTACAAAAGGCACTTCTAGCACAGACCTGAGTGACATGTCCGAGAGCACGACTCAGGGTGTTGCCACCCCGACTTCGTCTGACAGTGAGCAAAGCGAGGGCCGCGGCCGTTCTCAGGGAAAGTTAAACACCGCGCCTGCAGGTGAAGACCCGTCCACCCCAGCGAAAGAGCGCCAATCTTCTTTATCCGAGAACAAATCTCCGGCCACCAGTTTCGATCAACTCGTCCCAGCGAACGCGCCTACCGCGTTGGGAGGTACGCCTCAGTCGATCGCCAAAGCAGCGCCTTTGACGATTTACAATGCCATCATCTCGATATATGACGACTCAGTTCCGGGCGACAAGTCAACGATTCGGTCCAAGCCGATCGGGGACTACCTTGTTCAGATTGAGCCTGCGTCATCTCAGCATCCCGGCTGGATGATTGCGAGGAAGTATGCGGACTTTGAGACCTTGCACGAGGTCTTGCGGCGCATTTCCGTCATCTCGGGAACTGGATTCCACGAGGCACATTCGAAACTGCCTCATTGGAAAGGTCACACCAAGACGTCGCTTCGCGGGGAATTGGAGAGATATCTCAATGATGCAAATCGTTTCCAATCTCTAGCTGAAAGCGAGGGGATGAAGCGCTTCCTTGAGAAGGACCGGGCCATGACAGGCTCGCCGCTTGAGTCCAGTTCAGGCCTCGGTTGGCCCAACCCGTCCGCATTTGCGAATATGGGAAAGGGCATGATGGATGCACTCACCAAGGCACCAACTAACGTGGCCACTGGCGGCAAAACGATATTTGGCGGTGTCACAGGTGTGCTTGGTGGCGTAGGATCTCTTGGTCCGAGGAGAACGACCAGCACCGCAACCGCAAGTACTACGAACAGCAACCAAAGCCAAAGCACCGTAACTTCAGGAACCAGACACAAAAGGGCGGAAAGCACAGTCTCCGAACTGCCGCAACCCTCACACATGCGATCGGAGAGTACGCTGTCAGTCTTGCCCCCCGGGCGGAGAAGTCAGGACAGTCTCCGCAGCTCGCCCATCGTAGACACACAGCCAGCCCCAATACCCCAAATGGAACGCAGGCCCAGCTACAACCCCGACGAAGCCAACGCCAAGCGCCCTGGCTCATCCTCCCGGTCCTCGGTCTTTGGCAGATCGAGCAGAGAGCACAGCAGAGCGGGAAGCAGAGCACCATCTGCGCGCGAAAGCCTCGACATATCGCCTCTTATGGGCGGCGACCAGATCCTCAACCTTCCGCCCCTCCCCACCGACATCGACGACGACTACAGCTCCACCGGCCCCGCCTCCCCTCCCGCACCCCGATACCGCCAAAGCGAAGACTCGCGCCGTCTATCCCGCGCCTCCACAGCCGCCGCCTCCATCCTCAGCGTCAGCGAAACCAACCCCACCACCACGACCAACAGCCCCGCCAGCAAAGTCCGCCCACCCTCCATCATCGAAAATCCGACCACCGCCCCACCGAAACCTAAAGCGCCGCTCAACGAACAGGAAACCCAGATGGCAGTCGAGCTCTTTTTCGCCATCATAAACGAACTCTACACCCTCAGCTCTGCCTGGCAAATCCGGAAAACCCTCCTCGGCGCCGCCAAAACCTTTCTTCTTAGGCCAGGGAACCCGCAACTCGAATCCATCCGAGTGCTCCTACAGGACACAGTGCTCGACTCCACCACGTCCGACGAAGGCATCGCGGCGCAGCTCAGGAAACTGAGGAAGAATACGCTGCCGACTGAGGAGGAGTTGAGGGCGTGGCCGGAGGATATGGGGCCGGAGGAGAAGGAGAGATTGAGGGTTAAGGCGAGGAGGTTGTTGGTGGAGAGGGGGATGCCGCAGGCGTTGACGAGTGTTATGGGGCAAGCAGCTAGTGGTGAAGCGTTGGGCAGGGTGTTTGATTGTTTGCAGGTTGAGAGGGTGGCGAGGGGGTTTGTGTTTGGGATTTTGTTGCAGGGGGTTAGGGCTGTGACGCAGTGAGAGGGAGACGACTTGTGTAAGCTGTTGGCGAGGGCTGTGGAGTGTGTCGATGCTGTTGTTGTTATTGTTCGCTGTTATGTTTTGATGAGGCGTGTGGTTTGGGGTTTTGGACCGGGATCGACGACAACGACGTGTCTGGGTCTTTCTCGATGTTCATCGTCTTCTGGCAATGGAGAAGCCGGCACGGCGTGGCGGCGGCATCTTGAGGTGTTTATTTCGCGAGGGGTAAGTAACGACGTTGATGGCCCTCTTTATCTTTTTCGTGCGCTTTTTGAATCTCTGATTAGAAATGTAAGAGAAAACGACGGTGGCCGTTCGGCCTTTTCTGCTTTTTGGTGGATGTTTTGATATTGCTACAAGGTGTGGTGGTGGTTGGTTTGATCGGGACGGTCTAAGTGTACACTGGGAATGGGAAGGCGAACGGGATTGCTGTACCGCCAGATGCCTATTTGACGTCAATTTTCTTCCTCTTTGACCCTCTTCTCTTCTTCGATAGGCAGAGTGGAGGGTGTAATTTGGCGCGTATACCGCGCGCGCACTGGTAGGAGGAACTCCGTGCTATGGACTCTGAGCTTTTGGAATGCCATCTTGGCTTTGCGTCGGTTCGCTGACACGTAGAGCGACTCGTTTTGGTGGTGCAAATAACGGGGATTTCTCTAGGGGCTAATGGCCTTGGTCACTTTGAGCGTGGTGGAAAGTTTACAAGTCCCTTGTTCCGGGCTGGTTGCTCGGATAGGAAAGTTGGGCTGAGCGATCACTTTGAACGGCTGGAGTTGGTCGGAGGTTCCAATGCGTGAGGAATCTGTGGTCAACAGCGAGTTTGTGTGCAGGTTGCCAAAAGAGGAAATTTAGGGCGAGCGGTAACTTTGAACGTAGTGGAAAGACTGACCTGGGAGGAGGAAGATGTACTTGGATGCGTTTTGGACGTGGTGAAGTGCTTCAACTACCTGGCAGCGGGAGGTCGAGTGCCATACGGATATGGAGATTGCTTGAAGAGGAAAGGGTAAGTCGTATGTTTTAACGTGGTAGAAAATTGACTATGGAAACTTGACTAATGCGTTTAGAGTGGGTTCAGAGTATATTCCACGGGCGCGAACTACTAGCCACCGAAGGTCTTAACGATTTCAGGATATGTTGAAGTGCTTCCACTGCCTGCTATCGGGAGGTCGAGTGCCGTACGGATTTGAAGATCGCTCAAAGAGGTTAGACTGAGTAATAACTTTGAACGTAGTGGAAAATCTAGTGTGGAAACTTGGCCGAATTTCAACGCGTTCGAAATGCGTTCAGAACTCCTTCGACTACCACGAAACGTGTTGTTGACTACTTCCAGAACATGTTGACTACGTAACTGCTGATCGGCATGGACGGAAGAATCTAAGAAGAGGTAGAGGTGGATTAAGATTGATTTGGACCTGTTGAAGTATGTCAACTACTGGCCAACGTGGTTGGAAGTGTCTTCAGGGTAGGCAGATTGCTCTGATAAGTTAGGCTGAGCAGTAGGTTTGAATGTAGTGGAGATTTCACTGTGGAAACTTGACTGGCTCTCAAAGCATCTGGAAGGTGTTTAGAGCATGTTCGACTGCTGCAGAGTATGTTGTTGACTGTTTGCAGAACATGTTGATTACTGTCAACGAATACTTGACAAGTTGACATGGTTGGAAGATTGGAGGAAGAGAGGAAGAGAAAGAGGAAGAGGTAGGGAAGAGGAAGGGGAGACCGTAAGTAAAAACAAAAACAAAGATAAGTGACGTATGCTAGTCGCTCGAGGAGAATGTTCAAATAAAAGCGAATGGAAAAAAATATTGAGAAGAAGTTGAAGAGCAGTTGGACTCCAAAGGGAATCGGTGAGGCACTCTTACCTGGCGTTGGACTGAATAACGTCCTCCCTCAGAACAGGAAGACATCTCCATGCACGTATGTACCGTCTAACCCACTTCGCCCGTAACCACTCCGACAGCATCCCCATCGCCCCGACCACCCCCTTTCTCCGCGGAGCCCTCCCATCCCCATCACCCACACCACCCCAAAACCCCACCCCCACCCCCATTCCCAAACCCCCATCCCATCCCTTCCACCGTCAGCCACACCAAAAAAGCAAGCAAGTCGCCTACACTCTACACTCGACCCCCACCCACCCCACCCATCCAAACCAGCCCACGCGCCGCAAAGACACAGAGAAAGCTTAACCCCCCCCCCCCAAAAAAAAAAAAAAAAAAAAAACCCCGCACTACTAAGAGTAACCATCTTCCGGCCGAGTCGTCCATCAACTCCACAGGCAAGGAAAGCAAAGGCAAGGAAGCCAAAGGAACCCGAAAGTAGTTGCTGCTGTCTACACGGCGCATACCGCTATCTCAACTCAGTAAAATTGTAGTATTCCCGTCGTCCCGACTAAAACGTTCCAGGGGGGGTATCAAATCGCCATCGCCATAACCATACTCATAACCACCGCCACCGCCATAACCATCACCATCACCAAACCCACACCCACCCAACCACCCACCCATTCCCCATCCCATCCCATCCCATCCCATGCCATCCCATCCCATCCCATCCCATCCCATCCCATCCCATCCCATGCCATCCCAT
>ML978819.1:0-13566 GCA_010015785.1 Saccharata proteae CBS 121410
CTAATGGTCACCCACTTAACTACTAATCAGCCGGTTCACAGCTTGTGTATGGCAGAGCGGACGGGATGCCCAATATTCTGTGACCTATGGTCGTACGTGGAAGATATTCCAATTGTAATCAATATGACTAGCTATTTCCTACTGCTGCGTTTACTGATCTCGCGTCCTGCCCCTTGACAGGCGTTGAACCTAACATCATCAACGCAACAGAATCTTACTTCCACCATTCGGCAACTTCACCCTGAACAGCGCAAAAGGCCTTACTCTCCTATCCGTGCCAGGATAAAAGGACGGCGTCAGGAAAAGCTGGTTTGTCGTGAAGTAGAGATATCCATCCGTCGAGACCGAAACTGCAAAATATACGTATTAGCATCTTGATCTTTCGTCCTTCCAATCCACTAACGTCCTCCAAAAAGCCCCAAACGACAGTCCAAAAAAAAAAAAAAGAAACTCACAAGTGTCAATCCAATTCAACCTCGGATCCCTCACCAACACCCCCGTCGTCCCATTGACCGGACTATACCAATCCACACTCCCCTGCTCCACATTCCCAAAATACACGATTCCCTCGCTGTCGCTTTCGAACCCGTCACTGACGCCCTTCTGCCCTCTGTTGACGACACTCGACTGCGCCAAAATCTCGCTGAAGGTGCTGCGATCCCGCAACCGGGCTGTCGGCACCGAATGCAGGTATCGAGAGCCGACAGCGCTCCAGTACAGGTCGGCGCCGTCGGCGGAGAGCGTGATGCCGTCGCTACCGACGGGCGTGTAGGTGGCGGGGAGGCTGGGGCCGGGGATGCTGTAGAGTGGCGTGCCCCAGACGAAGGCGACGAATTGGCCTTGCGCGCGGACAGCAGGGTTGGAATCAAGGTGTCGCCAACTCTCTCCCGTCCCCAGATCAACTATGATGATGCCGTTTCTGCCTTCGTTTGAGGAGTCTGTGATGTAAGCGATGCCCTTTCCGGTGGTGGTGAGGTTGGGACGCAGGTCGAAGCGGACGTCGTTGAGGTAGGAGTCTGGGTAGGCGACGGTGGGGGGAAAGAGAATGGTGCTGAAGATGGTGTTGTTGGAGAGGGAGACGCCGATGAGTTTGGGGCCGCCGTAGGAGGAGGGGACGAGGGTGCCGTTGGGGGTAAGGGCGCGGCCGGTGTCGAGGATCCAGAGGCGGTCGAGGGGGTCGATGACGACGGATTGAACGCCGATGAGGTAGTTGGGGTAGTTGGCACCGGCTGGTGTGGTGTTAGTCAGTGTAGGCGTGGAGTTGTGAAGCTGGGTATGGAGACAAACTGGCTGGGTAGGTGGAGTAGTTTATCGCTCCTCCTGGAGGGTTGTTGATTTCGACACTTGGGTAGGCTCGCTCAGTGGAGTTGGAGATGAGCTCAGCAACGGTGTATTTTCCGTTCGTGCCATCATTGGTGTTGTTTTTGTCAAAGCCCGGAGGATAGTTGGAGAACATGCGGCCAGTTGAGGAGACGGCAATACCTGACAAATAATGTCAGTTTGCGCTTCTCTGTCTTCGAACTTTGCAAAAGGTACCTGTTGGCCATTCATCGTAATACACGTGCACGAGCTCCAATGGTGGTCCGGCGACACCAGGGTCAGTGACTAGGTTCTGTGCGGCGCATAGCAAGCTGCCACTGGCGAGTACGCTCAGAAGTCGGGAAAGCATGATGACCATCAGGCTATCGCGTTTTGGACGTGGGACTAACGACAGAGGAGTAGGGGGACAGTGTTCAAATGCAATGCCTAAGGAATAAAACGATAGAGTAACAACATATACTACTCAGTCCTATTTCAGATACGATGTCGTTACCATTGCGAGTTCAACAACTCAAAGCGGAAGAGCAAATATATATCTTGTCATCGCGTCGTACAACATGACGAAATCGAATGTCGCGAAACCTTTTCCTGCAGCACTTGGTGGAGCAAAATATCAACGTCATACCGAAAACGGTGATGCAGGTCCCACCGGCAAAATGGCACAATAGCAGACTCGGATGGGGTGCCGTCTTCCCTCGCACAATGGCAGGCCGGGACGTCTGGCACGTTGCAAGACATGCAGCCGCATGATGCTGGGCTTCATCATGGATTTGGCGCTTAAGCGCGGGGAAAGCAAGGATCAAACGTTTTGCTAGCCTTGCGGATCGGATCGAATACCTGAATACTGCACCTTGATCACCCTCCTCACGTTTGGAACAGAGCCGGAGAAGCCTCCCAGAGCGATGACATAGCCGTTGTACCGTTTCGGAGTCCGGATCTGCGCAACACGCCTCGCCGCCAAGTTTTGCACGCCTCAACCCAGTCTCATTGGATTATTTCTGTGACATGAACGGTCGTCGTGACCGCGAAAGACGTCTGCCGTTTTTGTAGTGTTGGCCCGCCAAATCCATTCCTCATCGCCCGAAGAAAGTTCCCCCATATGCACCACATGAAACCATGTTGAGGACATGCAAAAGGAAAGAGACGCTTAGAAGACCAACGCAGCACCCTTCGTCTTCTTGTCACCACTGCCGAGTCGGTTAGCAATGCGAACTTGGAATCGGGCAAGGAATCAACGTACCCAAGCTCGAAGTGCTTGCAGCGCTTGAGAGCGAGCTGGGCCTTGGTCTTGCAAGCAACGCATTCCAGCCTCAGAACGACCTTCTTGGTCGTCTTGGCCTTCTTGTGGAAGACGGGCTTGGTCTGACCACCGTAACCGGACTGCTTGCGGTCGTATCTGCGCTTACCCTGCGCGAACAGCGAGGCCTATTGCAATCTACCGTCAGAGTTGTTCCCGTCGGCTGGAGTCCTATTCTCGTACCTTGCCAGCCTTGTACTGGGTGACTCTGTGCTGGGTGTGCTTCTTGCAGCCCTTGCCCTTGCAGTAGGTTCTCCGGGTCTTGGGAACGTTGACCTGAGAATTATCCGTCAGCATTTCCATTCGTGTCCGCACATGTCCAATGTTTCCAATATCAAAGTTTCCATGTGGAGCTCAGCGGGATTCTGATCGGTTAGGTCGTGGGCAATCGTAGATGTGTAGGTGCGTCTGGACGGTTGGAGTGGCGCATTCTCGGTTCATTCGGTTACGAAGTGTCGAATGCGCGCGCAGATGTTGGCAAAGGTGTCGGGTCCGCGACTCGATCGATGGGAACCTGAACTATAGGCAGAGATTTCCCTAGTCGTGCAATGTCGACGAGGAGTATCTCTGTCCTCTACTTCCTCCAGTGAAGCGTCGAAAAGTCGTCGGGGCGGGGGTGCGTCGTCCTGGAGTGGCGTTGAAGGCGTGCAGAACCGCTGAGCCCACATGGACATGTATTCCTCTTCGTTCCGGAGTACTGAAATGAGCTGCTTACCATCTTGACGGATTGACGGGGTCACGGATGGTGGGTGAGGGTGTCGGTCGGTGGTGTCGTCGTCCTTGAACTTGGTGGTCGAGCCATTTTCGGTCGCGTTTGTGTGCGATGAACCGAGCGGCCACGTGACCCGCCTCGCCCATACAAATGACGGCGGAGATGCTTCACCATCTCAAATCCATTCTCTTTCCACATTTTTTGGTTGATTTGATTCTAACGATACCTATTGTATCAAACCTCGCATCTGAGATCCAGCAGGACCTCAATGTACTTGTCTCTCTCAATTTCATTCGTACCGCGCAAATATTACAGCAACTCCCTCCAAACCCAAGCACCGAACTCCTGTTCGTGGATACCGTCCACCTCATCGTTCGAAATCTATTTCCCATAAACAACACCCACCGCACCCGCCAACGCCCCCAAACTACAAATCGCACACCTCCCATAGTTAAACCACGTCCACCGCCCAATCAGTTCCTTAACCCTCTCCTCCTTTGGCACACCCACCTCCCTCGCCTTCTCATCCACATCCCCCTCCTGCGAAAACATCGCCGCCTTGGCGAACAACTTGCCGTTGATACCCTTCATCGCGATAAGGGTGTAAGGCACAATAGCTGGAACGAGCGCCGCAGCCGCGAAGTAGAAGTAATTTGCGGTGGTGAAGACGTTGCCGAGCGTGGATTGGCTTTCTGCGGTTCCGCTATCAGCCTACGATTCCCACACCATCTTCCGCCCCTTTCCCCCCTCCCTTGGGTTCTATAACCCCTCTTCTTTTTCTGAAGGGTGGATAGCAAACTCACCAGCCCAACTCAAATAAACAAAACTCGCCGCCCCCAACACCGCAATCGGCGGGTTCACAGAGGACCCGATGTGATACCCCAAACGCCATTGCCGTGCCAGCAGCGGCGCGGGACCGAGTTCGAGAGGGGGGATCAGGGCGAAGCTGAAGGTTGCGATGCTGCCTGTGGTCATGTCAGCCATGCTCTCCCATACGTAAGTATTATCGCGTCCATGCTTAGAAACGGAATGCATCAGAGTTTGCGAAATGACTCCAATACTGCAAATTCGAAAGACTTCATGCACGAGAAGAGTGACTTACCAGCCAAGAAAGCCGAACTCGTAATCCCCACGACCTGCGCCGTGCGGAATAATACGGGCATTTGGTAGTCTGCCATATCTGCTTTCGTCTCTCACGAGTTCACTACAGCCGAATCGCTTTCCAAAAACTGATGACTGAAGAAGACTTGTTGCTACCTTACTGCTGACGGCTGCCAGTCCCTTTAAATGTGTGTCCAGGGCGTTGTGGCTTTGAAGTCAATCGCTCATTGTCCGAATCCATCGTCCCGTTAGGCCGGGGGACGTGACACCGAGCTCCGCCCAGCCTGACTGGACCAAGGACTTACGGCAAACCACGAGACCGGTCTCACGACACAGCTGGATGTTGTTGCGAGGTCCGGTAAGATTCCAGGTCAGAAACACGCCATCTGCTTCGTTGATAGTACGAAAGAGACGGATATCATCTCGGAGACTTGTTGAGTCCGCGATAATAAGCTACATCTCTATGCGATGGGATGGGTGGTCGCCGAGCGCCGCTTGGCCCCCTTCCAGGTTGTTTCAACTGGATTCTTTAAGGTCCAAGAACAACACGTTGGAAACTCATGAACTCCTCGCTCGAATGCAACAAAGCAAACCGCCCCAGCAATAGCAATCCTACGCAGCCATTCCATCAAGAAACGACCGTCGTCATAATCGTCCGCGTTGATCGCAGCCCATGCAAAGAGTGCCCCCCTACGTATCCAACAAATCCTCCACATAATCATCCAGCTCGATGATCCGAAACTGGTCCCGCCATTTCGTGCGAAACTTATCCTTCCTATACGCCTGACTAATGCCATCCCTCCAACTAACCAGCTCGACCCTCCACCCTTTCGTCAGCGCTCGCTCCACCATTCGCATGAACCCCTGCGAATACTCCGCCTGCGCCGCATCGCCCGTCGCCAGCACAATCGTCGACGGCATCTCCACATCAACTAAGCTCTCCAGGATCTTGAGGTGTAGAATCTCGTCCACGCCCTGCTCGACCCAAGCCTCCTTAGCGAATTGCGGCGTAGCGTTCGTCTCAGAGCCGCTGCTCGCGTCGCCGGAGGTGGTGGCGTTTTTGTGCGGCTGCTGGCCGTTGCGGCGCTCAGCGTCGCGTTGGCGGAAGTACTTTTGGCGCTCGGTGAGCTCGCGCGCTTTGAAGACTTTGTCGAGGATGTTGGTCTCGTAGCCGATTGCCTTTGCTTTGTCAAAGGCGGGGATGGCGGGTAGGGAGCCGACAAGGACGCGCTTGGCGACGGGGCGTCGGCGTTCCATGAGGAGGACGAAGGCGTCGAAGTCGAGGTCCTCACGTCTGATTCTGGCGTGTGTGGGTAGACCCCGTACGCTTTTGATGCGGTTCTGGAAACCAATGTGGATGTTTGAGAAATCAATGAAAACATGGATGCCGGTGGGCGATCCGACATGGTTGACAAGCTGCGCAGGCTTCGCGAGCCAGTGCTTATCTTCGCCAAAATTGCGGATCAACGTTAAAAGGAAATGGATGTTGCGGTCATCCTTGTCGCGGATGACCAGCTCTTTGCTTGGCTCTTGAGAATTTGGCGAGCCTGAACTTTGGAAGTACAATGGAAGCTGATGAGAGAAAGCATTTCGTGGTCCTGAAGCCGATGGATAGTGCGTCGGCGAGCTCTGATCATGATACTGTGGTGTAGCAGGCTCTGCAGATACATCGTGTTTCCCGGAGTCCAGTCCGGTCGATGTTGGCGCCGGCGCTGCTTTTGCAGACTTTTTGGATTTCTTGGGCGACTTCGGCATTACCGAAGACGGAACAAGACTTAGAGCGCTGGGCTGAAGCGATTTGCCTTGGGCTTTCTGGTCCTGACCATGATCCCGTAGAGGCAGATTGAAAGGTATCGGTGGTGGGTTCAACTTACGAGTAGAACCTTTAGTGGGAATGTCGATTGGGTCTGACAAACGTAGCTCGGCCACATTCGCTGGTCCAATTCGTTTCTTAGGTTCCGTGGCCGCGGTCGGCGGCTGTTGTAGAACACTCTGGACCTTAGTGACTTGAGGAGTGCTGGGCGTCTTCTTCGGTCGCAAATTGTAGCGATGTGCAGGCTGGGTGGGTGTCTGTTCAACAGATGGTAGGGTGTGAAAGCTGGCCTTCCTGGCCGGTTCTTTGCGGGCGTGGCTGTCATCTTCCGAGTCAAGGTCGCTCACGGTCTTGCTCTTGGCAGATTGTTTTTCAGCCTCAGCTTCCCGACGAGCCTTCCTGTTTGCCTTCTTTCTTTGAGTCTTGGTCAAGCCTTTCGAAAGCTTGGAAGGTGACTCGGGTGTAGTCCCAAAGTCATCGGCATCGGCGTCCGCGTCAGCATCCGCTTCGATTGCGTCTGCCAGCCCCTCCAGCCCAGGCATATGATCCTTCCACCGTACTCCTTTATTGATCGGTGCATACGAGATCGCCCCGTCTGAAGTATATGTCTCCTGCTCATGAGAATGGCCCGGGCCTACGGCGGCAGCGACAGAGAATGTTGGCAGAGGGCCGTCCCGCGGGGTGCCGAGAAAGTCCCATACTCTATTGAAATTTCCCAGGCTAGAAGCTGCGGAGCCATCAGTGAGTTCGGGTACATCTTCGGGTTGGTCTTGCGCTATGTCCGTAGATATGGTACCCGACTTAGCCGCCGGGGCGCTGGGAGAGAGTGTGTTGATGAGATCGTGGACGCGGGAGAAGTCCCATGAACTCTCTTGAGGTCTCGACGGCATGTGATTGTTCGAGGGCTTGGCTGTAGGTTCAACCATTTGATATGTGGAGCTTCTTGTCGTTCAGGTGGTGTCTAGTGATGTGGCGTGGGTTAGCCCAACTGGGAGCACAGCATAGCAGCTCCGTAGTCGTACAGTAAAGGTCTTGCGAGTCTGTTGTTGAGTTCTTTAACATTGTCGGAGTGAGTGAAGAATAGTTGTGGCGACTGTGCAAGTACTCGATAGTCTGTGGGTCGAGAGTGGTTGACGTTGACGATGTCCTTGGGCAGGCTTGAGTGCAAGTGATGGCGGGGGCGAATTGCATGGCGCAGCACGGGCGCCGACGGCGGCTGGAATCGGCCGGTCAGGCGCCGATCAAAACAAGGCACTCGACTGGAGCAACACAACACAAATTCAACTCCGTCGATGACTATGGGCACATTATCCAACCGCCTGGAATCGTTGCGAAAATACGATCGAGACTGTGAAGTACTTTTCTTCAGCTTGACTTGATGTCTTTTTTCCCAGTCGCCGAGATATCTTCTCTACGGTCGCAGCATGCAGACTCTCTCACATTGCTGGCATACCGAGACACTCGAGGACTCTTCCAAAAATAACTCGAATAGTCACTGGCTAATTCCATTCACGTCTGCTCGCGACCGGATGGCAGTGCTGACGCAGAGAAGTGATGAGTTCGACGCGGTTCGGACGAGCCGGGGGTGGATGAACGATGACCTACTTGAACTTGCTGTTGCTCAACACACGATACAGCCACGAGGATATAGAAGCACGTCATTCCATTTCTGGAAGTTTCCTATTTACTCGTGAGACGACAGCAACAGCTGGCTTCCTCGCCATTTGCCATTTCTCCTGCGAGTCGCGTCTTGATTGCTTCCACTGAAACACTGTTTGCTGCCTCCATCGAAGGTGGTTCTTGGACGAGTGAACCTGCTTCTCTTGGTAAGTTGGAATGCTCGTATCCGTCTTCATCATCATTCGCGCAAGCGTCGTAACTGCGACGTCGCCGAAATACTGCTTTATGCGTCGAATCCTCCGCGATCACTTGCCGCAATCGCTTTTGCCAAAAATTCTTGGGGCCAGGATTGTGACCTGTCCTGGTTTACGGGGCCGGTGGAGTCTGCCAAAATGAGTTGTTGATGCTGATGCATCACTTTGCCGACTCTTCAGTAGAGGAATCCTGCCAATGTTCATTCACTTAGATGACCGGTACATCCGGCCCCTTCCTCTGATGACCAGCACGTTCATTACATAAGAAAGGTACAACTCTCATGAGGCCTGTCTCATCAGGCTGGAAATTTGCAGTAAGAATGATCCTGGTACAACGCCAATGCTACAACCATGTTGCAAATCGTCGAGAGAAGTAAACGCAGGTTTCTTTTCAACCAATAGAGGCTTCCACAGCCACCATAGCTTTTAGCCTATGGGGGGGTCAAAAAGCTGTAACACAATAAGCCGCCCCATACTGTAAGCCTTCAGCCCAGGGGGCCATAACCGAAAGCATTAAAGGCTCGTACACCCCTCAAGCGCTTTTCCTTGCCCCACCTGCGAACATCCTTTATCTGTTTCATATCATAGCGTAGGATCATGGTACACCCTCGCTTGGTCACTCTGGCCCTCCTATCTGTGGGTTTCGCAAACGGTAATATCTTGGTGCCGCCTGGTATTGACCTGGAACCATCCTCTAACATCTACAAGGACAAAAAGGGGATCGCAATAATACCGCCACTGTCTCTTCGGCCTCACATTCATACTCATTCAGTCTCAGCAGTGCTTCAGTTTCCGATTCGGGACTTGGTGCATTCGTTCTTCAAGGCCTTGCGGTGGATACCGATTCGACCACTGCTTCTTCGTCGCAAGCCCTTTCCAGCTCGTCCTCTGTATCTGATGATCCGACTTCCAAGTTTTCGGAAAAGTCTAGGGACACAACAACTTCCCTTAAGACTCGTTCATCAGCGACGATTCGACCTTCTACGCCCGCACAATCTGCCGTCAATTCCACAACGAAAGGTTCACACTTGCACTGTCGGAAGTACAGAATACGATACCAGGATCAACGCTGACACCTTACAGGAGAGAGCGATGCAGATGCTTGTGTTGCTTCGTGGACCTCATATGAAGAGTCGTCATTGTCCTACGTGAACTATACAGTTACCCAGACCTACACAGCCACCGCATACACTGCGAAAATAATCACTCTATGCGATAAAGTACCTCGCGTCGCTGGACCACTCACACCAACTTCCACATATGTTACCACAGGTCTCCAAACACTGCAAAGAAACTATACAGGCGCTGCCCCAACCTGCAGCGTACCCCAGAGTGCTTGCAAACTGTTGCGGAGCTCCTGGATGTACCCGTCGCTTGAGAGCCAAACACCACTCAACCCAAATCTCATACCCGACTGCAAAACCGCTGGTGGGTGCGGCGTATGTAACATTTACGCCAAAGATGTCGTCCTGATGTATTTCGCACCGCCGTCAAACCACACCTATAAGCTGTGTGATACCAATTCATTCCCCGAAAAGACGGATTGCCCGTTTGGACCAACGACAGGGGTTTATTTATACGATGGAAACTGCCATTATGACACCGATTATGTGCACAGTGTAGCAACAACTGGTAAGATTGTTTGCTTATCTACTACGAAGTAAGACTGATAAACATGTAAAGGTCCATCTACGATTCTGTCGAACGTTCAAGTACTCTATTCGAGTAACGTGTACCTATCATTCAAGACCGCGTATGCCGAAGACCAATGTTCGAGTCGCGTTGGCAAGGGATATGCCGGTGCTGTCGTCACCCTAGCCAGCACAGATCTGTATAGTGCCAATGGTCCGGACCTGGGCGGCGCGATCCCATACTCAGTTACTGGCGGATACTCTTTCAACTTCGACGACCTTATGAGCGTACCAGGCCAGATCTACATGGGCGCCTCCTGCCAAAACGGCCCAAGTTCATGGGGATATGGTCCCGCCAATGGTATCAAACATACGTCTTGGTGGTGCGATACTATCTACCAATCGGCGTATTTTCCGACACTGCTTGTGCCTCCGCAGATACGAAGCCTTGATCCGGCATGGGCTTCCTGCCAGTTGGATCTGTGTGGTTCTTTGGATCCGCCGATCGTACTCACTGCAGAGACCTTGATGGCTAAACCAACGTCTTCCTTTGCTCAGGATCCAAAGAAAAGTGAAGCCGCGCCGGCATCTTCTGCAGTCCCTCACATAGCCAAAAGTACTGTGACCTCAGCAGATCCTATAACAGCGACGGGGGCACCATCCAAGGCCTCAGGCAGGGAGACCGTCGCTTTTACTGTGTTTACACCTAAACAGTCATCTCAAGCCTCTCAGGATCCAAATGTCATCACTCTTAAATTCAGCAAAGGCCCCGCGGGACCTGATTGGAATGCTCTTCCACCCGAAGCCATATCACTGATTGCAACGGGAGGTGTGGCGGTGATGCCATTCAGCCAGTCCACCTCAGCCGCCAAAGACAGTGAGACTGTAGGAGCATCGCAAGATCCGGATCCACTCATACAGTCTGGAGTGAACCTCGGTTCAAGTCCAGCGATCTCCACAACTGATCCTGCTGGAGTCGAAATGGGAGGAGCTGCGCCAGTAGTATCGGAGGCTGCCGCTAGTACAGGCGTGCCTCAAGCAGATCCGGATCCTGAACCAGCTTCCAATCCCGGCGCCCAGGCACAGGACCCTGAAATAACAGGAGCTTCCCCGCCAGAAGGATCCAGTGCGATGGGATCTGTAGGAGATATCACTGCTGTCAACAACCCCGGGCATACAGGTGGCGTCATCATTGATTCGAATACTGTGCCCCCAAACGCGGCCACGGGAGTTCCGGATATACCGATGTCAGTTGGATCCGGATTCGTCGTCGCAGACAGCCAAACCTGGACTTTGCCACAACCTGGGACGATTGGAAATACACCTGTTGCAACTATCGGTTCACAACCTGTATACGCGGATTCAGCTGATCCTGGGACGGTATATATTGGAAGCAGCAAAGTCCCTCTTGCTGCTGGATCCGTAACCACAATCGATAACACTCCGGTTTCTATGGACCAAGGAAACATTGTTATCGGGAGTACCACTATGTCCTTACCAAGCGCGAACAACCAAGTCATTGCCACTGTGGGGGGCTCTGAAGTACTGGTGACTCCGGTCGTTAATGGAGGAGCCGTGATAGGCGGAGCGACCTTTTCTGCGGGAGGAGTCACGACAATTGCTGGAGCCAAAAATATTCCGGTTGGAAATAGTGATCCAAAAGTCATTGCCACCATTGGTGCTGTTGAGATCACTCCTGACCCTGCGAACACTGAGGCTGTTGTCATTGACGGCAATACTTTCTCTGCTGGAGACGTCACGACAGTTGCAGGGATGCCGATCTCAGTAGGCCCAGGTGGAGTCGTTGCGGGCTCCCAAACCATACCTTTTGGAAACAGCATTGCAAAGGCAATTGCCACGATTGGTGCTGTTGAGATCACTCCTGACCCTATCAAAACTGGAGCTGTTGTCATTGATGGCAACACCTTTAGTGCTGGAGGTGTCACGACAATTTCAGGGACTCCGATCTCAGTTGGTGCAGGTAATGTCATTTTTGGTTCCAAAACCGTTCCAATTGGAAACGGAAATTCGAAGGCAATTGCTACGATTGGTACCGTCGAAATCACCCCGGATCCTATGAACACTGGAGCTATTGTCATTGAGGGCAGCACTCTTTCTGCGGGAGTGCTTACCACCATTGCTGGTACTCCAGTCTCTGTGGGTTCTGGTTACGCGGTTGTCGGTTCAAAGACTGTCTCGCTACCAGGCGCAAATTCCGACGTCATTGCTACAATCGGCGGTATGCAAATTACGACTGACCCTTCAGATCCCGGCGCCGTGATGATAGGAGGAACTCCCATCTCGGTTGGTGCCGTCACTACCGTTGCTGGTACTCCAGTCTCCATCGGTTCTGGATATGCAGTTATCGGTTCGAAGACCATCTTGCTACCCAGCGCAGACTCACCCGTTCTTGCTACAATCGGGAACATGGAGATCACCACCGACCCTTCAAATCCCAATGCTGTGATGATTGGAGGAAACCCGGTCTCAAAAGGAGTCGTCACAACCATCTCCGGCACCCCTGTTTCTGTCGGATCAGGGGTTGTTGTCGCGGGTTCACGTACAATCCCACTACCAAACATCACTCCCGGCCCCTTAGCTATCCTCAGCAATCTGAAGTTCTCCACCGATCCGTCAAAGTCGAACGCTATTCTGATTGGCAGTACGACTCTTTCACAGGGCGATGTTGCCACGATCTCTGGAACTATCGTTTCTGTGGGATCGGGAGTCTTTGCTGTTGGCAGTCAGACGTTCATGATGCCATCTTTCACATCCGAACCAACTCTAGACGCCACGTTCACAGATAATGGAAGTGTCTACACAGCTAGCAGCATAGACGGCACCATCTATCTGGGCAGCCAGACACTTTCCAAAGGAGGCCCTGCAGCAACTCTGCCGGGAGGGGAAGTTATCACAGCAGGCACCAACGGACTCGTGGTGGGGACAGCTACGTTTGCATTCACGACCGCTCCAACTCTCGCTGCCGTGTTTACGGACAATGGGAATGTGTACACTGCGAGCAGGATAGACGGTACAGTGTACTTGGGCAGTCTGACGCTCTCCGAAGGCGGCCCTGCTGCGACTCTGTCGGGAGGAGAAGTGGTCACAGCAGGTGCAGATGGCCTTGTTGTGGGGACATCGACTATAGACTTCGCGACTGTGACGGGAACCGATCTAATTTCGCAAAAGACTTCTGCTTCAGTCTCGAGAGACATGATTGCCTCATCAGTGAGCATCACCTCGAATATGGCTGAGCCGCTCGCTTCGAGTGGGAACGGTGTGCCTCAATCAACTACGAAAAGTGCGGCTGCTCTATCGAAATATCTGTCTGTTGAATCGTTTCTTTTATGCATATCTATTGGTGGTTTCTTAATAATATAGAAATAAAGTGGTCAACTCAGTATCTTCTTCAAGATCGTAATGAACAATTGAGAGAAGGCGCATTATCTGGAACCCATTAGAAGGTAGTGACATATATTTAGCCTGTACATCGAACAAACTCGAAACTCGAAAATCTGTGTTGTTCTGGAGTCCATAAGCCCGCTTTATTGATGTTCAAACGTAAGTTCCCTTACATGGAATAGATGTAGCAATACAGCGTTCATTTTCCTGGACTGAAGCTGATGCATTAACCTCAGCATGATTGGAAGCTTGTGGGAGCGCTGTAGTGGTCACGATCAATGTTTTATTGATTTCGTGATAACTACGCATAGAATTTGTCTTGGCTGTAACCGAAGGAAACTAGCTTTGTGAACATGACCTCTATGCATCTCCCCTTATTTACATCCTTGTTGTAGGATTTTGTAGCGAGGGGGGGG
>ML978820.1:0-13403 GCA_010015785.1 Saccharata proteae CBS 121410
CTCCTTCTCATCCTCCTTCTCCGTCTCCTTCTCCTCCTCCTTCCCTTACTCCTTCTTTCCCCCACGCCTGTGGTTCCACCTCGCACTAAGACTTCAAGTCTTCGGACTGGTTGCGTGGATTTCCTCGCATGACTTCACCTGTCATCCTGCTGGTCGACCTTGTGACCAAGACATTATCACCCACCGTCATTGTCAGGTCCTCTCGCCGCACTTGAACCTCACTCCATCGGATTGCGCGGGGTCTTCCATGCTGGTCTGATTACACGGCTTTTTGCGCCTGTGCGTTAATCGACTCACTTGCGCCTCACAAATTCCCGTGTCTTATGCGCTTCCAGAGGCCATCCTCTTGAAGTACGCCTCACTCCATCTGATTCGCAGACTGTCAAAGGCTCGAGTGTGTTATCATGGCGACAGAACGGCTGCTGATGCGAGCCCCTTGGGAATCGCGATTCTTCACGGGCATGTCATCGGTGAGTTTTTCCAAGCAGGCTTCTTCTATCATTTTCCTTTAGCTGACATTTGTGGTGTACAGGCACGTCGTCCGCCTATTGGGACAGGTCAACTCGATTGCACAGAGGAGCTCAGCTATACCGAGCAGCCCTTCAAATTCAGTGAAGATGAAGCCGGTGAAGACGAGGCCAGCTCAAGCAGCGAGACCCATATTTCCTGTGCCGAATCTCAGCAGGATGAAGACCCGATCATCGCCCACCGCAGAGTCGAGCCGCAGTCTCCTCGTGCCCAGCCCCTCAAGCGGAAGAAACCTGCGATCCTCAGGGGTCTCGAGTCACAGTCTATCATCCATCTCTCGGAAGATGATGATGAGACCAGGGCATCAAGCCCGCCGGCTGCAACGTCGCATGGTTATGTTACGCGGGCCGCTCGCAACGGCCGCCAAGGTGTCGGAAAGTACGATATGAAGTACCATCCGATGGATTCATCGCTCAAGCCGAAGTACGCTGCCAAACGGGGGCACGCGACCGAAGCCAACGATGATGAAAGTAGTTCCGACGAAGATAAAGACGGGTTCAGACTGGAGAACGACTCTGACAACGATGACGAGAATCCTGGTATGCATATATATTCCCTTGCTTTGTTATATATCAGCGCTACCTATGCGAAAAGCAATCTCCATAATTACCTACTGACAAATTGCCAGGCCCTGCGAAACGACTCAAGACAGACGGGCCATCCAGTACATACGTACGTCGCTCTGGTCGTGCCCTCACGCAGAAACCGGTCAACTACAATAAGGAGATTCATCCGCAAGACTCGCAACTTGCAGACACCGACGATGAAGCCGAGATTACCACGAAGCTGCCAAATAGGCGCAATCGAATACCGCCTTTCTCGGCACGTACGCGTTTGCTGCAGTCTATCAGGATTGCAAAGCCGTCGCGCAGCACTTTCACCGCGACGAAGGCTGGCCCATCTGCTGTGCCTGTCAAAGCAGCGAGAAAGTCACTTACCGCCGAGCGTTTCCCAGCCGACCAAACTCATAAAGGTGAATCATCTTCGCTTCGCAGACCACATGACCCCGTGGACAAACGACCTGGTGGGTCCATCCGCCGATTCGCAGAAGGTCTCGACGTATATGAGCTGCCTCCCGGCCACCGCTACTTTTCCTACGACCACCTCTCGCACTACATCTCGGAACCCTCCATAAAAGTAGGTATATCCACCGACATGGACGACGACACTCCAGCCACGCCGGACAACTCAATGTCTGCCCTTCATTGCTCACCAACTGCGGCTAGCATGTCGCACGTGGAGCAAGTGGCCCCTTCATCTGCACAACGCCAAAGCTCGTCAATCAACGGACCCAAATCGCGATCAGCCGGCCTAGTCACTGATAAATTCCTTCGAATTCCAGAAGCACCTTCACGCGAAAGTGCTGAAAGACATGCCGCCAACGTTGCAGGCCTGATCTGGATCTCCGGGGACACGACTCCTACAACCATTCCACAACCTGCTCCGTCCCACAATACCGTCTTTACAAGGACAGGAGTTTACGGCTCTGATCTACCAACGGAACAAGAAATAATTGCCCGGTCAGACCAGATCATGGCTCGTGTCAAAACCCTGAATGCTTCCACTAAAGGAAGCCCGACTTCAAAGACAAAGAATGTCAAGGGCTACCAGAGTTCGGTAGAACTAAGCATTGCGGAGCAGGTGGAAGAGATCTTGGCTCGCGGCGAGCAAGAGAACATTCGCGGGGGTAGCCCCAAGGTAACATCCTCAGGGAAGGAAACACCTCTCAAGGTCCATCTAGACCCGCCACTTTCCATTGAATATGTTGTGGTGCCAGACTGGTGTCCGATGAATTCGATTGAGCATGACTGGCCTAAGGAGAATGAGACTCCCTTCGGCTGGCTAGCCCCGGGTCCAAGAACGTGGCGGCCAGACTTATACATTGACCCTCATCCTCGCGACAATAATGAATGGGAGTACTGGGATTACGAGGAGCCGAATAGGCTCAGGCCCTTGCGGGAATTAACTGAATCGTTCCTACCCCTGGAACAACCTTCATCTTCGTCGCAGCATGAATATCCGTCCACTGGAAATACTCCCCGAGAAGCAAGTCAGGATCCGCCCTCGGGCTTGCACACCGAGCCTCGCCATCACGAGCATGCTTCAGACGCAGCTATTCTCTCGGAATATCCGGATGTTTTGGGTACGGTGAGAGACGCTCATTTGACTGTCTCGCAATCCGCTGCTTTGCCCGAGACTCAAGAGTATGCACCTCGCCGTTCTCATATGGACGAGGAGGAATCGACTGCTCCAGACTCTCCCATCGATTCACACCGTGGACAATCCTCGCCTGCAGCAATGGCTCCGATCCAGGATTCCCATTGGACTGTGAGACGCGCGACTTCTCTTCCTGCTCTTACAAACGATCGTTCCCTTGCAGATCGGCTGGCAAGAATGCAAGATGGATTGAATGTCATTGGAAGTCTGGACGGAGAATCTAGTCAAGACTGAGTCGGAACACGATGCGCAGAGTCAACTCTTGGATACTTGCTCGGAAGCGTTCACAACAAGTTCCAACACCATGGTCATTACTTAAGGCATTCCACTCAACGGATGAAAATTCACGAACGACAAGTATTTCGGGTCTGTTGTAGCATACCGCCTCCGATCGGGCTACCAACATCACGCAAGCGGATGAAGGCAGATGCTTCACGACATCTTGCTTCACTTCACCACTTCTTGCTTTATTTTCTCCATGTTCTCATTCATCGAAGCGGCTTCGGGTAACAACATCGGAAGCAGAGATCAAGCTGTCTGCTTGAAAAGACTTTGCTCACTAGACGTGTACATGGCTTCTTTTCCTTCTATTTTCCATCCGTCAAAGCGGCTTCGGGCATCAGTATCTGCAGCAGAGATCAAGCTGTCTGCTTGAGAATACCTTGCTCACAAGACATGTACATGGCTTCTTTCCCTTCGATTTCCCATTCAAAGCGGCTTCGGGTATCAGTATCTGCCGTAGAGATCAAGCTGCTTGCTCTAGCACACTTTGCTTATCAGACGTGCAGCTATTTCTTTCCACTGGCGAGATGTAGTATGGAGATGATTGCTACGAAATAAAAGCTTAGCTTCATGTGTTCTATGCTCATGGGTGTCCATGGCCCAGTTGATGTGTCACCACTCTGACTCGTGCTTGGGCAAGGTGAGTAGATGTGCGAGCAGGTTGCGAGTCAGCCGGATGAGCGGAACCCTCTCCAGCTGCCTGTGGTGTTGACGATTCAAGGCTGCCAGGTCCGAGTATGCGCTGAAGGAATTTATTATCAGGACGATTGATGATTATCGCCCCTGATCTCCTTCGGATATCTAGAAAGTGCGCCTGTATTTGGTTCGGTACACTCACATGATCAAATGATGCGCAATGCGGATGAGCTCCGACATGCATGGATTAGTTCCGTAGATTCCGCAGGCAGGGTGGATGACTTAAGCGATGGTTGGAGATAGGGAATAGTTAGTGTGTGACCACCCCGCCTTGGTCTGGTGCCAGAGAGATGGCAGATGCGGTATTTTTCGACGACCATAAAGACGCGGCTTGCACTCACGCCTCTTGTCTGTACTCTCTCTCTCTCTCTCTCCCACACACTTGCTACACCGAACTAACCCTCAATCCGTTCTTCTCATCTCTCCGCTCTCTCAAGGCTCGAGGTCATGGCCTTATCTGCTATCGGCGGCGGAGGCGCACCCTAGTTAACGTAAGTTAGCGGGCTGGCCTCTGGACCATTCCGGTTTGAGAAAGTAGATGCGAACTGCGGTCCCTCCACCCCACATGAGCCTTCACACTTGCTGCACGATACGCCAGACTGCATCCAGACATGTCAGGAAGCATGCACGCCCATGCTGTCCACCCCAGCCAAACAGTCCGAGCCACGAATCCCATTCCAGCACCACAGTAACGCAGTCGGTCAACAAGACGTCAGCTGCATGACTTCAAGGCCCGCCGGAAAACGGATCAAGACGCAGATTGGAAATGTCCTTCCTTATCGGCCGCCGCCGTTGCACACACAGAGACGAGCTGGCAGTACTCCCCTCCAACCAGCTATATCTATCAACTTTCCGCTCCGCCCGCCTGCTTGCAGAACGACACCTTGACCTACCCAGTATCGTCTCCCTCTCCTCGCGGAACCCCCACGACGCACAAGCAGTACCCGTCACACATTGCAGCTCGCCATCTGGCCGTCCACGACCGCATCTTGGCTCGCCTCACTACTCTACCCTCCCGCACTTGCCAAGCAGTCCAGCCGGGCTGCAAGCTCGACGTCTTGTGACAGCAGTCCTCGTCCGACGGTCCCGCGTGTGCTCGGGACGCTGCAGTATCTCGCCTCACCTTTGCCTTCTCCCCGAGTAGCGTCCTCCGTCAGCCACGTACAAAGCCCCCGGCGAAGAACTCCCGACCTTTGTACCTAAACCCTACCTCTACTTCTGCTGCTTCGGAACCGCACACGGCCCAGACGAACCATATTCCGATCCCACCCAACCCCGCTGCCATTCTAACGGCCACGCAACCACGCCGCCGAAACATTGATGTCGGTTGATCTACGTCAAGCATTCACTTCGCTGCGATTCCCCTCGAGAGTCGAGAGCGTGTCGAGATATCAACTGTCCAAGAATCATACGGGTGATACCGTCAGGCCTGCGAAACGCACGTGAACGATAGAACACTGTCAACCAGTCATACCTAGCAGAAGAGCAGAGGAGCAGAAGAAGCAGCATCAAAAGGTAGTTTACTATGCAAAAAAAAAGTAGAACTACTTACGGAAGCAATGCTGGGGTCACGTGTGCTGTTCAATATGATGCATACCCCGAAGTATGATGGTACTTTCTGGTCGTCCCGGTGGCGCCTGGGAGTCCGGTCAACCTCTTACTTCGGGGTCGTCGGTTGTGCCATGCTGTGCCTTTCGTTGCGGCCGGAGGGTCTCTTAACCCCATCAGAGCCATCAACTCCAGGATGACTACCAAGATACTGAAGTCCCGAGATGGCGTCAAACAACACATTGCTAATTCCACCAGCAGGGCCCTTTCATTTCCAGAAAGTCTCCTCGTCGTTGTCCACTCCTGTCCCCCAACTAGGTTGCCTAACCACCGGCTTGAGCGCCGACCCCAGACCGTCTTCAGAAACAGCAAAGCTGGCTCGTCCATCGAACCCGATACACAAACGAAGCGGCCGCTCCCATATCAACACTAGTAGAGCCAAACACGAGAAGAAATCGCCATCATGGAGAAAACCACTCTCGCTGCAAGTGCCATCTCAATCGTCCCGCCGCCGTCGACCACCACCACCCCAGCCGTGAGCTCCACCAAACGCAAAGACTCAGCCAACGGGCTCCGCGCCGAATCCCCAGACGAGCAACACCAGCCGGATAGAGACGGCAACCCCGCTCAGGTCCCGAGCATTCCCGCTCGTGTTCCAGCAGACCAACAGGTCCGCAGAGTACAGCTCCACGAGTACAAACAAGCGGCGTTGTGCCTGGCCGAAGCCTTCGCCAAAGACGACGTCGCCCGCTACTTCGTCGACACGCCCGACCGCGCCGGCTGGACCGAGGCGCAGAAATGGGACCTGCACGTCTCGATCCTGGAGTACATCACCTATGCCCATATCCTAAAGGGCGTGGTGACGACCGTGGGCCCGGACTTCTCCGCCGTTGCGCTGTGGTGAGCCGCCCATTCCCCCCTCCCTCCCCCCTCCCATCTCTCCACAAGCGGCGCAAAGCAGTCCACAAGTGACAACAAAAGCAACGCCACTAACTCCACCCCCAGGATGCCGCCCGGCTCCAACGCCGACTCCCTGCCCACGCTCCTCCGCTCCGGCCTCTGGCGCCTGCACTACCGCCTCAGCCCCGAAGGCCGCACCCGCTTCTTCACCGAATTCGTGCCCCTGCTGCACGACACCAAGCTCGCCGTCCTCGGGCCCCGCGACCCCGAGTCCTGGTACCTGGTCTACATCGGCGCCAGGCCGGCCGCCCGCGGCCAGGGCCACGCCAGGAGGCTGGTCGAGGACGTGACGACGGTGGCGGATGCCGAGGGCCGCGCCTGCTACCTCGAGAGCAGCAACGCGCGGAATCCGCCTGTATACCGCCGCTTTGGGTTCGAGAGTGTGCGGAAGATGTTTTTGCAGAGGAGGCCGGATGGGCTGGTCGAGTTGGAGGTTATGGTTAGGGAGCCCAGGGTTGGGTGATGGCTTGGTTCAGGGCTGGGTGGTGCGGTGTGGGGATGACGAGGGGTGGGTTGGGTTTTTCCTGGTTCTTCTCTTTTTGTCGCTCGCTCGTCTCTTGGTTTTTTGGTTGGATGGAAGGGATTGGGAAAGGCTGGGTTGAGATCTCGAGGTTTTGCTGTCTATTCAACATAGACGTGGATTTTCTTCGGTCTTATGCAAGGTATCGTCGCGCTTGTCGCTCGTTGGGTAGAATCAAGCTCGGTGCCTAATCAGTCAAGTGTACGGATGGGTTGGCACTACCATGACGATGAACGTTCCCAAGTGTGGTGCAGATTGTCGTGTTTCCATGACTTGGTTTCGTACCAGAAAAGACCGCTATGACGGATAATACATGAACAGCTTTGAAGAATTGACAGAGAGAGAGAGAGAGAGAGAGAGAGAGGAGAAAGAATGAATACAAAACGCTCCCAACCAAAAACGCAAACCCACCAACGCCCTCAGTCTCACTACCACCTCCTCCCAACCCCCACGTCCACTTACCTACAATCTACAACCTACAACCTACAACCTACTCTCCACCCCCCAACCCCACCCCTCCTCCCCCCTCCACCTCCCGTCGGGCCAAACCTCCCTCAACCCCTCCCAAATCCAGCCCACACACACAATCCTGAGGCCCCTTTTGACCTCGTCCGGCAAGTCCTTGATATCCTTCCTATTCCCCTCCGGCAGCAGCACCGTCTGGACGCCCGCCCTCATGGCCCCGATCAACTTCTCCTTGATGCCGCCGACGGGCAAGACCTTGCCTCTCAGACTGACCTCGCCGGTCATGGCGAGACGGGGCGGGACGGGCTGATTTGAGAAGAGGGAGACGAGGGCGACGGTGTGGGCCAAGCCGGCCGAGGGCCCGTCTTTGGGGATCGCGCCCGACGGACAGTGCACGTGGATGCTCCTGTTCTTCATGAGGTCGGTTTCTGCGTCTGCGGCGAGGCCGAGCGCGAAGGCGTGCGCTTTGACCCACGTGAGAGCCACCTCGACGCTTTCCTTGAGCACGTCGCCCAGCTTGCCGGTTAGTTGGACGCGCCCGGAGCCGGGCATGTCGGCGACTTCGATGAAGAGGATGCTGCCTTGGCCGCCGGTGGAGAAGGCGACGAGGCCCGTCACGACGCCCGGCCGGGTGTGGCGCTCGGCGAGCTCTTCGGTGAAGGGGGAGGTGCCGAGGATGGTTTCGAGGTCGGCGAGGGTTACGAGGGGGGTGTAGGTGGGCGGCTGTTGGTGCTCTGCTTGGTGCTCCTCTTGGTTGGGCTGCTGTTGCTTGTCGTGGCCTTCACCCTCGGCGTCCTTGTCGGCGGCCGATGCGTACTCGACGGCTTTGAAGCGGCAGACTGACCCAATCTCGCGCTCGAGGTTGCGGACGCCAGCCTCGCGGGTGTAGGCAGTGATGATCTTATCCAAAACGTCCTCGGGAAGCTGCACTTTATCCGCGTCCATGCCATTGGTAGTGATCTGTTTGGGCAGAAGATGTCTTGTAGCGATATGCCGCTTCTCAAGCGTCGTATACCCCGACAGCTGAATCGTCTCCATGCGATCCAGAAGAGGTGCAGGTATAGTATCCAAGCTGTTAGCGGTAGCGATGAAGAGGACTTTGCTAAGATCAATCGGGATATTGACATAGTGGTCCGTGAAAGTGTGATTCTGTTCCGGATCCAGGACTTCGAGCATCGCGGCCGAGGGGTCGCCGTTGTAGTTTGCCATGCCCAACTTGTCAATCTCGTCGAGGAGGAAGACGGGGTTCGCCACGCCGACTTTCTTGAGCCCGTTGACGATGAGGCCGGGCATGGCGGCGACGTAGGTTCGTCGGTGGCCCCGGATCTCGGCTTCGTCGCGGACGCCGCCGAGGGAGATGCGGTGGAATTTCCGGCCTAGAGCAGTGGCAACTGACTTGGCGAGACTGGTCTTTCCTGTGCCTGGTGGACCAACAAGGAGAAGGATGGGAGACTTGTCAACCATCCGCTTCCTCTCGAGGAGGCGTGATTCCGCTTCACTGGGCTCTCGTGGCTTCTCGATAGTAGACACGGCTTTCGAAGGCTTGTCGGGCGCAGCCTCACCACCCTCAGCCTCCTCTTCCACCTTCTCCTTCTGCTCCTCCATCACCTCCGCCTTGCTCAGCTCCTTAATCTGGGCCTCCAAATTCGCATTAACCGATTGCTTCAACTTCAACACAGCCAAGTACTCCAACAACCGCTTCTTAATCTTCTCCAGCCCATGATGATCATCATCCAACTGTTTCCTCGCCCTCGTCAACGTCTGCGCATCGAGGTGGTCCTCCGTGACCTTTGACCACGGAATCTCCGCCAAGTTCTCCAGGTAATTCCGGCAGACCTGGTACTCGGCCTGCGCCGGGTTCATCTTGCTCAGCCGCTGCAACTCCCTGTTCGCCACTTTCTGCGCATCCACGCTGAGCTTCGCCTCTTCCAATCTCTTCTTCAACTCGTCCAACTCATTGCCCTCATCTGCGCCACCGGCAGCGTTTCCACCCGGCATTCCCGGCGGCCCCGGCATCCCGGAAGGCATGGAACCGCCAAATCTCCTCCTAATCTGCTCGTATCTGCCAAGATTGTCGAGATTGGGCACCCTGCCCGACTGCATCGAGATGATGCGACTGCTGCCCTGCAACGTCCCGATCTGCCTCTTCAACAGCTCAATCACGCGCTCCAGCCTATCCTTGACAGTGATGGCAGCAAGTATGCGCAACTTTTCCTCGTGCGTGCAGTCCACCGCGTTGGCCATGAAGTCCGCCAGTTGACCGGCTTCAGAGATGTCCTTCTTCGCGATGAAGAGCTCGAAGCGCCTGGCCATAACTGGGGATATTGACACGCCAGCACTACGCGGAAGAATCGACGACAGCCGCACCAGCGCCAGCAGCTCCCTCGAGCATTGCTTCAGCTCCGCAAAGAGCATCTGCGTCGTAGAATCGTCGGGATTGATGACTGCATTCAATTCGAATTAGCCTTTCTCAACCAACAACGCGTACAGCAAGCCAAGAAACCGATTCCAAAAACCTACAATCATCCTCAAGATGCACGAGCTCGGCCTCAAAATACGGCCTCTCCTGAATAATCCTCGCAACCCTAAACCTACTCACCCCCTCCACCACCAAACTCAGCTCCCCCTGCCTCTGCCCCTGCACCCCCGACACCCTCACAACAGTCCCATACCCAAACAAATCCTCCTTCCCCGCCGCCGCCGGATCCCTAACCTCCCGCTCTCCCCCATCACCGCTCCACAGCTTCTTCACCTCATCGCCGCCCTCCTCCCCCTTCTTCTTCCCACCCTTCCCGCTCCCATCCTCAATCAACCTCGCCCCATCCTTCCCCAGCAACGCACTCGCAACCGGCACGCACCCGAGCGTCACACTCGTCTCGGCCTTGGGGTTCGCGGCGCGGCTGTAGATGCTGGCGAGGATGGAGGCGACGTCGGCGCGGTTGGCGACGGGGATGCGCGTCGTGGTGCCGGGGAGCACGGCGGTGGGCGGGGCCAGCGGGATGAGTGGGAGGATCTTGGATTTCGGGGACCGTCGTCCGGATGCCATGGATGTGTGCTTGCGGGGTTCTGCGCGGGTGGGTCGAGGTGGGAGCAGCGGTTGTGTGTGTGTGGGAGGGGCTTGGGTGCTCTGGTGGTTGGTGGATGGTGGGTTGGTGGTGGCGGTTGCAGTGGAGCGTAGCTAGCTAACTGTTTGCTCCTGCTCTCTCGCCCGTTGACTATCACGACCTGCGATGCGAAAGAAGACTTTGGAAAGGACAGGACGGGAGGGGGAGTATGGAAATGATATTCTGGGTCTTGAGTTTATCTGTTGTAGTGATGGATGGATGGTGGCGCTTTGGCTGCTGAGAGGGAAGATGCTCGAAGGGTAATCGAGTTGCGCTATCGGGCACAGCTTCCCAGAGGCCGAGGTTATCGCTGGGGTCTGGGCACCGCCGCCGGTCCCCTGTCAGCTGTCAGAGCTCGGGGAGCTACCCGGTGAGGTGAGTGAGCTGCCTGACCACCTGTGGACGAGTAACTTGGACTTTACATGGAGCGATATCGCTGGGGCAGATGGTAAGCATCAGACTGTTGGCGAAAAGAGCAGTACACATGAAACCATCAATGAATGAGAAGGGTTCTAGATTTCGGATATCGAGACCAAATAACCACAGCTCAATTCTCGCCTTCACATGCCGCTGTCACTCTCGTGCACGTATTGCTTTGTCAAATCTCGCCTTAGCTTCCTTTTAGGGTGTGTTGCTATACTTTTATGCTAGGCCATCTCCCTTCCACTGTCCATGCCCCATCCCTCGCAATCTCGGTCCCCTCTCACCCATCACTCATGGCAGCACCATCCCCGACAAAGACAAAGAAACCAAGCTGTAAAACAAAATCCGGGATGAACGAAACCCAACGTCAACCAAATCAATATACCCAATCCTAGCCCAATTCCCTTCTTTCAGACGCCGATACCCGACCAATAAAATCGAAACGTGGAAATAATTTTGTGTAAAAGATAAAACAAGGTGATAACCAAAACGAGGACTTCTTCAGAGGTACGCAACGACAGATGACCCAAAAAGGGTATAGTGCCCGTAAGCTCTCCGAAAGGATATAAAATATGTGTGCGGGATGACGAAGTAGAGAAGTGCAACAAGAAACGCCATCCCGCTATGCATTTGCTGCTTACTAAGTGCTGTTGCTGTAGCATGACCATGAAACGCCTGGCGCTGAAAGTGAAGAAGAAAACGGGAAGTGAAGTAAACAAAAAAGCGCTTGCGGGATAAGTAGGTTTCGTTTAGTTAGTAGATGGGGAGATGATGAGGGCGGGATCAAAATTTGATCTCCGGGCGGCTGACGGCTCAGAGATCCATACTCCATCTCTGCCTGAACGCGGCGTTCTCCTCATTCTCCGCGTCTGCCGCGACCGCGAAATCGTCACTCGGGAACCACGGACTCAGACTCCTCAAATCAAGCTCTTCGGTCGAATTGGTCGGCGGCAGCTGAATTCTTGCCTCCAGCGTCGGCGACTTGATGAATGGGGAGTTGAGCAGCGTAGGCGGCGAGACGAGCTCTTGTAGAATGTTGAGAGAGGAGTCGCGGATGACAAGGCGTTCAGGTTTGACCATCTCACGGTGCTTGGAGCCGAAGGGAGAGGCGGTACGGGTTTTGTTGAGGGAAAGAGTGGGAACAGGCGCGGTGGTGGAGTGGCGCAGGACAGGCTTCAGTTTTTCCGACATGGTCGATGCAACACGAGCGAGCGGCTCGGGGGATGCACTCGAAGACTCGACAGTGGAGAGTTTGTCGACGCCTCGGCCACGGCTGCGCGGCATATTCGAGGTCCGGCGTTCGACGTTGCCGGAAATCGTGGTCAGAGGCGTGCCTGCAACACGACCACCCCGGTACTCGCGGTCGAGGTCAAGAGCGTCGTCAGAGGCCGTGTCTTCGGATTCCTCGGGCGTGGCGGTCACGCGGGAACGCCGTTTAGATCGTCTGGACGACATGGAAGGCGTCAGCGAAGGGCTCTTGCGCGGATCTCTGTCGTGCCTCTGACCATATAGCGATGTTGGTGATGCGCGGTACGAACTACCTCTTGACACGGGTGGCATCTCCGGCGTCTCTCCACGCGCAATCTTCTCCTCTATCTTGCGTACGCTGATTTCGCGCTGCAGGCTGGTCACATCCACACGGCTCGAAGTACCGCTCCCGCTCCGGCTACGGATCCTCTCCTTACCGCTCATGACGCGGGCGCTGGGCGGCGGCTGCAACATCCATTTGTTGGCGGAAACATTGGGCGCGGGCATGCTGGCCACGGGCGGATGCAGGTCATTTACTGGCGGCGCGCGGGGGACATAGTATCCTTCGGAGCCTCCGGTCCCGGGCCTGCTGAGACCGACAAGGCCAGTAGACGATCCGGCGCTGCTCGAGATTCGCACTTTCCCATCCATCGAGACTACCTCTTCCGAGCCCCAGAGCTCTTCGTCCTCTCGCTGATATCTTCTCCTATTCCAGCCGTCGTCGCTCAAAGTGTCCTCGGATGTGGTGGGCTCTCCCCCGAAGGTGATGCCGGCGCCGCCGGCTCTCGAATCCATGCTGCTGTCGGCGCGGCTGCCCATCGAGTCCTGCGTTCCTGCCGTAGTTGACCTCTGAGCTGCTCTCGCCTTTTTGCCCATCTTCTTCGGGGGAGGGCCGGGGCCCAGGGCGATCTCTTCGCTCCAGTAGGGGTTGATGTCGCCAACGTCGGGATGGCGGTAGGCGTCAGGGTCGTCCAGCTCTGCCTGAGCCTTCTCCGCGCGGTCGCGGCGATTCTGCTTCTTCCGACGGCGCTGGTGGGCGTAGCCAAAGCATGGTGCACAGGATACGTAGTAGAATATCGCGGATTGGATGCCGCGCAGGAGCGACATGCCTGCGAGCTATGCGGGTAGTGGTGGTGACTGGTAGGCCGGCGGATGGAGGCCGCGGGCGGTATGATGCAGCGAAACGGTATGGGGAGTTATTGTTCGGAGTGGCAGGGTGTTTACCGTGGCTGGCCGGGAATGCTTGGGTTAAGGGAGATGAGGCGCGGCAGCCATGATTCTGGTGTTGACTTGGGCTGCGGTTGCCAGCGGCAGGCCAGCTGTGCGGGCGGGCAGTGGTAGTCGGGAGGGTTGGGTTCCTTAGGGAGGAGGGCAGGGGCCGGGGGCCTACTTGTGGTGGGCTTTCGGGGGTG
>ML978821.1:0-13178 GCA_010015785.1 Saccharata proteae CBS 121410
CAGCAGCAGCAGCAGCAGCAGCAGCAGCAGCAGCAGCAGCAGCAGCAGCAGCAGGTGCAGCCCGTCCAGCAGGCAATCGTCCTGCAACCCGACCACCGCCCGGACCAGGCTCAGCAAGCTTTCGCCCCTACGATCGTGAGCCACCCCAGAATGACTTTGCCGCCCACGCCTCCCATGCGGCCGGACTCCGTCATTGACGGGAACCAGTCTCCTTCTGCCACCTCGACGCACTCGTCCGTCTCGCAGCAGACGCCGTACTACCTGGGCCAGTCGCTCAACAACATGGAACCGCACCATCAGGCGACAATGCCGCCCGCTCAGATGCGCCAGCGCCACCCGGTGCCCTCGCAACCGTCCGCATCGCCATACGCCGCCTCGCCCTACGTGACGTCGCCCTATGGCAGCTCGCCTGCGGCCACCTCGGTGGCCTCGTACTACCCGGAGGGTCAAGTCTACACTCCCGCGGCCATGTACCAGCAGAGGCCGCTGCCTTCAAATTTCCCGCCTCCGCCCGTACCGGTCTCGATGCCGCCGCAAGCCGGCGCGACGAACCCGTGGCAACACCATCACTACATCAGCGCCTCGAGCGCCGCTGCCTTCCCTCCCTCGCAGGATCGCTACATCTGCTCGACGTGCAACAAGGCCTTCTCGAGGCCGAGCAGCCTGCGCATCCACAGCCACAGCCACACTGGCGAAAAGCCCTTCAAGTGCCCGCATGCTGGCTGCGGCAAGGCTTTCAGCGTCCGCAGCAACATGAAGCGCCACGAGCGCGGCTGCCACGCGACCACCACCTCGACAGTACACGGATCCTAAACGTCGTCGCGAGATGACTTGTACCACTACGCACACTGAGACGGCCTGTACATGTATTGTACAGTCAATGGGAGATGGATCTATCACGGAGTCAAGGCAGGGAATCTAAAGGCGTTGGAAAATACATGTTCCGCCTCCCACCCGGCAGCCAGAGGTCAAAGGTGACATGGCGCGGTAGAGGGAAAAGAAGAGCAGACACAAGAGTTCGACCATTCGTTCCCGCCTCTCGGCCCGAAAGTTCTCGCTTTATACCACTTGCACTTCCTGGCGTTTACATCCGCGAAGGCGTTTTGATACTTGCACAACTACTTGCATGGGTCACGGCGTCCGTTGGAATTCGACTCGTTCAAAACATTTTTCTCTTCTTCCATCTCGGCATCAGTCCAGCAATTTTCGGGGCATCTGCCGCATCAGAGTCTTGCATCGCAGACGTCGACAGTCTCGCCTCGTCTACGGCCAGGCGCCAGTGACGCATGGGTTTCTGCCACTGTCGTCGACTTGGTCTTGTTACTTTTTCGCTTTAGACGGAGCTTCCCGCCGTCACACGCGCGCAGAACACGAAAGCCGCGGTGCATCGGCGGGTGCCGTCACATTTGGGGGAGAATATGGTCGAATCAATCGCTGTTATTGTGTAGTATAGGCCGCGGCACGAGCATGTCCATCTGACGCTCAAGAGAGCCTTGAGAGACTTAGCTCGTAGATCTGAATGCAACCAGTCAAACATACCGCCGCCAGCTGTCTCCTATTCCGTCTTGAGTATGATCACTGCTTGGTTCCAAGTCATGTCCCCTGTTATTCCCACCTCTCTCTCTCTGTCTCTCTCCATGAAGTCAACTAGCGTCGAAGGAAGAAAAAAAAACGAGCCTCGGTAGAATTCTCGACCGGACCATGATTGGCCAAGGACAGGCAAATAGTTCAACCACTCCGGCCCCAAAATTTGGCATCCATTCCTCCACCGTCAATCCTCTCCACGATGCTACTGCGGAAAGGATGCAGAGAAGCAAGGCGTCGTCGGGCCCATCGCAACTCGACTTGCCGAGCCACAGTCCCGAACCGCCGCAGAGGCCCGCGGACATTTATGTTTCATCGACGACGGATCTTCCGCATCGGACTGGCGCGCTGGAAGTGAGGCGGTGACAGCAGCAGCCCTGAGCACCTTGGCATTTCTCTAATTCAACCTCACCACGACTCCCGACAAACATCTCCCCCCCCCCCCCCTGGGCCCCTTTCCTCAACCCAACCCAACGCGCCGAAGATCAGAATTAACCTTCCACCACGAAGCGCGGCGATTGAATCATGAACGCCTCGCGAACGAGAGATTTGTCCACGCACGCCCGGCCCAAGCAATGAGGAGCTCCGCGGCGCCGATCGCGTGTCGTCCAGCGCCCGAAAAGCGAAGCTCGCATGCGCCGCGAGAGACTACACCACGGGCAAGGCGGATGTCATGTCCATCACCCGCGTCGCTATGCCGGATGCAGGACTAGTTAGCAGAGAAAGCCAGGCGCGTGCGTGCGTGCGCCAGCGCCCTCGCCCTCGCCCTCGCGTCGGCGGACGGATGAGCAGCAGCGTAACTTGACGTTAGCCTCGCACGCCATGTCAGTTAATCTACAGCCCATCCGCGACGCCACGGACGGAGCGCTGGAGAGTGGCAGCCCGGCCTAGTTCAACGCGGCCAGCCGGCGCGGCCGCGACCCTTTGCTGCTTCGACTCACGGCATATGCGAATAGCGCGCCGCACGACCGACCGCCGGCAGTGATGGGCAGCCAGCCGCCAGCAGACAGACAGACGGCGGTAACGTTAGCTGGGGCGATCCCGCTCAGCCATCCGCCGACGCGCTTCACTACAACGTACCCCCGTGCTAGCAACGAGAAAAAACGAGCAAGACCAGCGCGAGCGAACTAATCCGCGTACACTATCGTATTGAGCCAGGATGGTTTGGAGTCTTGGGCCTCGCGTGCCAATGCGGCCTTCTCCATTCGGACGTAGCGACGCCCCCAGGTCCCTGTTTTCCGTGCTTTCTTTTTGCCTTTTCCAAGTCTGCTCGGTCTGATTTCTTCCTCTGTTGGAGTGGTGGTGACGCGGCGGATGAGACGGGCGGCTGCGCCGTCGGACGCTTTCTAACTTATCGATTCTCTGTTCCAGCCGAGAAGGTCGGGGAAGGGCTGACGGCGGGGCGCCATAGGTCCCGGGTCGTCGGGCCCGCGGAGCCCAGACGTGATGGGGGATGAGTCTCGTATATCGAGGTGAAGAGGCTTGGCCGATGTGGCCGAGGTGGGTGATGCGGGAGGTGAGCAGCCAAGAGATGCCGGCGGTTGCGGACTGGCGGGAGCCTGTGCAGCAGCAGGAGGATCGAGGCCGCGCTGAGGGCAGATGGCTTGGGTTGGCTTTTGTGGCGCGCCTCGGGAGGCGCTGAGACGGATTATCAGATCATGGATCAGATCATGGCGGCTTGGTTGAGTGTTTGGTCGGCTACATACAGTACACCGCCAGAAGCCACAACTCGGCCAAGGGGAAGAACAGTCGTGGCTGCATTGCGCGCGACGGCCGTCGCGGTGTAGGCTCTTCGCCAAGGGTTGCACGAGGACGTGCTGAAACCTGGGGTACGCTGGAGCTTGTCCCCGGGGATGTGGGAGATGATGCGCAGGGTGTTGCACAAGGACCGCGTGGAGAGGGCTGCTGCTCATGCCTTGCTGCATGGCACGGCTCGGGCGATCTTTGGGCATGGGTTGTGCCGATGGTCGGGACGCTGGTTTCAGAGTATCCGGTCCGGGGGAGTGACAAATCGTCCGGTTAATAGTGCTTGGTGGAGGGGGTCGCGGAGGTACTGCTGAGCGATTTGGAAGGACCGACTCGATAGTACGAGTACGTTTCTCGGAAGTATGCCTGAGGTGCCAAGGTGCAAGTTGAGCAAGACAAGAGATGGCAGGAAGAGGTGACTGGATAATGGATGACGATGCGCCTAAGGTCTACTACTGCTACCAGTCGCGCCTCCCAAGCCAAACAGCCCAAAAGCAATCAGTGTCAAACGGTATAATCAGAGACTCCGCGGCACGTCCACCAAACCATACCAATCACCTGATCTTGTGCACGTTGCCATCGCGTGTCCTCGTGATGTGTCCCCAAACCTCACAGTTCCCACTCGCCAGCCCCCAAGCCAAGCCAATCCCTCCACCCCGACTTCCTCGCTTCGCCGGGGAGCACGCAGTCCCTGACCTCCTCTCGAGTAACATTGCGCCACTCCTCGGCCGGGATCCAGCCAATGTACGCGCGATCACCGAACCCGCCAATCCAGTAGACCTCTGTGACCACGAACCGAACCCACTTGCTCTCGTGGATCGGATTGCCCGGCAGCCACGCCGCAGCATCAGTGTGGTACTTGACGAAGCAAGCCGGCACGTTGTGCGCAGCGACCTCGGCAGGGCTGAGCTCCTCCAAGTAGCCCGAGAGCGAGAAGCGCGGCAGCGACGCCGGGGAGTGCGGGCGCGAGCTCGGCGGGACCCAGCGCATGGAGAGGGAGATGTTGGAGCCGGCGGCGACGTTCTTGAACGATGTCGCGATGCTGATGGCCAGGATGGTCGGGTTGCCCGTGCTGTGCTCGCAGTCGGCTACGTAGTCCATCAGGCCGATGGGCGTGTTGCCCAGACCGGAGGGCCGGTTCTCGAGCGCGCTGACATCTTTTGCGGAGGGGAAGATGGTCGAGAGCGTGCCGATGCCGTTCAGGTGGAGTATGCGGCGGGCTTGGACGGCCGACTCGTGGATGGTGGGAATGCGGTAGGCGGTGGTGTCGACGGGGTTGGTGAAGATGTATTGAGGTTCCGGAAGCGTAGATGCTGCACATAGGCCAGCGCTGGCCAGCAGCGTGGCACCGAGGGACGCTACGATATGCATGTTAAGTCGCAAAGAGGCTCGCAGCCGTGTAAGCAATGTGGATGTGGTATCCGATGTTGTACGGTGGAGAGGGCTGGTGCATCACATGGTGGCGGATAGCTAGCGGAGTTAAGCGATAAGATCTGCTGCGCGGTGATACTGCCCTTGCGAGCTGCCTTGTCACTGGAGATCTGCAAAAGTAAAGATCATTCGAGATGCAGAAGATTGTTTGGAAGCTGTAGAATGAAAAATCTGGAACAGACTAGATTGACAGGCCGCATCGCAGCGTATGAGTACCGCTTCCAGCTTGGAGTACCGTGACTGTTTCGGGGCATAGCCCGGGGTATTGCCGACAAGCGAGGCTGAGCCGTCCACATCGTCAATTTCAACCTCGCCGCCGCAGGACGACTCATCGACACCGACGACACCGTACCCTTCTCCGTAAGTCCATCCTTGCCGCCATCAAAGGACGAAGCGCTGCATCCGTACATTTCGAAAGATCGGAATCGCGACGTCCACAAAGTCTGGGGAACCTCTGTCTGACGGATTTGCCACCTTATAGTACAACACCAGTCAACAACGCCCATCAGTCGCCAACATGGGTAAGGTTCACGGATCTCTCGCTCGTGCCGGAAAGGTCAAGTCTCAGACTCCCAAGGTACGATACTCCCGGATACCCTTGAAGGTTCAGATGGATGGGCGCGAAGGAAGCAATGGGGATTGAGTGGCGGCGATCTATCAAAGACGAAGCAAAGGAGCATGGAGACTACAAGGATTCATCGGATGCTGATGGATTGCGTCACAGGTCGAGCCCCAGGAGAAGAAGAAGACCCCCAAGGGCCGCGCGAAGAAGAGAATAACTTACACTCGCCGCTTCGTCAACGTCACCATGACCGGTGGCAAGAGGAAGGTCCGTAATCACCGCCCCTGAAACTCGAGTCGAAATACTCACAGACACGCAGATGAACCCCAACCCCACCTCATAAGCGCTGCCAGGATCGATGATGGGAGGAGCTTAGTGAGGAATGTGCACTAGGACATGGGACGTCTACGACAATCTCTCGACTTCAAGCAAATCACGGATATGACTCTTGATCAGCGGCCTCGGCATGCTCGTCGCGAGAGCGAGCTTCTCTTGATTGAGAGTTCGACTTGAGGACGGATGAGATCCCGGTGTTACACTGGGAGGAAAGGGGCATATGATGGCGCATGTGTACTTTCTGGTTTCTGCATGGGCTTTTCATAAAACACACAATCAATGGCCTTGTTGTGGTGCTCCAAAAGTATCCAGATCCGTCTTAAAGTTGCAATGACTGTTGCTTGGCCAGACCCTCACAACCTATGACGAAGCGACATCAGCCAACATTTCCCAAAAGACACGGCCTTGGACTCCCGACAGACCGGACAGATCAAAACCTAGCAATCATCCGTTGCATCCACCGAATTCTGAGACGTGCTAAGGGACCATGAGCCGAAGACGCGTCCACTAACAGGTCAGCAGACACAATGCCTGTGTAGATACCAGCGATATGGAAGCTCACGGCCGAACGTTCCACCCCGCCAAGATCTGCCACATCACCAAACCATCCATCCACTTCACCACATCCCATCAAAAACTCCCCCATTCAACCACCAATCAAAAAGCAGTTCATATACCTGAGACGACGGCCCGGCAGAGACGGGTGATTTAACGGCCTAGGGCTGACGACTTTCCCGCGTGCAGACGCGGAACCAGACCCACCGTCCCAGATGCAAGCTCGTGCATCCGCAGCCTGGCAAGGCTCAGGTAGACTTCGCGGCCGACTCCGCGTCTACGTTCGGTTGGCATATGCGCGACGTCCCTCTCTCTCCCCTTGATCGTTTACAGAATGTTCGAATGGGTTGTTGTTGTTGCTGCTGCGTTGGTGGCTTGGAACTTCGTGTGCGGGACCTTGGTTTCGAAGGGGGCGCGGACTGGGATGCCTAGATGGTGGTTCGATCGTCGCGCACGGCGTTGAGATTGATTGGGCGGTTCGCTACGCAGGCACGTTCGCGTAGAGTTGGTTTTTTGTTGGTGGTGGTGGTGGTGGTGGTGGTGTGGCGGGGATGGGCTTGCTTGATCGGTCTGCAATTGATGATGGGATGTGACTACAGGATGGGCAAAAACCTGCTTCCATGAGGGATTGGCCGGCAGAATTATCGGATGCAGCCTCCGCGATCAAATTCGGGATCTCCTTACGATTGCAAGCCTGGCTTTCAAACACTTGGTGCTAATTGCAATGAAGGAGGTTCATCCGGACTATCATTACTCTTGGGTATCACGCGTGCCATACCAACGCCCATCCATGCTGTCATACTACACTGCTACATTTACAGCGACCACCTGTGAAGCTCCCGAACATGATACTACTCCAAACCTCCACACCAGCATCCCACCCCGCACTCCGCATGGACTGCATGACCGCAGTCGGCACATGTTGTGTACAGTCCATGCAACTGGAGCCAACAGACAATACATGTCTTCGGGCCCTCTTTTTTGGGCCGTCCGGTTGGTGTTCCAGCTGAAGATGGCGTCGGTTGTGCCGGCGGCGTGGTCGAAGGAGACGCATATCCGCTCGGAGAATGTATGGGTAAAAAGGTGAGATCAGTCGAGGATGTCGTTAGGGTGAGAACGCCTTGCCCTTCAACCTCCTGCTGTTCCAAATCCATGCTTCTTCCCATCTCCAACGTGCCCTCGGTGTTGCTCTCTGTTTCTTGGCCCAGCCAATATTGTTGTAGACCATTGTACTTCAGCACCTCGCTTCTCTTGACCGGAAAGCCCCATGCCAAGAGTTCGTTGTTAGCATAGTTTTCTCTATAGCATGCGTATAGGTCGTTCTTTTCCTGGTCCAGCAGCGGTACAGAAGCGTAGCCATCCTCGTCGAACTGATTCTGGTTCTTCAATATCGGCATAATTGGCTTCTCAACCCCTCCATTTGTGCCGCTCTGTGAATTACTCTTGTCACCATCGCTTCCTTCGAGGGGATAGATCTCGTCCTCGTCGGAAGAGTCGACGTTTTCGGGAATCTCGTTCTCGTAGTGCATTGTCTGCGTGCGCCTACGATTTGCAAAAGAGCGTTGAGAGAGGGTTGCTTGCGGCGCACCTTCGTAAACGGTGTTGGCGCCCCATGTGACAGTGCTGCTCGGCGCGGATGTCGACAGGTCGGCCTCGCGCGCTCGAAGAGTCACTGGAGGAGACGAAGAAGTATTCCCGGCAAAAGGACGAGAAAAAGAGGAAAATGCATTGCTCAGATTCGTGTTTGATCGCTTGCCAACGGAATGCACTTGCTCTGGCGACGATGACAAACTGTGCTGCGCGCTGACAATCGAGCGAATAGTATTGGAACGAGACAGAGTTGGCGGCGTAATACCGGTAGAGTGCGGCGTTGTGGCACCGCTTGGGTAATTGTCGCTGCCCCACGGTCCATTTGAAGAACCAGCTGAACCAAAGGTGTTCAAGCGTTTGTCATTCTTTGAGATTACAAAGTCCGAGCCGCTATTGTGTCGTGTATGCATTCCTCCATGACCCCGTACGGCGATCGATGGCTGATAAAGGCTTCGTGCAACATCGATGGATGGGAAGTAGTCAGGAGAGAATGCTGGTGTATTGATGGAGAGATGTATTTCCTTGTAAAGTTTAGCTTTGTGTCCCACTATGCGGAAGAAAATGTGTCTAATTCTGATCATAGTCCACTCACCGGCTGACCAAGACGTTTCATCATAGCATTTGTGATGCCTTCATTTGCTGCAGGCTCGTGAAACATGCAAGATAGCATTGCAAGCATTTGGGTGTCAGCGCGCTGCTCAAAGTGCTCGAAAAGAGCTGGGATCAATTGCTTCGCCGCGATAGGATGCTCGCCCCATTTGACACGACCTCTAAGCTTGGGATGAGCAACAGCTTCAGGTTCGTCGAACCCTAGATCAATACCGCTGTCCTTTCTATTGATCCGGACTATGGAACGCCTCGCCACGGTGACAATGGGCTCTCTACGGTAGTCTTGCTGCATGACATCGAGCGGGACCTGGTTGTTGAGTAGTAGTCCAACAAGATCCCAGATGTCGCCAAGCTCATCGTCGCCGTACTGCCTTGCAACGCGAGCATTGTGGGCTGCGACCATGGGTCCCTCGCCATATATTTCGTATTCCCTACCGAAGGCTCTCTTGGAGGGCAGTAAATGTTCAAAGTTGGGTATGGTCACAATAGACTTGGGTTTGATGGGAGCAGGATTCGCTTCGTAACCGGCGCTTGAATGTTGTGACGAGCGCTGGAACCGCAAAGGACCGCCACGCCATGCTGCTGGCGGAGGAATTCGACCAGTTAATCCGCCCAGTATTGGAGAACTCGACGATGAGCTCGAAGAGGTCTCCCAGGATTGGGAGTCCCCGTCGTCGTCCTGCCCTGTGGCAATGGAAGAATGATGACCAGGACCTGTCGATTCATTCTGTAGGCGACCGAACATCTCAAAAATCCTCTGGCTTTTCGAGAATCGGTCGTCACTGCTCAAAGTAGCGAGATTGAACATGGGCTTAGGCTCGGGCTTCGGAGGAAAGAAGCATATCAGTCGACCATCTCTAGACCAGATAGCGCCACATGCTTTTGGAAGAGGCACGTTCGCGTTGGCATTGATGGGACCTAACACATCAGTGCCGCTCAATTCCATAGAATCCTGTGTTCGCACGCCGTTGAAGTCGCCACCAACGTCATCTTCCTCGTCGCTGGAGCTCTCGTCCTGCTCAGGCAGCCCTGCGTCGGTTGGCGCCTCGTCCGAAAGCCAGCTTATGCTCTCTTCCAGTCCACGTTCGCCAAGGAGATAGCTTATGATAGCATCCAAGGATCCTCTCTTACGGTTCTTGTATATCTCGGCAAGGGCGCTGATCTCTGCGTCCAGCTTGGCCAATGTCTTGTCTGATATGGCGGATGTGGTCTTCTCAAGTTTACAATGCGGTGTCGCGGCAACGGGATAGTCAGGCGGGAAGCGAAAGCTGATGCGCATGAAAATTGGTTTCTCCTCCTCACCCCATGGCCCATTGAGAGCAACTACTGCAGTCCTGCGTGGGATCTCAATCTCTTCGAATTTGACCTTTTTGAACTTGCTACCAACGTATGTGATCTCGTCGCCAAGGCTGTCCGGGGAGTCCCAAAGGAATTGATGGTCTGGAGAGAAGACGTCTGGCCTTGAAGTATGCCTATCGAGAACGCTGTTCGGCGCGCCTATCTTGACGCCTCGCATCCATGCAAGTTTGTCCACGTTCTTCTTCTCGCGCGTTCGCGCTTGCATGGTATTGCTGGAGTTCAGCATGCTCTTCCCTCGGGTGCTCTTAGCAGGCCCTTGGAACCCTACCTGCGCATACGGGAGAGTAGCCTTGCTCATGCCGGCGGAATGAAACAAAGCGCTGAGCTGACTATGACCTGCTGGAGTTTCAGAATGATCTGCAGTCATCATGGGCATCTCGAAAGCATGGTTTGGCTCATCATGGAATGTCTTATACTCAGCCCCTGCACGCGTCAGAGTAAATTTTCTTCTGACTTCCTTTCCTTTTTCGTAGCCAACGGATTTCAACAGTGAGGGGTTCACACGGTGTAGATTAAGCATCCGATCTGCGCCCCATGACACCAGTTGAAATTCGCGGTCGTCGATACCGTCGTTGACATCGCCGCGTGTTCGCCATAGAAACTCTTTGACCTGATCATTGTGGCCTTTGAAAGAGTGAACTGGCGGCACTTCCCCGTCTCTTGCGATACCCTGGGTCAAGCGCCGATCATAAAGATGTAGGTCGAAATTACCGCGTTGAGGCATTGCAAGCGCACCCCATCCAAAGGGTGTGTGACGAGCGCGCCAAACGCCAAAGGGAGTCCTGATGACACGTTCCGGTGCTGACTCTGACTTAGTGTAGTCCCAGAATTTGATTGATCCGTCTAGTGAGCAGGTCAAGACGCCACCGGCTCGCGTTCTGTTCCAATCTACGCCGTAGATTTTACTGCGATGGGCCTGGATAATGCACAGGGGGACCGCTCCTTTGCGCTCATCCCAAATGCAGAGATTCTTGTCATGTGCAGAGGCAAGGATATGCTTGTCTTGACGATTCCACTTGACCTGAGCAGCGCCAGCATTCCATTGAGCATAGGAGCAAACAGGCTTGGCTGAAGTCCGCAGGTCCCAGGTGTGTACGAAACTGTCCACAGCGCACGTCGCCAGTAGGTCGGGATGATGCGCAGACAAATTGATGTCTGTAATGGCTCGGCTATGTTTGTGCAAAACAAGAGGCGGCCGTTCGGAGTGGTACAAGTCCCAGATCAGAGCCTTTTGGTTCGAAGTACTGGCAACCAAACCATCCTTGAATGCGAAAGGCGACCATTGGACATCGGCGACCTCCCAGGAAGTCCGGTGCAGGATATGACGGGGCGGGGAGTACGGGTTATCCAAGTCAATAATGTGCAGGCCTTCGCGAGAGGCCAGGACTACGTCGCGGTTGCTTGGAGAAATCGACGCGGAGCCGACGGGCTCGTTGACGCGAATGGACGCATCTCGCTCGAACGTCGGACTATCGAAGGGTGAGCCGTGGTCCAGATCACGGCGCATGATGGAGGAGCGCTTCAGCTCCCCAGCGGGAGTTTTTCAGTCGAACGCGTGGGGTTCCATGAGGAGGAAGGCTGGAAAGGCGATGGAATGTCGTCCAGTCTGAGTTGAGGCTTGAGGTCGCCCGGAGCTTTGAGCTTCGGCTTGGCGCGGAGCCACAGATTGCCGCGGGATGTCCCGCCGCCTTGACGTGGGGGAACTTTCCATGCGAGATCGATACACCACGGCCCATAGCGTTTGAGTACCAACGACAACCTTTCTTCCTTTGCTACAATACCTATCATTGGTCTGCAAACCCTCTACATACGCACGTTCAAGCGCAAGAACTTCCATCAGCCTGGCGCAGCAGCTACCCCACATCATCACTTCATCTGCCCCGCGGTATCCAGCAGCATGGCGCTTCCGAAGCGGATCATCAAGGAGACTGAGCGCCTGATGGCGGAGCCGTAAGCCTACATGCTGTTTCTTCTATGGCTTCTCATTACTCACTCATGTACAGCGTTCCCGGTATCAGTGCCATCCCTCACGAAGAGAACCTGAGATACTTCGACGTCAAGGTTCACGGCCCATCTCAATCACCCTACGAAGGTCCGTACCGCCTGCCTACCTTGGTCGCTGCCCAGTTGGAACACAATGACTTGAAGAACAGCATCTACGCCCATCACGGTCACAGCAGGCTGACGTAGAAGCGGACGTACAGGGGGCATCTTCAAGCTCGAGCTCTTCCTTCCCGACGATTACCCCATGACGCCGCCTAAGGTTCGCTTCCTGACGAAGATATACCACCCTAACATTGACAAGTTGGGTCGTATCTGTCTGGACGTGTTGAAGAGTGCGTGGTGCTATGCACTCCAGCGCAGACGAAGTATCTTACTAACCTTCCCAATAGGCAACTGGTCGCCCGCTCTTCAGATTCGGACCATCCTCCTGTCCATCCAAGCTCTGCTTGGCGCGCCGAACCCGGATGATCCGTTGGCCAACGATGTTGCGCAGCGCTGGAAGGAAGATCAGAACGCTGCGATTGCTACAGCTCGGGAGTGGACTCAGAAGTATGCTAAGGCGGAGGATTGAAATGACGTCGATCTCAGTCTCGTAGACTCGAGGGTACAAGTTGTGGAGAACCCGAGGCACATGGGTAGAGCGGGTGTGGATGAGATACGGACAACGGCAGCGATATTGCGCAGATAACTCTCGGCATGGCGTTCGAAGGAATCTTCGTCTTTGGGCCATCAACCTTTACCAGGGCCTCGGGCGTTCAATTTTCACTTTGTAGAGCAGGCAAAGCCAGTGATCATGGCTTTCTCCTGTCCGTCTGGGTTCCTGGAACGAACCACCCGATTCAGAACATTACTCCGATAAGATGTCTCGTGCAATTACATGTTGTGATTCTGCCGTTCGGGTCACTGATCGACGACCCTGAGATTCAAATGACGCGTAACAAGATGTCTGACATGAGGAATTCGGCTTTCTATGGGAGCACTGCTCCTGGACATGATGATCAATGCCGCCTCTTCTCTTCGTGACCATGAGATTCAAGTGTGGAAAGATGAATTTGACGATTGAACCCAGCACTGCAACTAATGCCCGACGCACCATTAAGCAGCATACCAGAATATGAAGCCGATCGTATAGTCCGTCCAGCGCAGACACCAGATCTTTAACATAGTGCTATTCTCGAATGAAAGTTTGACAAACAAAGTTAATTACATGTTGGAAAGAAAGAACTTGGCGGCCAAGTACCAGAAGACATAAAGCTGATTCATGCACGGAGAAACTCGCTCGATGCTGTTGTAGAGATGCAGTGGCAGAGATACAGTGGCAGAGATGCAGTGGCGTAGATGCAGTGGCAGAGATGCAGTGGTAGAGATGCAGTGGCATAGATGCAGTGGCATAGATGCAGTG
>ML978822.1:0-12771 GCA_010015785.1 Saccharata proteae CBS 121410
ACACACACACACACACACACACACACACAGCCTTGCGCCCGTCGCCGGACTTTTGTTGCCTCCACCACGTGGATGCGCGCCAGGTTTGCACTCCAAACCTCCCTCGCTCCCTCGCCCGGCTCGCTTGTTGGCAGCCGTTCTATCGCCTTGCAAGTGGATGCCAGCCACGAAGGCTGAGATTGCTGCCTTCACGCGGCCTGGGGTAGTAATAAGATGGTAGAGGTAGCACACACGACTGCATGGCCAACGGCTGGATGCTGCAGATCGCGCGCGGTGAGCAACCAGTCGAGCGCTCTCTCAATCACACACACAGCCCCCCGAACAGTGACAGCGACAGTGACAGTGACAGGCTGTCGAGCCTCGTCGAATCGCTTGTCGTGCGACTGCTCGGTGAGTTGTCCTGCATATGCCGTCTGGCGACCGCCTTTTCGCGCGCAGCCAGCAGCCCCGGCAGCCCCAGCGGCAGCCCCAGCTCATCTCATCATATCGAGAGACGCAGTCCGCGTGGTGCGACTCGGCTGCCGTGAGGCTCTTCGGCCCAGCATCGCTACCCGGATCCAGGAGTGGGGACCGGCGCGGCAAGCAGATAGACGAGCGCCTTTTCCTTGCACGCCGACGTCCGATGTGCCCGCCGCCATGAATAGCAAGTTATTAGTAGCAACTCAAGTAGAGATACGAGTCCGAGGCCGAGGATGCGCGCACTTGAGCAGTCGGAGACGGCCACGATGTCGCGGAGACGGCCATATCCTCGCGAGTACCGAGCATGCAGCATGTATGTACAGTGTACAGTGTACAGCGTACAGCATTGCATGCACCGAGTATTGGCTGCCACCCTTGCCTCGCCTTCCGCTCACGTGCGCGCGTGCAGAATTGTCGATTCCTGGCTCCCTGGCAGCTTTGGAGATCTGACATGCTGCGATGCAACGTCCTCGATGCCTCGACCTCGCCCTCTCGCCCTCCTCGACTTGCCATGATAAAACTTATTTTACTGCCGTATCTCTATGCTCTGTGCAACAACGCGCCGCTGATGAACTGACCCTCCGGCGAGCAGGGCCGGCGCCACCAGTGGGCTCTGCGGGCTCGGCCGGCTCGGCGGGCTCTGCAATTTCCAGAAGGCCAAAAGAAAGACTTCGAAGGCTGGAAGCAGGTCACAACGGCAAATCAGTACACTACTGCTGCACGCCATCTGGGGGAAGCCCGTACAGTACAGTAAGCAACGAAACTCACAGTGAGCGACGCGCGATGCTCATCACCTTTTGTTTCCTTGCGCCAGACTCCTCCTCCTCCTCCTCAGCTTGCCCACAAGCCACACTTGCCCACCGAGATGAGTGGCGCAACTTGCCCCATTGAAAAGAAACAGACGAACGCGCTGCCTCGGTTCGACGGCTGTCTCTAGCACCTGACCGCCCACTGACGATTGACTAATAAACCATCACCATCAGCATGGCGGTGAGCGTGTGCGCGCGCTTCTGTTTCCACCATATGTGCGGATGCCGATGCGTCTGCTAACGTTCGCAACCGGGCCGATGGGCCTGGCCTGATGTCCCTCAACGTGGCCGCAATGCTTGACGGAAAAGGAAAACTTGCGCTTTTCTCCCAGACTGCATATCTGTAACTTGACTTACGGACAGCGAGAGCCGCCACTTGTGCTGATGCAAACAGCGCTTAAACACGGAGCTTTCCATACGGATTATGGACGTCAGAACTCGCGCCTCTCTCGCAAATGGATGCGAACACCCGCGGGAGAATGGCGGTGCCACCACCCCCTGCTCTCATCAGCTCCTGTGCCATCTCACTTCTTTGTTTCCTTTGCCCACAATTTCATCCCCTCCTGCTTTGCGTCTGCTCGATTCATTCCGTACCGTAACAAAAAGATAGACTTTTGCTCAAGCCGTTCGCTCCACCGTCTTTCTGTCTCTACGAGTCATGCCGACAGTCTTTCTGCTCGCGCCGGCTCTGCTAGTCGCGACATACTTTTGGAACACGTACCGTTCCTTCGCCGCGAATCTCGCTGCCGCGAAGCAGTCGCAATTGCCCTATGTCATCACTCCGTGGAACGGCTACAACGTCCTTTGGATGATCGTAGGCGGTCTCATCTATCCTTTGCTTGACAAACTTCCCGTCTCGTGGACGCGATCGTGGTTACCCTTTTTGGAACCGGAGTGGGTGTATAAACGGAACTACGGCGTCTTCGAGGAGTACGGTTCCGACGCCATCATCGTCGTGTCGCCGGGAGAGATTCACTGCTATGTAGCGGATGCTGAAGCCGTAGCCGACATCTGCGCCCGCCGCACCGACTTTCAGAAGCCGTTGGAAAGGTACGGCAACGTTCAGCTCTACGGGCACAACGTTGTTGTATCTGAAGGCCCGACATGGCGTCGCCATCGCAAAATCACGGCGCCTTCGTTCAGCGAGAAGAACAACATCATTGTCTGGGGAGAGTCGCTGCGACAGGCGCAGTCACTGCTCGTCCACTGGGAGGCCACCAAGACTGTGGCCAACGCAGAGTCGGACATGATGAGCTTGAGTTTACACATCATCAGCAAGGCAGGCTTCGGCATCCAAGTGCTATGGCCGCACGAAGAGTGTTCCGCAAAGGAGGAGGAAGTGAATGGTCACTTCTCCAGCACCAAACCCTCACCCGGCCATAGCATGTCCTACAAAGAAGCCATGAGTAAGCTGATGAAAAATGTCATCTGGATCCCGATCATGCCGAAATGGCTGAGAGGTAAGTGATGACGGCGAGTCAGTTCTGCATCTGAGAGCCCAAAGTCCAGGCTGATGGATCCTCAGATGTGGTCCCGTTCGAGGGCCCAAGGACGGCCTCGCTCGCGTATGATGAATGGGGGCAGTACATGAGCGACCTGTACTCGATGAAGAAGGCCGACATGCGTAATGGCAAGATGACAGAGGGCCTGGATCTGCTCGGTAGGTCCCCCAGCCCCCAGAAGTAATCTCGTTTTCTAGAAGGAACTCACTGACCACTGGGTACCCACCTTCAGGCGCCGTCATGAGAGGCGCAGGGCTCACTCAGGAAACCCTCAACGCGCCCAAGGCGCCAGAACAGCAGCTCAGCGACTCGGAAATCCTCGGTAATGCCTTTGTCTTCATGCTGGCGGGCCACGAGACGACGGCCAACGCCATGCATTTCGCTCTCATCCTGTTGGCGCTGAACCCGCGCTGCCAGCGCAAGCTACAGGATGAGCTGAAGGCCATCTTTGGCGATCGGCCGGTGCAGGAGTGGACCTACGACCGCGATCTGCCGAAGATCATGACCGGTTACACGGCTGCCGTCATGTATGAGACGATGCGGCTGATCCCCGCCGTCACCGCAATCCCCAAGACGACGATGAAGGACTCGCCCCAGGCCCTCGTCGTCAATGGGAAACGCGTCGTCATCCCTGAGAACTGTCTCACCTCTCTCGACGTGCCTGGCACACACCACAACCCCAAGTACTGGCCCGCCTGTCCTGACATCGACGCTCTCCCGGCTGGGGATGAGTTGGATCAGTTCAAGCCGGAGCGCTGGCTCTCAAATGCCAACAAGGAGGTCGAGTCCGACAACCTCGACACACAATCGTCTCTGTTCCGGCCAGCGCCGGGTGTGTTCCTGCCGTTCAGCGAGGGCGCTCGTTCCTGCATGGGTCGGCGGTTCGCCCAGGTCGAAGTCATGTCTGTCCTAGCCGTCCTCTTCCAACACCACAGCGTTGAGCTTGCCGTTGATGAGTTTGCAACTGATGATGAGGTTGAGAGGATGCCGAGGAGGGGTTCGGAGAGGAAGGAAGTATGGCAGAGGGCGGCAGGTAAGTCCGTGGACCTGTTGAAAAACGGCATGGCCAGCCTCATCACTTTGCAGATGCGAAAGGGCCATGTCCCATTGCGGATTGTGAAGAAAGGCGAGGAACGATTTGTATTCGATTGATTCGGATTGTAAAATTATGTCTTGGTACAGCTGTAGAGATAGGATTTATTGAGCTCAAACATACCGTTTTCGGATTGGCGATGCCCAGGACGAAGGGTTTCAGCCGAGGGCATGGAGAATGAGGAGCTAGTGTATAGATAGTCCACCTGTTCTCAAACATCATGACCTTTGAATCCAGTGGAGTCCATGCAGAATACGAGGCCGGGGCAATTTGAACGTGGTCGGGCGTAATTCCACCTCTTAGCTATCTGCTGTACAGGCTTGCTTCGACTTCCTGGATGTACAAGGTAGCTATGGTTCGATTCTGTGATAGACTCCGAGCAGACTCACTTCAACGTAGAAGTTCGATTCAAGGCTTGCTTCGAAACACGTAGAGGCGTAGTTCTACCTTGCTTCAACTGTGCAGTCTGGCAGCGATCAAATTGACCGGAACCCAACAGCGCGAGGGAAGTTCAAGGCCCGAGTGATATAGTCGTGGTCATGAGGCAGTCGAAGCAAGCCAAAATGATCATTTACCATCTTGAAGTAAACCCTAGATCCATTCCTAGATAATCGAAGCAGGTCCACACAGCATCATCCACTGGAAGGAGAGGGCAGAACCGCATTACTTCTCAGCAAAGTCCAAGGTCGGAAAGAGTCCGATCGCCCATTTGCGTACGAGGCCTCGCATCGGCAATCACAGGTAGGGCAGGTTCAAATGAAACGGTGTTGTCTTGAACTGCTGATCCACTCGGGCCCCAGATCCTCCTGTACACATATCGGGCTCGTATATCACTGACTGGTGGTCGGCCCTGCCCAGGCTCTTATTTCCATTACCCAACCGGCACTTTCTCTGTCAAATGATTGTGCCTCCCTCCGGACACTCATGTGCCATTTTCTTCTAGTGTTACCTCTCACCACCGTTGCATTCTTCCTCGACACTTTCATCGATCATGTTTGTCCGGTCTTCTGGGGTAACCTCCAACGAGATGGGGGAGGTCTTCGTCGATCTCATTCGTCTCATTCGTCTCACTCTTCCAGAGCTCTCGGCACGTTGGAGCCAGACAGTTGAGATGACGCGGAGGAACTAACCGTCTTGATATCTCTTCGACGTCCTCCCTTCAAGTACTCTCTCACCTTTTCTCTTCGCGCTTCAATCTGATCGAACGAGGTCCCTACGAGCGGTGCCAGAAGCGAAGGGTATTCTCTTTCGTCCAGCAGTCTTTTGCGCAGCTCCTCTTGCACTCCCATGATGGTCTTCTGAATATGCTTAATGGCGCCCGTTTTCTTGCCCAAATCGTTTCCAGGATCTGCCGGATCTTGGAGAACCAAAAGATATGGCCATCCTTTCTTGTTGTTCGCGAGTTTGAGTCGGTATTGTGCGGCCTCGTCATTGTTAGCATACATCAAGGCCCAGGAGAAAAAGATTGTACCTGATCCATGTTTTTTCTCTCGGTCGATGTGAGACCAGTCTTCCTGATTTTCGGGAAGATTAACGGTGGATCAATGGAGACACAAGAGCCATACAGGTCATGCTTCGCCCAGAATTCCAAAAATGCAAGAACACGGGCCCCTTCCTTCTCTTCTGAAGGATTGTGCAGGTAGCTGGCAACCACCATGTTAAATACAGAATAAGAGCCCATGCCGCCCTTGTAGACATCGAGAAATCCTCTCGCGTCCAACATTTGCCTTACAACTGCAAAAACATCCCGAAGAGTAGGGAATTTCTTCAAGTAATGGGCAACGGAGGCTTGGGCATTTGCGGTGCTTGGAGCACCAACAATCTGTATGTCGATGCCAGATAATCTATGCTGCGCAGTGATTAGTGGAAACCTTAGCTCTCTGTAGGCGACGAGTATCCAGTCTTTATGCGGCAGCAACCAACGCTCATGGAAGTTCTTCAAGAGCCATCTCGGATTACGAAGTGTTCTTAGACCGGGCTGAACATCTTGAGCATCAGGCTTATTGACCCAAACGTTGAGGTCGATGTCGGAATTCGCCAATGCCAATCCGTTCACTTGAGAGCCAAAGGCCTGTAAGAACGCTCGGTTCGGCAAGAGCCTTTTTCCCTGAGATCTGTTCAGCAACCCCGAGATTTCCTCGATGACGCGAAACCGCGCGGCATGCTCGCCGTCACTCGGTCTCAAATATGCAGCGAAAGACTTGATTTCCGAGTCCAGCCTATACACCAGTCAGCGCTGTAATCGAGGCATGACGTGGGGATAGTACCTATGCTTAGAACCGTCAATGCCCGACAGCCAAGGCAAGCTCTCTTCGGGGGCAGCCGAGCCTCGAGGCGCTCTGTATTCGCCCTCGTAATCGAACGGGCGCACATGGGGATCAAGACCGTGTTTACGGGGGACCCTCAATTCCCCGGGATCAGCCTCGTCAAGGAAATAGCGAAATTCGATTTCTTCACGCCGTTTTGTGTCGGGGTCACGGCGGTCGCTGGGTACGCTGCGGACGAGGGAAGCGCGATTGGATGCCCTGTGAGCAGCGAGCGTGTCGGCAAGGCTTTCGGGCTTGATATCATATCGGTCATGACGCTTGAGGGCGGAGCTGGCCGAGGATGCACGGCGATGGTGGCAGGAGGATAGGTAGGCGGCAAACGGAGCGGAGCAGGCAACGGCGGGAATGTCAAAGGTACGCGACAGGGCGACGGGAACAGAAAAGGCGTGGGCCAGTCCGCAGATGGGCTGTCGGTTCGGCATCTGCCCAGAGTGAGGGAGACAGGTGGGCTGGCAGATGAGAAGACAAGGCTTCAGGCTGGAGTGATGAACGCAAGCTTCAAGGTTGAGCTAGTGCCACGCTGAGGGAGGCTCCGTGGGCGGAGGGCGGAAATTTAGCAGTCACGTGATGGCAGCGGGTCGGCAGGCGGAAGCTTGAGGTTGATGGCAGTCACGTGGTAGGGGGCGGTAGAGGCAGATGTCAGTCACGTGATAGTGCCCGGAAACTCGAGGTCGATTGCAGTCACGTGATGACTCCCGGTAGGCTTGGCAGGCACCCCGTCCGCTGGCATCGACCTGGCAGTGGCCTGCTCGACGGCCAAACCTGAAAGAGATGCCCTCGGTCCCCCATATTGTTCAGGCGATCTAGAACCCGAGCCTGCAACAAAAGTGCGAATAGGGGCATGGCGCTGGATCAGACGGTGAGCCGGAGCCTATGTAGATATCGAATGGGCAATATCGAATGGCAATATCGAATGGCAATATCGAATGGCAGCACGTACGAGTATTTCGTACTCCGTGGACGGTGAGGTGGGCATCGCTGGAAGCTTCTCCTAGGTGCGCACGTTGGAATGACGCGCCCGCGCCGTCACTGCGGCCGGCGGGCAATGTCCAAACAGTGTCAGAATGCTCCACCACCGAAGATCACGGCCGAGCCATACATAATTCATGCTGCTGCCACCACCACCATCATCACCACCACCACCACCACCACCACAACACCGCACCGCCTCCGCAATCGCCCATCAAGCAGCTCAGCGCCTCTCGCTCACGTCGTTTGCTGCCCCCCTTTTGTGTGCCTGCCATCCGTACTTCATCGCCATCCAAGTTGCCAGTACCCCGCGCCTGCCGTGAAACCATCCCCCCACCGAGCCTTCTGCCCTTTGCGCCTGCTCCCATAGCAGCGTCGCTTCCACATATCTGGCACTTCTTCACCCCCTCGGCCAACCAGGTAAGCGCGCTCGATTGTTGCTGCCTACTGCTACTAGCAGCCTCAATCATCCAGTGCCTGAGGTAGTGAAGCCCACTGCAGTGTACAGGCACCCCCTTCCACCCCAACCCTCCACCCTCCACTCTCCACCCTCCACTCTCCACTCTCCACTCTCTCCGTCCCCCCTCCAGCTCTTGTCCTTTCGTCTGCCCCTCCCCCCCCTCTCCGCCATCTCCACCCCACGCTGACCCCCCTCCCCCCCCGCTTCCAGTCTTCAGTCAGCGCCGGTCCAATGGCTCAACCCTCGCGCCCGCCCAATGCTCGCACCGAGACCACCCATCCTGCCCTTCATCCAGACGTGACCAGCGTCCCCGTCACGCCTGGCGTTCACGCTCAAGGCCACCACCAGGAAGGCCAGTCCGCCTACTTCGAATCCGCCGCACCCCAATCCCACGATTCCGCCCTCCCCTTTGATCCCACCAAGGCCACCCCCGGCCCCCAATGGAATTCCAACTCATACGTTGCCCAAGATGGTGCTGCGAAGCAGGATAAGCCGCCAAGCTCCCCGACCGACGTGGCGGCTGGCGCGAGGTCCGGAGAGGAGCTGCTGAGACGTCTGAGTCTTGTTGACCCCTCCTCCAAGCGCGACCTCGCCGACATTGACCCTCGCGCCGCTCATCCAAACCTGAACCTCAGCGGCGGCGTCATCAGCGCTACTTTCTGCGTCCCCTACAACATTGGCTACTCGCCTGGCAATGACTGGGAGTTGCGTTCTCGCCGCGGCACCTCGGCGCTGTTCGACTCCTTCTCCTACCTCGCCTCGTCGTCCTCCCCCTGGAACCATACTCTTGTTGGCTGGACAGGCGAGATCAAGCCGACGACCGATGCGCAGCCCGCTTTTGGAGGCGCGACAAACTCTACCGCGAGTGAATCCATGAACAAGGCCTCTGCGCCCATCCCCGTCGACGGCAACAAGCCCCCGCCCCAGCCGGCCCATGTCGATGGCCTGAAGATTGACCGAGAGCACCGTCTTCGCTTGGAGAAGCAGCTTGAGAGGGACCATGGCGGCAAGATTGTGCCCGTCTGGCTCTTCGATGATATGCACGAGAAGAATGAAGACGCCATGGTGCTCAAGGACCAGTCGAGATGGCGTCGCTTCGCTGAGCATGAATTGTACACTCTTTTCCACTACAAGCAGAACGAGCCCGCCGACGGACGTGCCGCGCGCAAGTCTTGGGCCGACTACTACCGCATGAACAAGATGTTTGCCGACAAGATTCTCGAGATCTACAAGCCCGGCGACATCATCATGGTCCACGACTATTACCTGCTGTTGCTGCCAAGTCTTCTGCGCCAACGTCTTCCCAACGTGTACATCGGCTTCTTCCTCCACGTTCCCTTTCCAAGCAGCGAGTTCTACCGATGCCTGAGTCGTCGCAAGGAGATTCTCGAAGGCGTTCTCGGCGCCAACATGATCGGCTTCCAGTCGTACAGCTACTCCCGCCATTTCTCCTCCTGCTGCACTCGTATCCTGGGCTTTGACTCCTCGTCGGCTGGAGTTGACGCATATGGTGCTCACGTTGCCGTCGATGTGTTTCCCATTGGCATCAACGCCGCTGCCACTCATAAGATGGCCTATGAGGATGCAGCAGTTGAAGAGAGGGTCAAAGGCGTCCGCAAGCTCTACGCTGGGAGGAAGCTGATCGTTGGTCGTGACCGGCTGGATTCGGTGAGAGGTGTTGCGCAGAAGCTGCAGGCATTTGAGCTGTTCCTTGAACGTTACCCCGAATGGCGTGAGAAGGTGATACTGGTTCAGGTGACGAGCCCGAGCGGAGTAAGGGGCAACACGGACGACTCGGATAACAAGATGGTCAACAAGATCTCCGACCTTGTTGCAAGAATCAACGGTCGCTACGGATCGCTCAGCTTCTCTCCCGTGCAGCACTTCCCGCAGTACCTCTCCAAAGAAGAGTACTTTGCCCTATTGCGCGTGGCTGATGTTGGCCTCATCACCAGTGTGCGAGACGGTATGAACACCACTAGTCTTGAATACGTCATCAGTCAGCAGGAGAACTGCGGCCCGCTGATACTGTCCGAGTTTTCCGGCACCGCGGGCAGCTTGGGCAGCGCGATACACATCAACCCTTGGGACCTCGGTGGTGTGGCAGATGCAATTGACCGAGCTTTGACAATGACGCCCGACGAAAGGAAGAGCGCCCACGCAAAGCTTCACAAACATGTGGTCACCAACAACGTCCAGGCCTGGACCAACAACTACCTGCGCCGTTTGATGACAAACCTGTCATCCTTCGACCAGTCTTTCGCAACGCCTGCCCTCGACCGGGCTAAATTGCTGTCGCAGTACCGGTCCGCACACAAACGACTGTTCATGTTCGACTACGATGGCACACTCACACCAATAGTGAAGGATCCCCAGTCGGCCATTCCTTCTGACCGGGTAATACGCACGATCAAGACGTTGGCTTCAGATCCTCAAAACGCCGTCTGGATCATCAGCGGCAGGGACCAGGCTTTCCTCGAGGAGTGGATGGGACACATTACGGAGCTTGGGTTGAGTGCTGAGCACGGCAGCTTCATGCGGCATCCGAAAGCAGATGAGTGGGAAAATCTGACGGCCAAGACAGATATGAGCTGGCAATCAGAGGTCATGCAGGTCTTCCAGCACTACACAGAAAGAACCCAGGGTATGTTGTTCCGAGCTGGACCAATTGAGCTTTGTCTGACCATATCCTTCTAGGCTCTTTCATTGAAAGGAAGAAGATTGCTCTTACTTGGCATTATCGCCGCGCGGACCCGGAGTACGGTGCGTACCAGGCTCGCGAGTGCCAGAAGCATCTCGAAGCCACCGTGGCCAAGAAGTACGATGTCGAAGTCATGACGGGTAAAGCGAACCTCGAGGTCCGACCTCGCTTCGTCAATAAGGGAGAAATCGCCAAACGTCTGGTCGAAGACTATGGCGAACACGCTGGCGCCGCACCGGAATTCGTGCTCTGCTTGGGTGACGATTTCACGGATGAAGGTCAGTACTAAGCGGACGCGGTACAGGTCAGTGCGCAGTATGCTAATAATCAACAGACATGTTCCGAGCTCTGCGACGCTCTAAGCTTCCGCAAGACCATGTATTCTCAGTCACCGTCGGCGCCAGCTCGAAGCAGACTCTTGCCTCGTGGCACCTGCTCGAGCCAGCCGACGTCATCTCAGTGGTGGCGTTGCTGAACGGCTCGGCGGATGCTGGCAACATCGGCGCAGTCGCGGTCGTCGACGGCACTGTTCCGGAGTCGAGGTTGTAGGCGGACAGGCGTCGGTGGCAGGATGAAATCTCGCAAAACATTCTCTAGAGCGTCTCATGACAGTAATTAACAGGCAGCATTTGGCGGGCGTAGGGGAAAGGCATGGAATTGCTATGGGGGGGGGGATTATTCCGAGTACTAGATACCTATAGATGGGCAACTGATCAATAGAGATGTCATTTTTCCTCGGGAATGCGCTGCTAGACCGCGCCCATGCGGCCGGGGTACCTTTGTCCTAGGCGACCCTTGGGTGGACGTGTATGCAGTAGTATGGAACTGTCCGGACAGCAGTATGCATCGGGAAAGATTCAATGATCTTCATCGAGTGAGTTGGGGCCAGGATGCTTCGCCGTGCTCGCGCTCGTACCCGGAGCGGAATGTCGTTATGCCGTCCGACTCCGGTGGAACAGTGTAGAGAGTCGAACTTTGGCCGCGGGCATAACTGTTGTCTCGCGTCGCCGCATGCCTATGTAAGGTTCACCTTCTCCACTTGTCCCAAAGCAGCCCGGGCCAGGGACCGGGTCTCCCGTCCGTCAAGCACATGGCAAGGTTGAGCCGAGTTGGAACAGATTAACTTAAGTTAACCAAGCTTCCGCACGGCTCGGGAGATCCGCGTTGGACCCTTTTCCGTGTCTCGAATCCCGCGAACTGAACCGTTGAATATCGGTAACTTAACGGTACCTGGATCCGCGAGTCGGTGCGAAACTTGTAGACGATCGAGTTGACTTTGGGGGTTGAGAATCGCAGCCACAATCCCGTGCTCGGGCGTGGACTGCGCTATACACAGCCATGGCGGAGGGCGCGACGGGGGCCATGTGTGCAGCCTCGATTGGCGGCGGAGAGAGTGGCTGGGCCACAGCGGCTGCGGGATGCGGGATGCGGCATTTGTGGCAGTGTGCCGGCACCTGTCAGTCACAGCCAGTTGTTTGCACCTCAAGGTACCCTACCGGTAGTTAGTTAGTGGGGGAGGGCTGGATCAGCAGCCCCTCGCTGCACCCCGGGCATGTCGCGGGTAGCAGCGCCGCACCTCACAATTATACGTGTGTCGCCAGGGATGGATACGAGCATATATATATAAGAGCGACGAGCTACCCCCTCCATCCTGCAATCGCTTATCTGACAACCTACCTTACCTGTCTACCTACGCACAGTAACTTCCTGGCTGGGTGTCCTGTGGTCGTACATACGCATCACCTCCCAAACAAACCTCCATACACTCACCTCACACCAGCGCCCGCGGACCCTTCACCCCACACGCGCACTCCCAATCAACCAATTCGCCCACCCAAACATGGGCTTCCTCTCCGAAATCGCCAGCGAGTTCACCCACTCCGGCAGTGACTCCGCTCAGCAGCAAGGCGGTTACGGCGGCAGCGGCAGCGCACCACCCCAAGTCCAACTCCCCTGGGTCGCGCGCTGGGACGAGCCAGCCGGCCGCTGGATCTACATCAACGAGCAGACTGGGGCGCGCACGTTCGAGCATCCGGGCGGGTCGTACCAGGATGCGGGGTACTACCAGGGCGGGCCGCCGGGGATGCAGCAGCAGCAGGGCGGATACGGTGGTGGTTATGAGGGCGAGTATCGGGAGGAGGAGAAGAGTAGCGGAGGTGGGCATGGGCTTATGTATGCGGGTGTCGCGGGGGCGGCGGGGCTGGCTGGGGGCGCGTTGTTGATGCATGAGGGGGAGAAAGTTGGTATGTCCATGTTTGGGTTCTTCATCCCGTGTGCCCCGGAGATGGATTTCGGTATCTGTGGATGATCGTGTGCTGACGCTTCTTCCCCAAACGCAGAGGACGACTGGGACCGCGAGAAAGACCGCGTCGAGGACGACGTCGAGGATTTCCCTGACGACGCCGCGCGCTGGACGGGCGAGAAGGTGCAAGAGGTCGAGGACATACCTGA
>ML978823.1:0-12303 GCA_010015785.1 Saccharata proteae CBS 121410
GCGATGGGCGATGGGCGATGGGCGATGGGCGATGGGGCGAATGAAGGCATGCACATTGCGATGACGTATCTGCAGGATGACCGACGCCGGTGATGGACTTTCCGCGCGCATGTGATGGAAGAAAACAATTGAGGACACATAATGGGGGGATTGAGTGCTGGATTGGCTGAATGCAAAGGGACGCGGGGCTGCTTGCGGTTGGTCTTTTGGCTTTTGGAGGGGTGAGATGAGGATTGAGGGGGCGGGGTGGGGGCCTCTTGCTGCTTTCCTGCTGGCCATTCCGCCAGTGACGCCACCGTCCAAAGCCACTCTGGCCGCCACACTTACTTGTCGAGGGAAACGGGCATCCTACGTCACTGCCCGATCCAGCTGCTACCCCTCTCTCTACATAAAGACCTCTCTGCCCGTCAGCCTCCTCCTCTTCCCTCTCTCCATCCACCACCACCGCAACTCTCTCATCTATCCCACCACCACAAACAACCACCCTTTCCAACCAACCAACACCACCCACAAATCACTCATCATGTCTGACATGGGGTATGTTCACCTTCGAGCTGCTACCCCGCAGTCACCATCGCGATCGCCACGCTGACGATCCTACCAGTCGCAAGTCTGTTGGAGACCAGGTCTCCGAGAAGGTCACCCCCGACTCCCAGAAGTCGACCCTCGACCAGGCCAAGGAGACCGCCACTGGTGCCTACGACCGGTAAGCTCTTCCTCACCACCACAGCTCCAACCATCATCGCTAACATTCACGCAGTGTTGCCGGTGCCGCCCAGCCCTCCGAGGAGAAGTCAACCACCCAGAAGATGGCTGACAGCACCCGCTCCGGCTCCGACAACGCCTCTGCCGAGTCCAAGTCCTACATGCAGTCCGCCCAGGAGACTATCGGCTCTGCTGCTCAGGCCGTCACCGACACCATCCAGGGCAAGAAATAGATCAGGATTCCCTCCTCTTCTCTTGTCTGCCTGGACATCGGGATACCATCGAGTTCGGGATGAGCCTTGAGGTGGATGAGCGATTGGGAACGACGACGGATATGTACTTCTTATACCCTACGAGATCATGAATACAGCCTGAGGGCGGCTTTCCTGTTCAGTACTTGCCTTGACGATGAGCATGTTGTGAACAGTGTCAACATTCGATCCACCATCGTCCCATGCTCCATGCGATCTGATAATGGTATGGCACACTGAATAGATTTGTATAAGGATCAAGTGCTATGATGCGAAACATTATCATGACCCGTAGCTAACTCCTTGGCCCATCTTCGATCCAAAACAAGCATGCTGCATAGTCTTCAGGAAGCTTGTCATTCAAACGAGGTATTATTCCTTTGAGCGCAGCGTCAAATACTAGTACTAGCAATACATGGTAGACCCTAGAGTGGTGATGTGACCTTCATCCGGCCACAGGGGCCCCCCAAACGATATTCAAGTATGACTCGCTCGCAGTGAAACACAGGCCACGCACGGGTCACGCCGCAGCTCCCCTCGGGCGCGAAACACCAAAACTTCGAGCTCCAAGCTCATCAGCACCGGCCAGACATTCCGCCTCCAACAACAACCCACACCATGCCCGACCTACCCCTTGGCAACAAGCGGAAGCAAGCGCCCAACAACACCAACAATGGTCGCCAAAACAAACGCGCCAAAGTCCGCGACGCCCGCACAATCGCAACCCAAGCAACCTACACCGCGTTCAAGGACGGCGAAATCAACGTCGACAAGTTCGTCAAGGCTCGACAGTACGAGATCAAAGCGCTGGAAGATGGCATGGTTCGGGCGAAGAAGAGTCTCACGACCCGCGCCTTTCAGGGCGTGCCGAGGGAGCTGAGACGGAGGACTGCCAGTCACAATGTGAAGAAGGTTCCTAAACGGCTGAGGGCGAGGGCGGGGAGGGAGATGGTGGAGGATAATACGCCGACGGTTACGGCGAGGCGGAGGAAGCTGACTGGGCATATGAGGTTGAGGCTGGAGAACGTGAAGAGGATACAGAAGTTGGCGGCGAAGGCCAAGGCGAGGAGCAAGGGGAGGAAGCAGACGGCAGACCCAATGGATGCAGATGTCCCAGAGCGAATCCGGTCCAAGGATGTAGTCAGGACGCGCACACCGCGTGTAAAGCCAAACTCGCCGAAGAACCCGCCTACTCCACCTGCGAAATTCCGTAAACGTCAGTTGCACAAGAGTTGGCTACCGACGCATATGTTTCACACCAAACGAGCGCATCTGACGCCTCCAAAGGAGCCCTTATGGCGGTTCGCAGTGCCGCTGGCGCCTACGATGAAGTGTTATCGTCCAACCCACAGGGCGAGCACAGCAAGAGGGGCCGTGGCTTGGGATATGAGCTACATGTCTACCATTGGAGTGGAAGGGACTGAAGCCGGTATTGAAGGGTTATTGAAAACCATGGGCGTTGGAGCGGACGGCGACCCAGAGGGAATTTGGGAGAAGAAAGGCCGGAAATGGAGAAACGGCACTGTGGCTTGGGAAGGATGGCTTTTTGAGAGGCACGGTTGGCCAGCCAAGGGGATTGCGCCGGTCACTATTATCTGGTGTGCTGCTGCCGAGGGCGAAGACGTTGAGATGAAAGACGTTGGAAACGGTGGATCTAAGAGAAAAGCCCTCGTTCGGGTCCATCCGTCGGCATTCTTGGAACTCTGGGAAGAGATGCTCAGAAACTCCAAGATGCAGAAGCCAGCGGTCAAGGTCGAGGATATGCGTTTCGAGATTGGCAGCATCGAGATTACCGGACCAGCAGCGACCGAAGCCCTGGTTGGAGCACTCTGGCCAGTCGCTCCTGATGAGGCCTCAACACTTTCACCTGATGCCCCCGAGAGTGTCTGGAAGCGCCTTGCACAGGTCACGAACTTGAACGTTCTTCCAGCCAATGCCCTCCTAGGATTCAACATATCGGACCCGCGCCTACATCATCCCCCACGAACTGTGGAGCTTGACCACAGCCAGGCTTTCCAATCCGAGCTCGTCACAACATTGGCCGAATGGCCGCCTAACAAGACGCAAAAAGCACCGCAGTTCTTCGATCGCAGCGCCCGCCTTGCAGCCGCGCGATCGTTACCGAGTCAAAAAGCCATCAACCGGCGGAAATCTATCGCAACACCAGGACAGTTCCCAGACCCCAAGCCCACGGATCCCAAAATTCCTGTCTTGCTCTACGCCACGCGCGGCACAAGCATAAGTCAAGGCATCTGGACAGTGCTCCTGCCCTGGAAATTCGTGAACCCGGTCTGGTACTCCATCATCTACTACCCTCTCTCGACTGGCGGTAACACGCGCTTCGGCGGGCTTGAACAGAAGCGCCAACTGGCTTTCGAAGCGGGCGTGCCGTGGTTTCCTGGTGACTTTCCTGGCACGAGTGCGGGTATGGCGTGGGAGGCGATGGAGAGCACAAAGAGGAAGCACGATTGGGAGAAAAGGCCGAAGGGCAAGAGGGTTGAGTGGGAGAGTTTGAAGCTGGGAGAAGGGAGGAAAGGAGAGGTTGGTGCGGGATGGGCTTGTGACTGGGATCATTTGCTCAAAGGGACGATGACATCTGAGTACGGCTCCGAAAAAGTCACCCCATATCATCTCCCATCTACCGTTGCAGCTCGCATCCTTTCGCCGTCCCCCGAGGAGCCAGCACCAACTCTACAGCCCGGAGCCCTGGCTACCGTCACCATCACCCTCATCACCCGAGGACTCCCCACGACGTGCGCGCGCGTATACCGGCTCCCTACCACGAACGCTGCGCTTCGAAGCAAATGGATCTCACTACTACCATCACCAAGGAGCAAAAGCAGGGCTGGCCAAAGAAAACCGAAGCATCAGCCAGCACCCCCCAAGGATGCACCTTCGCACATCCGCCAACAGCATCTCTCCAAACTCATCCTCGATCCTGCATCGCTGCCACAGCCAGGCGATGCGAGATACCCCGATGTGCCCGGCGAGGAGGACCTCGTTGGCTTCGTGACGGCTGGGAACTACAACTTGGGCGAGGGCAAAGGCACGGGTGTAGGGAGTTTGTTGCTGAGCAAGGTCATCACGAAAGAAGCACCGGCTGAAGAGAGCAGACTCTGCATTGTGAGAGATGCGGGGGAGGAGGTGGGGAGGCTGGCGAGGTGGGAGTTGGTTGGTTGAGTGGCTCACAACGTCCAGCTTTTCGACAACTTCATGCGGTGGACTGCTGCTGAGAGCATCTCGCGCTGGCATGCACCGATTCCGGCGTTATCTGCGAGTACAAGATAGTGTTCGGCGGCGATGACATGCTCCTCGAACCATGTATCTGCAGCATTGACGTAGTTCCCTACGAGCAATTGAGGCAACGGTTCGAATGAAGAGGCTTTGCGTTATGAAAGATGCGATTGGTGAGTTTGGTACGTTGACAAAACGGGAGGGGAATATTTGAGGCAGACGACGGGCTTCGGCTTCCGACCTTTGCGACTACCTCGTATCGCAACGCACCGATGCTAAAGCTTTCCAGCCATTCGAAAATAGTCCTCGACGTTGACATTCTTCTCGAGCCATAGGTACATCTACACGGCAGACATAATCGCATAAGAAATATCGAAGTACTCAAAACTCTAGCAGCATATCGATTCGCTCTATTGGCTGTTCGAAAACAACGGGATGGTCGATGGACAGTCACTGAGAAAGTATTTCCCTGCGACATCATTCATGCTTCATACGCCGATCCTGGCGTTGTCCGACTTGTCCATGACAGTCCCCAGCTTCGATGAGTTTCTCGAGCCATGCGTTTACAGCATCCACGTATTTCACTACGAGCAAGCGAAATAATCATGGCTCTGGCAGTGTGTCAGTCCCGTCTATCTGCTTCTCCGCCACCCCGTATGGCTAGGTTTTCGATACGAGGATGGCAAGCATACATTCACGTATACCTTCATCCATCCTACTGCAGATGAAGAAAGGTCACAGTGTCGAGAGGATTTAACCCATGTGTCCGGAGCGTCGACACTCCTGTGACGGGAATGAAAGCAGTCGAAGCTCTGGCAGCAAATTGATCCGGTTCATCCCCTTCTCAGCGAGAACTGGACCATTCACACTGATCGCGAACGAAGATGGGCGTACACTGTTGTGTATGCCTCACTGCGAGATGAGGAAAACAAAAGTCAAGGGTCTGGCAGCATATCGATTGATGCAGTCTATCCGCGTCGTAACTATGCCTGCATCTCCGATACACGAGTGGCAAGAATGCCTCAACGACATGTTTCCACGCTCGAACGTCTTCTTGCTCTTGCGCCATGTCTCGCTCCCTGCTCGTTCTCGCTTCCCGAGTCAGGCCTTGTAGCTTCGTCCTGCCCAACCTGCCGAGTCAGCCGGACGACGGGCATCGAAGTCGAGATTCTGCACGCAATCATTGCGGATCTGCGCGGGAATGATGGAAGGATGTTGACTCGACTCGATGCTCTGCGCGCAATGCACCGAGGATCTGCGTGCGATGTATCGTGATGACTCGATGTCGACATTCGGTTCAGCTCGAAGAGGTGCTCGAAGCGAAAACTCTGCGCTGTACAGTATTCACTCATCGAGGGATCTACGAAAGATGGGCGGATGGATCTCGAATCGAGTCGAGGTTAGGTTCAGCCCGACGCCAGTCCTCGAAGGAAGTTGAAACTCTGCGTGAAGTGGCATCTCGACTCGATCCGGCGGTCGGGCCAGCCCGATGCTGACTGGATCCGAAACGGCGAGAGCTTCACGACAGGAACTGCTTTCGGCGGCGTTCGCGACGAGGATCTAGAAAGCCTGGCTGCCATCCTAGGCTTTGTACTTTCACACCGCCAACATTTTGAGCAAGTTATGGCGGACCTGGATGGCTGTGTTGGTGGAGTGGATTTCGAGTCAGTGGTATATTTGGCTGGACGCTTGAATTTCGCGAAACTGAAGGGCTGTGTTGGTTGTAAATGCGAGCTGATGAGTGGCCGCAGGAGGCTTGTTGGGCAAAAGGATTGGAGACGATGGCGTTGGGCATGACGGATGGCATGTTGATGGAGGCAGAGAAAGTTCACTTGTCGACCGCCGTTACTCTAAGAGAGAATCACTAGGATGGCATGGATTGTTACGATTACGGAAGACTGACGCAAGACCTCTACCATGGACATCCATGTTACAGGAGCGACAGATCTCCAGAGCAAAAACACAATATGGAAAGTCAGGAAATGGCAAAGAACACGTCCCGATGTCGACGAAGAGAATGCTGCTCGAGCAGAATGCATCTATCCATCGGGCACACATGCCAATGATGCTAACGATGGCCTGAAGCTGCGAGGCGCCCAGCCAAGACAATTAAGGTAACGCTAGCTACTGGCGCCCGGTCGATCGTGATTTGCGCAGGGATTTGCCATGACAGCTGGAGCTGGCGGCTGGAACAGGGAAATGGTCGACAAGTCATGGTCTCATGATAATGGGCTCTTGGGGGCAAGACTCTACTCAGGGCAAAGACGACGAGACTTGAACAGGGCCACGAATTAGACTCGCTGAAAGACATTCCGGCTACCAGACAGACATCGGCAAGCGAGATCGGCACCCATCATCATGCAAAACGAGGCGCTTATTTTTTTTTTCCTTCGACGCTAGACAGACGAGAAGGCTGCTCCCTCAGCCCCAATCTTTGAGTTACAGAAAGAGAGCTGGTTGGTCCGAGGAGCAGGAAAAGCGTTGTAGCCTCACGACCCAGACCAGTGGAAACGAGGCACGAGAGGAACCAGATAAACCAGGTGCCGCATTAGCTTTTGCAGCAAACAGCCGAACGAGCCTTTTTTCCGCAAAGGGCAACTCTTGCAAAGACAAGCTGTGGTTCAGTGATGATCAACGGTTTAGTCAGGCTCAGGTAAGCCCGCAGACGCCAAATCCCCGCTGACGATCCTTGAGGGTCCTGTCGGCTGTCAACAAACGGACATGCATGATCTCCACCATCTGTAGTGGACATCTAGTGGGCTTGGCGGAGGAGCTTCTTCCTCCTCAGCGCCACGCGTTGCTCGGTTGATCGTCACGGAGTGAGATGGGTAGACACAGAGAGCTCCGCTACTAGGCACAACCCAGACACTACCGCCTGCGCGCCGAAAGCTTAACCAGCGAACAGGTAACTCTACTCGTGGGCAGATCACAGGAGTATCCCTGCCCCTCCCCGAGCGGCTCTCGCACGAACAGACACCAACTCGACGAGCGCCCTGAGCCCCGGGATATTTACACGAAAGACGAGACGACAGCTCACACCGCGATGGCGGGCAAGTCGAACAAACAATGCCCAAGCCCACCTAGTTCTCCGCCAGAAAATAGAGCGAAGCAGACGAAAAGCCCTCCCGGCGTACTCCGCCGTCGACCCAACAAGCCCAGCCAGTTTTCGGCCGTCATGATGATGGTGCAAGACTGACTATTCGCACGGCGTCAGAAATGGACGAGGATGAGGAAATAGACATGGATGTCAAATCTCTGCCTCCAACCCACTAAAGTTAGAGGCCCCAAACCCAGCAACCCAGCAAAAGCCTCATGCTTCAAGCCTCAAGCCTCACGCCGCACGCCTCACGCCTCACGCCTAACGCCCAACGCCTCACCAACTCCTCTGCATCAGTGCTTCCTCCCACAGCTCCAGCAGCCAACGCTACGAACCGAATGTAATCAGTGTAGTCTGCCAAGCCTGCGCCTGTGCCCCGTGGCGTCTGCGGGTGCCTCTGTGGACGTGCGCCGGGGCGACCCCCGTCCGCCCGCCAGAGTCAGGAGCATCGACCATATCCCGAGGTGGAGGCTGATTCGGCGCCTGTTCATCCCGGCATGGATTTTTGATTACAATCATCGTCGTCGTTGTCGTTGTCGTCGTCGTCGTCGTTGTCGTTGTTGGTTGGCGGGCCTGTGCGTCTTGGGCGTCGTCCGTTCGACTGGCTGGCATGCCTCGTTCGGTCCTCTGTGCCTGTGAACTTGCACGTACAGCATTCCTCCCGTCAGTTCTGTAGACGGGTCTCATGATCCCGCTCGGCGACACGGTGGTCCAGCGGTCGTCGGCCAGCGCTTCGGAAGATTACTTCAGACTGTTCCGCCTGGCTGATCCGCGGGCGGAGAATGCCTTGACCACTTCCACTACCACTTCCACCTCCCGACTTCCGCCGCCGACACCACCAACAACCGCCATCAGTGCACCGGTCCACGACGCCATGCCCAAACTCCCAAAACTTCCGCCGCCAACGACCGCAGACCAGCGACCAGAGATGCACTACGCTTTCGTCGGCTCTCAGAAACAAGCGCCGGTTTCGGGTTTTGGTTTCGGGTTTTGAAGGTTCGGTTTCATCGCCTCTGGTTCGAATCCATCTGCCGGTTTGCTGGCGTCCTTTGGTCTGGTCTGGTTGTGGCCGTTGGTGTCGGGTCCACGCCGCCGCCGCCGTCTGGCCAACCTCTTCTTCCTCCTCTCCTTCTTCGTTGGCTGTGGTTCGGGTCAGGGCACAGGACGCAGCCCCGTCTGTTCAGCCAGACGGCACAAGTGGGTAGCAAGTGCCCCAAGTGCCACGAGTGGATGGCGGCGCAGCGGCCCGTCTCGTGAGCAAGGTGTGCCGAGCAACGAAGGTTCGGGTAGGTTGCGAGGTGCAGCCTGACGGTGTCGTTTGCCAAAGTACGGTAGTCTGTGGCGTTGGTTTGACGCTGGTCTGCGGAGAAAAAGTTGACCGGAGGTATCTACGGCGTGACTACTGCCTGCAGACTACACGACGGGATGCCGACGTACACTACACCAAGCCCTCGAAGTCTGGGCCCACTGAACGACAAGGTCGAGACTTTCTGTGGTCGAGGGACTGGCGTCCGCGGAGCTTGGTGATTTAGTGTCTGTTGTGGAATTGTGGAAGTGTGGAGTGTGGAGTGTGAAGTAGTGGATGTACTGGGAACTGGAATCAGGGTAACTCATCGATCATGTCAGTAGTCTGTCATGTCTGGACCCTGCCGCTACAACGCCAGGATGAGAGATCATCAGCGGGAGAGCCTCCTAGAGGTAGGTTGGGTTTGGTTGTCATCAACTTCTCGTGAACTGCGTTCGTGCCGGACATTCTGGCGCATCTGACACACGCGTTTCAGAACACCTCAAACCGCGACCCCAACCTCCATGAACGTATCCCTCGGAGACTTTTTCGTCTCCACCTACCTCCGTTATTTAGAATTCAGCCCCCGTGTAAGAAAGTAGAGGAAGCGGTGCCTGATGACCGTTGGTACCTGATCCCACATCATCAGCGGCTGTATGTGCACCGTACCGGTACCGGGATGACTGCATCATGCGTCGCTCAATTTGACATGTCGTCGCCATCGCCCAACAGCGCGCAACCCGGTCTGAAGGGGGTCACGGTCTCAACAGCTGCAGCGCTGCTGCCCACCACAACGACCACGGCCACATCTGGCTGAGGATTATTCGGGTGTATTGTGATGCCCAGCCGCAGATCATCGCGGCAACCAGTAAGGGATGCGAAGATTGCATCTGTTGCTGATAATACAGCAGATCCGGCCCAAGTTTCAGAGTAGTCTAATGGTGATCTTCGACAAAACAAGTGACTGTCGTGCCTCGGCGCGCGGACGATTTCCTTGGCCTGGGGTTGCAAATGTTGGCGTTCTTTCCGCTCTATTCAAAGTAATTGTGCCTGACTAGATCGCCTACCTAGCTGATTGTCGCTTAGAAGCGAGGCGAGCGAGGTGCAGTAGGCGAGCTGAGGTAGCTGAGGTAGGTAAGGTAGATAGGTAGTCTGAGAGTGTTGATGATCGTACAGACGCAGCCCCCCTTCTTCGATTGAACAACTTGTTCGCAGTACAAAGAATGCGAGACGAGAAACCGAGAATAGGATGACAATGATAGAAAGGCTGGATTAGACGCTTCTCGTGATGAATCTGCCCACACGCTCATCCCAAAAACAGCCACCTGCCACATGAAAATAGTATGAACATAAGGAGATATTCGTGAGAGCCCTATGCTAGTGGCAACAAAGGAAATTGACCCGGCAGTGTTCTGGCATCCCCATCCGCCGTCAATGCAAACGCGGCAGAATAGCTTTCCGGCAACAAAAAGCAGGTACGAGAAAAAATGATCAGAACAGTGAACTCCATCGATCCCATATGCCTCATGACATGACAGTGAAGTAAACCCGATTCACTCTTTTTACACCAACCCAAGTGTCCCAGATGAGTTGTTTGCGGCCGTACTCGGGGTATATCGAGGGGTATCATGACAGCGCAGTGTTTCTCTCTTCCCGGAAAAAATCGCAACGTAATGTGGTGAATTTGGCAAGTCGTCGACCGAGCACTCTCAGAACGGAGGCACCCCGTACCCATGATGTCCATGCCCGCCATGCTCCTCCTCCACCGCTCCTAGCACCATCGGGTCCGCTGCGTACCACTGCTGCTGTCCGGCGATCGGCTGGACGGCCCCGGCTTGGATCCCCTCGGGCCCGGCAGCAGCGTACGGATTCCACCGCGGAGAAACCGTGTACTGGTACGGACTCGCGCCATCCTGATGCCCCATCTGCCCGTGCTGAGGCGGAGAAAAGTCATGTACCGAGTTCACTCTCTGCAGACTGTGCATGGGATTCGCGTTCCCGGGTCCGGTCCGGTAGTGATAGTTCTGCGGAATGCCCTCAATATGGCTGTACGAAATACTCCTCGGCGGGGGCCCAGTCCAGGGCGTGTCATTGCTGCCTAGGCCTCCTGGACCGACGTTTGAGGGTAAGATGTCGTGAGCGGGGCGGGTGGGAATGGTGCTGGTGTGGCGGTCGTGGAAGTAGCCGGATGAGACTGAGATTGGTGGGCCTGCCGGGCCGCCGGAGCCGCTCCAGTAGGTGAGAGAGGAATTGCTGTCGGAGGGGGCACCGTCGGAGGGGGTTTGCACGTAGCCCGAGGTCCAGGGGCCGAGCTCGAAGTGTGGGGAGTAGGGGAAGGGGGGCTGGGGCGGGATGACTGATGAGGGCGTTAGTGTGGGATAATCAAGCAACGAGGAGTCATAGCATACCACCGCTATGCGACATATCCAACGGACCGCCGTCTTCGCCGGACATGGTGACGCCCGGAGGTCCGTCGCCAGGCTGTAATGACTGAGGGTACCCAAAATCGTCGGGGAAGTCGTGGCCCGAGGCATTTGAAGCGCGAGGCGAAGACGACGTCGACGACGAAGGCACGGCCGAATCACTGCCTCGCTTCGGCGTCGTCGATTGCTTTCCCTCGGACGGGTTCGGCTGGTCGACGGGGTAGAAGTTGCACTCCTTTTTCAGCCGGATGCAATTGGCGCACCGGCCTTGAGGGTCGTCCGGGGCGAGGAGACAACGTATCTTTCGTCTCCGGCAGTGGCCTGCGGGGCGTTAGTGAGGTGTTGAGGGGGCGGGATTTGTTGCTCGCGGGGGTGGAGCTCAACGTACCGCATGCGACGCTTGTGCGGTGGTAGCCCAATTTGTTGCGGCGCTTGTCCTCTGCGAAGCTGGTCAGCATATCACGACTTGAAGAAAGGGTTTGGCGAACGTACGTGAGAGGGGGGACACAGGGCCATTGTCCGCGAGTGCCAGAGGGCGCATGTGAGGAATGGAGGAGGTCTTTTTGACCTCGGGCGAGTGGGTGCCTTTGCTTGATCTTCGCTTCCCGTTGTTCCTGAGGGCGTGCGCGGCGGTCGGAGCGGCAGCGGCAGAGGCAATGGTGGCCGCGGTCGTTGGTATTGGTGTTGGTGTGGTGGTGGTGGTGGTGATGATGGTGGTGGTGGGATGCGCTCGGAGGCGGCGAGTACGGTCAATGGCATCAACGCCGACACTTTGCTGGCCCTTGGTGGTGGTAGCTGGAGTAGTGGTCTGCTGCGGAACGCCGAGACCTGAAACCGGCGCGGGAGGATTATATGACATGCTGTGCGGTAGCCCCAGATTCTTTGCTAAATTTGATGGCTGTTCCTACAGCTGGCGGTCGAGGGCTCCCGCGCGCCAGCAGCCATAGAACGACCTAGCTGCAGGACCGGTATTTGCAGACTGGGCGGAGCCGCACATCCGGGTGACAGGTCGGACTCCGGTGCTTGTAGCAGCAGAATCTGCTGGGTTGGGGGCTTATCAGGGCGAGGCTCGAGACCAAGGACAGTCCCGGGGGAGAGTGATGGAGCTATGGGGGGACGAGATCTGGCGAGCGGTGCAGGCGGCGGCGGGGCGGAAGTAACTTACGTTGACTTGGATACAACCACAACAGGCCTGATCAGGCGTAATAAACCAGGAATAGACGTGCTTGGGCCAATAGATATGGGCAGGTACCGGCGTACGTCAGCCGGCGGCGAGCGAGTTGGAAGCCCATGTGGTGGGAGGGGGGA
>ML978824.1:0-12056 GCA_010015785.1 Saccharata proteae CBS 121410
GCTGCCAATGCTGCCAATGCTGCCAATGCTGCCAATGCTGCGCTCGGGGTGGCCGACGCCAGTGTCAATCCAACGCCAATCGGCACAAGGATGGGGCCCGTGTCGGGACCTGTCATGCACAGCATTGTCTCCGGTTCGGCAGGCCCAGAACGAGCCGCGAGTCGTGCCGCCGGCTGAAGAGAGTCGGGCATCGTGTGACGGCATGGGAGCGCGGGGTAGTAACGTTAGTTAATGAGTTGACAGTCTTACCGCGAACAGGCTAGACGGCGAGCTGATGACCAGATAACTAGTTATTGAAGGGCCGCGCCGGACGGTTCAGGACGAAGGACAAGCAACTAACGTTAAGTGTGAGAGTGTGGAAGTTGCCGGCGTTGGACAGCCAAGTCATGTATGCAGTAGGTAGGCCTTGTTGGTAGGCCGGCCGGATCACTTACCCCTAACGTTGTTGCTCTTCCTCTTCTTCTTCTTCTTCTTCTCATCGGATCGCTGCCACCGCCAGCCCAGCGCGCGTGCGACCGCGCCTGCAGCATCTCGCCGGGATGCGAATCCATCGCGCGCGCTGCACCCTGGCCCGCGCTGTCAAATGGGAGCGCTGGGTAAGCGAGTCGCGCGGTGGGCAGCGGAGCAGAGCTGGAGCTGGAGCTGGAGCTGGAGCTGGGGGCTCTTCGTCAAGTCAAGCCTCAGTAGTGCTAATAAAACCCAAGACCCAAGACCCAAAACCCGGGGCAGGGCTACTTTACTCTCCGGCGGGAAGCAGCAGCAGCCTCGCAGGGCCAGCAGCCGGGCGGGCAGAGTGGGCGAGACAGACGTGTTGCGGTGCGGCACTGCGGCTCTGTGCTTGTCGTGGAGCGCCTCTCCCTGGCGCTGGATCGACTGTGGAGAGGCGCGCCGCTGCTTGAACCTGGCCGTCGGGAGGGGCTTTCAGGAGGCTGCTGCAGCGTGGATGCGTGGATGCGTGGATGCGTGGATGCGTGGGTGCGTGGGTGCTTGGGTGCGTGGGTGCTTGGGTGCGTGGGCCCTCACTCACGGGGCCCGCATGCGGCGCAGCAGTGGCAGTGGCACTGGCACACAACACTCTCTCTGCCCTGCTGCTCCGACCAACTGAATAGTGAAAGCACCAGCAAACCAAGCACCGAAACAACCACCACCACCACCACCACCTCGACCACAACCACAACCACCACCACCACCTCCCCCGGCCCCGGCCGCTGCTCGACCTCGTCCTGCACGGTGGATTAGCGGCTTACGTGCGCGCGGGCTCAAAGCAGCAGCATCGCCGGGCCTGCGACCGTGGCCCTTGGCTGCAGAGTCGCCGACCACGTGGAATTTGCAGCATGCCTGCCGCCGCTCATGGCTCGAGGCTCGAGGCTCCATCTACCGTACCGTATCTCCTGGCTCCATGGCTCGCTCCATGGCTCACGGCTCATGCCTCTCCCCCCCCCAGTGGACCGCTCCCATGTCCACACCTGGGCCGATCGACGGCCTTCTCCGGGCACGGCGTCTTGCTTTTCTCCGGCCCAGCGCGGGCGCGGCTATTCTTAGGCGGCCTGGGCAGCCTTCCCAGCCGGCCATGGGTTAACTAGCTGCCCTGGGCATCTGAAAGGAGAGCATGGCCCCGTCGCGGTCTCACACGGTCTTAGACCACCGAGCGGAGAACCGGGCAAGAATGAACAGGTGGGAGGGAAGCCTGAGCTGCGGCTGCGCGTGTCGAGCGAGCGAGTCACTGTCGCCTTTGGAAGCGGTGCGACGCCGTGTTTCAGGGGGGGCAAGTGGCCGCTCAGGCTTGAAGTTGGGCGGATGGGTGGATGGGTGGATGGGTGGATGGGTGGTTGAGCATGTACCAGCAACAAAGAGCTTTGTCTGAGGCTGTCAACCCTTCCCTTGGGGCCCTTGGGGGATTAGCCGCACGTTCCTCGCCGTGCAGCAGCCATGGCGCTGTGCCTTATTCCACATCGGCGCCTGCGAGCCCGGCGGGCAGGGTGGCAGGGTGGCAGGGTGGCAGGATGGCAGGGTCCAGGGAGAGCCCGTACGCGGTAGCCGTAATGGCTGTGGTGGTGGACGGGGTGGTGGACGGGGTGGTGGACGGGGTGGACGGGGTGGACGTGGTGGACGCGGTGGCCGTGGTGGCCGTGGTCCATGTCAGGATGGGTGCATGTCAGGATTGTATGATTGTATGGCGCGGGGCGCCAGCGCTCGTCGTCGATCCGAGTATTGGTTGCTTTGCTCGCTTGGGACATGCACGGCTAGGCCTAGTCAATCGTCTGCCGCTCCTCACCTGAGTCTGGCTTTTCTGGGCCCCAGCATGCTCCGATCCAGATTCGCAGAGCACAGACGGAACTCTATCGCCTGGTGAAAGGGCCCCCCTAGAGCAATTGTCAGCCACGCGAGCCTACACCCTGACGCTCCTGGCCTGGCGTACATAAACGTATAGGCGACCGCTCCCCCACTGAAAGGCCACCACAAAGCCCACGCCATCCACCATCCACCATCCACCATCCACCATCCACCGTCCACCATCCACCGTCCACCATCCGCCTTCCGCCTTCCGCTCCCCAAAAGCCGCCCCAGGCACCGTGACGGCCGCCGGACAAAGCACGCCCGCCCTCTTCAGCCGCCCGCCGCCCTGAAGCCCTGAAGCCCTGAACTCTCCCCAGAGCCCCAGACACTCTCCAAGTCTCAGCGCCCGCTCTGCACCCCCCATCTCTCCAGTCCGCCCAGTCCGCCGGAGACGACACCACCACCCGTACCAGCCCTCCCGCCAGCCAGATCTCGCTCGCCTCTGTACCACTCGCCCGAGTCGCACCGCAGTCTGCGCAACCGAGGACCCGGGCTCAAGGGCAGCACTCACTCACTTGGACCTCCCAGCTGTGCGCCCATACCGCGCTCTTTCTAGAAGCCTTTGGGACTGGCCTGCAGACGATCCGTACCACGCCCACCACCGTTCCGGCATCGCGCTGCTATATTGAACCTCAACTCGAAGGCCTCTACTTTACCACCCACCCCCGTGCCAGCTGCCCTCCCTGGCTCTCTCCCAGTATTGGTCCGCCCAAGGCGCAACGACGACAACTCCCTCCTTTGCGCTGCTGCCTTCTCCCCCACTGTCCATCACCGACAGGCCAACAGGCCCAGCCCATCTCAAATCCGCCAACGTGGCTGCCGCAGTCGCTCTCCCGACCCATATGCATCCTGGGCCGGATTCTATGGGTGCACCTTCGAGCTTCACTGCTCGCCGGCCAAACGCGTCCGCTCTCCCGCAGTTTGAGCTGCCTCCGCCCATGTCGAACCTCAAGACCTTCCCCTCCTTCCACCAGAACATCAACCAATCTCAGTCTTCGGCTGCGCCAGGTACGATAAGTTCCGTCGGCAACCTCCTCACCCCGCCCATCAATTTACAGGACGGCCTAGGCAACTCGAACGCGTCGCAAAACATGTCGTCCTACTCGCAGAACGGCTATGTCTGGTCGCCGCCGCCCCAGGGGACTACTCCGTACGGTTTCCAGCCCCAGAACAATGGCAACTCGAATCAGCCGTACGCGACTCCCAGAGGTACGCTCATCATTTCCAAACCCGGCGTGAAAGCGACAACAAAGAGCGCATTGACTAATCCTACTAGCAGGTCTGCCACCGCCACCCTACGAGCTCAGCCTGCCACCTTTTCCCTCGTCAGGCTCCATGTCGGCTCCTGCGACTCTCCCAACCATGTCAGGGCAGCACCAAGCCATGTCTAGCATGATTGGCAACCAAACGCCAGTATCTTCCTCGGCGCCTCATCACTCACCGATTCACTCTCAAGACTCCTTCTCACGACAGCCGCCAACTCCTACCTACCAGTACAACTCTCAGCCCTCATCAAACCACCAGCAGCCGAGCTACTCTTACTCTACCGGACCGTCGCCAACACAGCACAGTCCTCTGAGCGCTGGTCCGATGCTACGATCGCCAGCACATAGCGCAGCTCACGTGCCGTCTCTGAACTCGGCGCATTCGCACTCGCCCAACCCGTACCAGCAGCGACCGTACCAGGGTTATCCGCTCCCGGGCCCAGTTTTATCCAATGTCAACAACCCGAACGGTCAGTTGGCGCTGGTGGGTGGCATGCCGCACTCGATGATGTCGAACTTCAACAGCGGTCACGCGGCGAACATGCAGCACTTGTACGGCGGACACCATCCTCAACAGGCGCAGCCTGCAAACGATCGGCCATTCAAGTGCGATCAGTGCCCTCAGAGCTTCAACCGCAACCACGACTTGAAGAGGCATAAGAGGATCCATCTCGCGGTGAAGCCGTTCCCTTGCGGACACTGCGACAAGAGTTTCTCAAGAAAGGATGCGCTCAAGGTATGTTCTTATTCGAGTTCTGGATACGCAGAGCGCAAGTGACTGACTAAAGAAACAGAGGCATATCCTTGTGAAAGGTTGCGGTAAAGCTGCGGCGGCGGCGGCAGATGCTGAGAAGCATGATGGATCCATCTCGCCAACCGACAAATCGATCGGATCCGAGGACCACAAGCCTCATGGACACTGATGAACGGTGCAGATTGTATCTTTCTATGTCGATTTTGCGCTGTATCATCTTCGCTACATTGTTTCCGTCTGGCCTTGTACCATCACATTCGCTTGTCGCGCTTTATTATACCACGGAGCACTTGGGATTACGGTCTTCTGGAAGCAAAATTTCGCGGTCAACATTCATGGACGGGGTTAATACGGGTCCAGCGGCTTTTCTGGGCACACGGGGTCTTGGGTCTGGAGTTTTTGGTCTCTTTCCTGCTTTCGCTCGAGTATGATGCGCAGTTCATTGTTCCCAGGATACCTCTTACGTCCTTTGTTTATGCCGATGCTTTCATCACTTCTGCCACATATCTTAGGGAGGGATTCTTTTTTGCCACGGAAGCATTTGCACGTCAGGAAGACTTTTTTTTTTCACGGCAACAGGTCACGGTTTTTTGTTTGGGGATCCGGCGGACTTTGAAATACTGGGACGGACATCTGGAGTGGAATCGGGCTTCAGGGCGTGTACAGGGCTTGCTCAGACGCAAAAGTATCATTTTCATGAGATACCTCGCAGCGGCGATACCTATATCCAATCCCACTTTGTCGTTGTCATTGCCTGGTCCAGCGAACCATGTCATCCATCACGCGTGAATATTGCGCCCGCTGCCTGTCAACCACATTACCTACAACGATTACGATGCCGCCAAATAGGCCAGCGCTGAGTGGTCAGGCGCAGGCTTTCAGGTGCGACCTGACTGGTCGACCGGCGGAATAAGATGGAAGCTTTGACTTTACCAAGGAACGCAGTCGTGACAGGTCCGAGGTAGTTTGCTAGAGGCCAAGGCCACAGGGCGGGCGGTCGAATGCAACGTACGCGAGCAGAGCAGGGCGATAAAAGGCCTTATTATCAGCACAAAGAAAGGATTGGGTGTCTGCGTCTGTAACGTTGTATCGGGGTTGCGACGGCCACGGATGGGGATGAGGTGGGATAGAGCTTCCTTTTCTCGCATTCGGTTCTCCCGGTTGCCCGTTATTGAACATGCGTTTGCTAAGAGCTGATCTGAGACAGGCGGCGAGGCTAAAGAAATGAATGCAGGCTAAGGCAGGACTACGTTGGGCCAGCGTTTTTTTGACGACGGACGGACAAGGCCCAATATGACCTATCGACTATCACGCAGCGAATGCCTCGATCCGGATGCGCGACGGAGGAACCATGTGATGGCTCTCTCCGTGGCTGGGGGGGTTCTATTGTTGTAGCACCGTACAGAGGCCGGGTAAGCTTGGGGCGCGCGACGTCCATCTGATGGACTTGACTGCTGGCTCGGGAGAGCGGACGGCGAGGGTGCGAGAATAAGCCGAGCTCCACTGGGTTGTTGATCCTTTTTGACGGATGGTCTTCGCGAGCCGTCGCGTAAACGGCAATGGCGGTCGCGGTTCGGCGAGAGAAGCTGGAGGCGAGATTGGGGAGACGGGCGCGTGGAGCAGGACCCACGGGTGGAGGATACAGCATTGGACGAAGCGGGAAAACGAAGAGCGGTGGTGATGGATGATGGGCTGGTGGATTGGCGGTGGATTGGCGGTGGATTGGCTGTGGGATTGGTTGACAGGGGAGCCTCGCGGAGATCGGAGATCAAGCTGTCCCACCACACCTGGTCCACGGAAGGCCGACGCGACGAGAGCTGTTCGTGTCATCATCGGCTTACATACCCATTCGTCACGTCACGGGGGGGTCAGCCATCAATTCTGTGTGTGCATGCCTTGGTGACAGCTCGGGGTGTGAGAGCCGCGGTGGGCGGCAGTGGCGCTGAGGAATGGAGGTCGAAGAGGGCTGCCGAGACCCTGCGCGCTGTGACGACGACGACGACGACGACGACGACCACAGAGGGTACAACAATACACAATACAGTACAACAAGCCTATGCAAAGAAAGGGCAACGGTCATCTCTTATGTCTGATGGCGATGAGACTCGAACTCAGGCCCGGCGCGCGCCAGATGCGCCAGCTGCAACTCGGCCGGACGCGCATTCCACGCGCGTGTTGTTTACGCCCGGGTCGCTCTTGCCGTCAACACCAGAGACACGATGCAAGTTTCCTGTTCGGGCAAGCACATTCTTTGCAACCCAGTGCCAAGGTTCTCTCTCTCTCTCTCTCTGCTCTCTCGTTGAAAGCTCTCTCGCCCTCCCTAGCTGCTGCCTCTCGAATTCACTGCCCCCCCATTACCGTTACCAATATCATCCCTCAAAGCTCCCGTCCCAGCCTAGAAGGTGCCGCCAGACCTGCCACGTTCTGCTCTGCCGCCGCATCTTCATTCCCGCCTCGTCTCCGCTGCGCTGCTTCGCAAGTGACAGATCCCACAGAGCCCCTCTTCTCCCTCCGCCCTTCTCCTCTCTTTCTTGGTTTGTTTGCCGAGCCGTCCGCTCATTTGCTCCGGCACTTCCAAGCAATCACTCCACCACCTGCTCGGGTCACCACAACAACATGAGCTATCTCCCCCGCTTCTAACTGCCTCGAACACCCACCCTCCAGACAAGATCTTGCTCAGTTCGTCCTCGACTGCTGCTGTGAGCCGCGAACTTTCTCGAAACCGCTTCTCGTCTCCCCGCCTTCGACATCTCCATCGCTGTTAACTCTCCTTCAATCCCGACCAACAACAGTCCGATGGACCAGCCGCGCCCCCCGACGCGGCGCAGACCGCTGGAAGATGCATCCATGCGAGCTAATTCCACCCCGCCATCGGTTGGCAAGAGGCCTACTCGCTCCTCTTCGCCCGGCCGTCTCCCCCACAATGAGTCGCTGATCCAGGACGGTTCGAAGCTTGCCGTCCGGAAACCTGACTCGGCCGACAATAGACGCGTCTCGGATATTATTGGCGAGGGTAGCAGTAACCGCAACTCTGCCATCTCCACTGCCTCGACCAATGCATCCGGCTCGGGCAGGCGGCGCAAGACGCATATCGGCCCCTGGCAATTGGGTAAGACTATCGGCGAAGGCGGCTGCTCAAGGGTCAGGGTCGTGAGGCACTCGACAACCAACCAGTATGGCGCAGCAAAGATCATCTCGAAGAAGATCGCGGAGAAAGTCAGGGTGGAGAGCTTGATCCATCTCTACAAGAGCGCCGAAAAGGACCCGCACATGATGGCTAACATGAAGCTGCTTCCGTTTGGATTGGAGAGGGAGATCGTGATTATGAAGCTTCTCGAGCATGGGAATATCGTTAAGCTGTACGATGTCTGGGAGAACCGCAGCGAACTGTAAGTGACATTCACTCCGTTCTGCAGACACTTTTTACTGACCTCTTATTCGTCTCTAGCTATCTGATCATGGAATATGTTTCCGGCGGAGAACTCTTCGACTACATCGACGAATGCCAGGGTATGAAAGAAATCGAAGTCGTCTATCTCTTCCGCCAAATTGTAGCTGCTCTGCTCTACTGTCACCGCCTCCATATCCACCACCGTGACCTCAAGCCGGAGAACATCCTGTTGGACAGGAACACATTCCAGATCAAGCTCGCGGACTTTGGCATGGCAGCACTCCAGCCAGAGGGTCGGTGGTTGACTACTCCTTGTGGTAGCCCACACTACGCTGCGCCGGAAGTCCTCAGGTACAAGAAGTATGATGGAGGTCAGGCTGATGTGTGGAGCTGCGGTGTCATCCTCTTCCTCATGCTCGTTGGAAGGCCGCCGTTTGCTTACCCAGAAGGCAAGGAGGACCTAAACCATCTGTTCAAGCTGATCGCGAAGGCCCAGTTCGAAATGCCGGATGATCTCAGTATCGAAGCCCAGGACTTGATCGGCAAGATTCTTGTCCCGGATCCGAAGCGCCGCATCACGATTGAAGGTATCTGGAACCATCCTTTCTTGCACAAGTACAATGAGGAGTTTGGGTACGGTCCCGAGGAATCTCGATCAGAGTACTGGATTGGACCGCGGCCCAAGATCGAGGATTGGAGCGTCTTCAGGTTGGAAGACATCGACAGGGAAATCCTCAGGAACATGCGGACGCTGTGGCACAGCGTGAGGGAAGAGATCTTGGTCCAGAAGCTCCTGAGTAAAGAGTAAGTCATTGAGTCTAGTTAGTAGTCTGAAGACAAGGTACTAACACATGATACCAGGGCAAACCAAGAGAAGTATTTCTACAGTGCGCTCTTGAAGCACAGAGAGGAGCATCTAGAGAACTACGCTGGTGGTGCTGGTGGGATGGGCTACTCTGCGAGTGATTACCACCATGCTGGATCCGTTTCGAACAGACAAGATCAACCCCCTGTTCCTGCACGCCATGAGCGCACAAAGTCAGCGTTCTCGATCTTGAACAACGAGCACATCCGTTCCGAGCACAGCTTCAATGAGCCGCCACAATCTGAGCAGAGCTACGATCCCTTCCGCGCTTCGAGGGCGCCTTCCCTAGCCAACAACCAGCCGTACATGAACGTCACTGTTCATCGGGGCAGCTCAAACACGGCTCGGAGCTACAAATCTAACGTCGCTCCAAGCACTCGAGGAGCTGCTGACTCTCTCAGGGTGGAGACACTGAAGAAGACAAGACCGCGCGGCTCTGGGCTTTCTAGTAACGGTTCAACAAACTCGAGAAGCGGTAAGCCAACCACAAGATCCGGCATCTCAAACAGAAGGTCTGTTTCGCGCTCGTCTATGGCTAGCTCCACCTGGATGACCTCCGCATCAATCACCACTAAACCGAGCAATGCCCACAAGCGTGGAGTGAGCTTCAATCATCTTCGAAAGGGCTCCAGCGGTCTCACTGCAGAAGCACTGCAGCATAAACCTGAGCAACGGCAATATCTACAGAACGTATCGCGTGCTCGTGGTAGCAATGCGCAGACATCGCAGACTCCTAGGGACGCATACTCGCAGGGCGGAGCGAGCTCGTCACAATACACGCCTGAGGAGCGCAAGTACATCGCTAGTATGGTACAGGAGTCTTTGCCCACGACACCGTCGCTGGGAGTCACCCCTGCTCAGTCTCAACCGAACCATGCGTCAGAGTTAAGATCGAAGAAAGAGGGCAAGAATGGTCCACGTCTTCGAGTGCGCGAACCACCTACTCCAGGTCACTACATTGAAGGCGAGGCTCGCAAGGCCAGCACTGAGCTTGAACGAGTGCTGGAAGAGGCGTTCTATCGTTCGTCGGTCGGCTCGAGCGTCCGAACATCTATCACTGACAAGCCAAGCCCGTACGATTACGATACACCCCCTTCCTCTGTCTCCAACCGCGGATCTGGTACGCCCGTCTTTGTGCCCGAGTCGTCTGCCTCGCCGCATGAGACTACTGGTCTGAGGAAGCAACGGCCTTTGCCGCCGATTCCCGACAGGGTTGAAGAGGACTCGCCAAACACTTTCATTGCGAAGGAGCTCGCGGAGACCCGGGCCAAATTCGCCGCGCGCCATGCCGTTGAAGGTGGAGAGAGTTACGACGAGGTTCTTGCTCATCTGGATCGCTTGCTTCGTCCCGGGCAGGTAGCTGACCCTGTCGGTAAACGCGCCGCATCCGCGCCGCAGACCATCAAGTCACCAGACCCAACTCCTCACCTTCCCATCATCTCTGAGGAGGGAAGACCGTCCGATAACACACCGCGTCCAGACTGGGGTAGGAATGCATACCGTGCTGTTACTGCGCCGCCTGGTTACGGCACAGAGGTGGATGCAGCTGCGCAAGGCAAGAGGTACTATGGGGATAACACGATTCGTCTGGTGGATCCATCATCGCCAACGCCAGTCGCTCCACTCCAGATCCGAAAGAAGACCAGTACTGCGGCTATCCAACAGTCATTCGCAGGTGCTCCTGCGGCACTCACGCCATCGAGAGCTCATCCTGGAGCTTACGCCCAGCTGAACGCTAATCTCGATCCTCGATCGCCATCCTCCGCAAGAGGATCGCCGAGGGAGATCGAGGCGCCAGTATTTGCAGCGTCCGCCGAGAACACTGGCAATGTGGCGAAGAAGCGTAGCTGGTTCAAGCGCAGGCTCACTGACAAAGACGACAAGCAGGATGAGAGTGACGCGACACTGAAGATTCCGCCGCATTGGCAGGGACTGGACGATCGTGTTCAGAACAATGCATCAACTCCAGGTCCGAAGTCTCGTGACAGCAAGCGGTCTCACGGAACAGCTTCCAACGCTAGCGAGTTCCCGATGCGTGCGGAGAAGCCTGAAGTCCCTGTCGCCGGGAAGAAGGGCTTCCTCAAGATGTTTGGCATCGATAAGAAGAAGAAGGATGGTGTCAATGCCCGGATGGAACTTGGCTGTAAGTTTTTGCCTAAAGATGATCATCATGATCATATTGATTGGACGGTATGACATGCTAACATTCCGGTATAGCTCAACGGTCCACCCCCGAGCCTTCGTTCATGACTTCTGGTTTCGACCTGCCGGAATACGAAGATGTGTCAGGCGCGCGTATCAACGAGGGCCAGAATTGGCTTGCCCGCTTCCTTCACATCAAGCCCGCAAGCCACCTTATGTGCTTCCAGATCGGACGTGGTCGCGCCCGCCAGGAGCTCGTGCGCATCCTACGCGAATGGAGAAAATACGGCATCAGAGACATTACATTCGACCGGTCAGCTAACATCGTCAGGGCGTCTGTGGACAAGGAGAACCGTAAGTCTACACTGTTAGGCAAGTTTCGTGGCACCCCTCCCCCCACCACGATCAAGTACTGGCTGATATTTAACCATTTGCTCTTCTTACAGATCTCAAACTCAAACCCGTCACCTTCGTCGCCGAACTTTTCGTCGTGCTCGAGCACGGCCGCCGCGCTCAACTTTGCATCGTTCGTTTCACGCAGGTTCGTGGCGCCGCCTCGTCCTTCCGCCGCGTGGTCCACATCCTGGACGATTTGTACACTACCAAGGGCTTGCTCGTCGAGGACGAGGATAGGAAGAAGGCAATGTGCGAAGTCCTTGCTTAAGATGACAAAAACAAGAGTTAGGAGAACATCATACGCTACGGCGAATGAGGTTTTGGAAAAGAGGTATTGAAGCGGTCATCGAATACAAGGATTTGGTGTATCAGACCTTGTTTGGATGATGACGGACGGACGGTTGCCGACCTAGGAATCAGCCGTTGCTTTACATTCTCAGCAACATGCCGATCATATGGGCTCCGTCTTCTCGCTTAACATCGAGAGCTGGGTTCGCGGTTCTTGGTGGGAGCTTGATTATGGATCGGCGACTCGAGGAGCCCAACTTGGATGGTCGGACGACATGATAATTCCCACAAACGGAGAGGCCATGAACCACCACAGCACCTCTACACATCGGTCACTCTCAGGTACATTCAAGTGGTCAAGTTTTTCCCCTTCCCACAAATTTTCCCATGTTCCCTTTGTTCGGACCACAGCACGAAGATCCAGCATTTTGGCGTAGTCGTCCCGTCCTATTGGGTCAAGAGATTCAGGGAAGTATTCACTCCTGTTCTCACGTCACATCCATCACAGTTGTTGTTGCATTTTCGGCTTTCCCTTTCCCTTTCCACTCCCTCTTAGAATTTACACCGCATGGCCCTGGCGCAGCGGAGGCTAATCATCCCCCTTTGTCCTTTTCCCCC
>ML978825.1:0-11949 GCA_010015785.1 Saccharata proteae CBS 121410
CGAGGACGAGGACGAGGACGAGGACGAGGACGAGGATGAGGCTGTATTGACTTCGGCGCTCAACAGCATCCTTTTCCTCGAGGCCATTCTGGTCCAGATGGGTACTCACTTCGACACAGCATCCCATGGCGCAACAACAGCGGCAGCTAGGGTGAGCTGCAACCTTAAACCGCCTCACACCTCGCCCTTATCCTTCCACGGCCTAAAGTGAGGGAAGCTCGTTGACCTCGCCATGCGCGAACGCGGCTTAGCCGGCCTTCGGACTCCGATGGGGGAGAAACTCGCATGGATGCGTCGCCGTGCCAGCCATGCGATGCCCACCCACATGTACCGCCAATCTATTTGTGGTTTATCCGAACGTCTGTCGCTCAGTCTGAGATCAGCATGGATGGATGCCGTGATGCGGTGCGCGGCCGAGGGTGCCATTCACTGATTAACCTAGGTGCCCGCTGTTTCGTTGTGTGAGCTTTCGACTTCCTTCTTCTGGTTCCTGTTTTGCCAAGTGGTCATCCTTTCTGCCGTCTTTGCTCTGCCGAGTCTTCAGAGATAGTCATTCCGCACATAGTGGCTGGGACTTGTTGCTGGTGAAGAGAACGAAGTCGAGCTGCCATTGACCGTCTGCCAGTCATGGCGTCTCCACAACAATTGGTAAGTCCAACACTTCGTCCTCGTCGACTGGGAGTGGGAGGCTCATTCGTCAATACAGGCACACATGTCGGCTCCCTATCCGCCGCAGACATGGTCGTTGGGCGGGAGACTCGAGGAGAAGGTCGATATCCCCATCTCGGCTGTCTTCCTTGCTCTGTTTATGGTCGGAGCGGCCGGTCACATGACCATCTTCCAGCGCAATAAGCGGAGAGGGCATAAGTTTATGTTGTCGCTTCTCATGTTTGGTGAGTGCTCGAGATTCTTGGAGACTGCTTTCCACTCGTCGCAGTCCCAAGTCATACTCTTTGCGAGCCTGGTCTAACAACCACCCAGGTTTCTGCATGTGCAGAATCGTCACCATGACCCTCAGAATCGCTTCCAGCACCAGGCCGAAAAACATTCGTCTCAGTATCGCAGCCGGCATATTCGTCGCTGCTGGTGTTTTGCTTGTCTACGTCGTGAACCTACTGTTCGCGCAGCGTCTGATCAGAGCGCGCCACCCCAAACTTGGATGGTCGAAGCCTTTCCGGGCGTTCTTCATTGGCAACTACGTTCTCATTGTTCTCTCCCTCATCATGGTCATTACAGTGACCGTCCAGTCATTCTACACGCTGAACACAAACACCCATCGCATTGACCGCGACATTCAGCTCTACACTGCGACATACTTCTCTCTAGTCTCATTCCTGCCCATTCCTCTGACTCTGATCGCCTTTGGCATTCCGCAGAGGACTGCTCTCGAAAAGTTTGGCTCCGGTCGCTACAGGACCAAGGTTGTCGTCCTCGTCGGCGCCTCATTCCTGCTCTGTCTCGGCGCATGTTACCGGTGTGGCACCAGCTGGCTCACTCCTGTCTCGGTACGGGAGCCTCTTCCGGATTACTTCTCCAAGGCATGCTTCTACATCTTTGATTTCACAATCGAGATCACCGTCGTACTGCTCTATCTCGCTGTCCGGATCGATCAGCGCTTCCACGTTCCCAACGGCTCTAGCAAGCGCTGCAGCTACATCATCGAAGACCCGCTCAAGGACAAGGAGGGCTACAGACGCAAGCAGGACAGCCTCGCCAGCAACATTGGCAGCACCAGGACCAGCAACACCGAGTTCCCTCGCATGTACACCGAAGAGACCATCGACTCGGACGCGCCGCACAAGGAGGACAAGAAGGGCATCCTCAAGCTCAACACCAAGTTCTCCGAAAAGCAGCGCCAGGCCGATCTCGAAGCGCAGGCGTCAGAGCCACACAGCGCCATGACAGGCACCACCGCCGCCGCTCTGTCCCGCGACCACCTTCTCCTCCCCGAGCAGCCCGAACGTGCACACGTCTCGCACCACCCTCTCCGCGACCCGCCCAAGGCCCTCGAAAGCGTCCCCCCCGTCCCCCAAATCCCAGACAAGCTCAAGCGCGAGCGCGAACGCAACAACTCCAGTCCATCCAACACTCACGACCAAGCTGCTCCCTCCCGAAACCCCCAAGACAACGACAAACTCGACAAAGTCGTCGACCTCCTCGTCTCCCTGGACCGCCGTCTCTCAACCCTCGAAGACAAACCCGTCCGTCCCCCCTCGACCTTCGACCTCCTCGACCGCCTGGACCGCCGTCTCTCCACCCTCTCATCTGCCCCCGCTCCCGGCCTCGCCGGAATCGATGGCTACACCTCCCCCTACGCCAGCGGCCCCTCTGGCATCCACTCCCCCTACACCGGCACCGGCGCCGGCTCTCCCGCCCCCCGCCCCCAATCCAGCTTCGACCTCCTCGAGCGCCTGGACCGCCGCCTCTCGATGCTCGAACAAGCCGAAACGCACCAACGGCACCAAAACTCCGGTCTCGAGTCCCTCCTCGCCCTGGACCGCCGCCTCTCCCGCATCGAATCCTTCTCTCCCCAACCCCAACAATACCCCTACCCCACCGCCGTCGCCGTCGCCGCCGACACCGACCCCCGCATCTCCCGCCACTCCCGCTGGCTAGACGCAAACCGCGGCACAGGCACCGGCTCCGGACCGACCTCCTCCCTCCACCCACCGCCCGACTCCCGCTTCGACCGCTTCGACCTCGGACCCGGCGGCCAAAGCCCCGCCCGCGGCCGCGGCGCCTCCCCCCGCGGCTCCCCCGGCTCCCCGAACCCGAACCGCATGACGCGCTACTTCGGCGCCGCTGCGCCCACAACAGTCGCGGGCGACACGGTGCCAGAAGAGCGCGACACGGAGGGCGAGCGGGAAGACGACACGGCCACTGCGGCGGCGCCGTCGCGCAGGGACAGACATGTCAGCTGGAGGACGAGCGCAGCCACGGTTATGGGCGGGAGTAGAATCGATTTGGGACTCGAGGAGGAGGACGGGAACGCGGATGGGGATGATGAGGGCGCGGGCACTAGTAGTGGAGCGGAGGCCCAGGCCGGGATGAGCAGTCCGAGTAGTGGCGAGTTTCATAGCGCTCAGAGTACGGGGACGTAGGTCTGTTGGTGGGTAGGCTGGCTGGGCTGGTTTGTGTCGTTGGTTTTTTCTGCTGCCGTTTGGTTCTTCCGTTGACGGGGCTGCGTGGGATCGAGGTCATCGATCGGACGTCCGGGACTCTCCCTCCTTCTCTCCCCCGCCTATCCTATCCTATCCTATCCTATCCTACCCGCTCAAGCGAGTCTGGCGTTATTGGGAGTTTGTTCGGGAGGGCCTTGCAGCCATGTTTTCTCTTTTCTGTTCCTTTCTGCTCTCTTTTTTCACTTCGCGCTACTCTCGTCGGAGGCAATTTGGCCTTGGAAGATCGGCTCAGGAAGCACGCTCGCATTTAGATCCCCAGCTTTGAACTTTTTGGCTACTATCTTCAGCTTCTGTTCCATGCTCGCTCGATGACGAACCAAAAACGGCGAAGGCCACGACTGGAAGAAGGGTCCGTGATGATTGGTCACGGCTATAAGGTCACGAGGCGATGGGAATCTAATGATGGAATCATGTACATGGATTGCAATTTTCTTCTACTCTACTTAATGAAGCAATGACCACAACTTGCAACCCCTTCACGTCAAAGCAGCGACCACTCCGTTTCACCAAACTCCCATCAGGGTCATAATCTTCTAAACTCTCGTCTTCGTCTCAATCTGACATCTGAAACGGGTCAGCTTCTCGCCTTAAAACAATCGTCGAGAATCCCGTTAGCGGCCGCCATAACGGACCGACAACGTCAAACAAGGATAAGTGTGGACAGAGCTCAGAAAGCCGGTAAATTCATGCCACCCGCGCCGGCCGCAGGTCAGATGGGTCCAAGACGAACCGTCCCTGCCTGCGGCTCGCAGCCACAGCTCCTCCACAACCCGTCATCCCGGACCCGCCTCGAGAACCGCGGTCCGAAGACTTTGGGGGAGGCGAGCTGGTAAGGTGCGGGAGGTTGGACTGGCGGGGTGGCGGATCATTGAATGGATAGACTAGGTTTCATCTTTGGATGGGGTGGTAGGTGGGGAGATGAGAGGTGAGAACTTACGGGATGGAGAGCCGAGTATTGTGGGTGGTGAGCTGGGCTGGATGGCAGGTTACTTTAATCTGTTGTCAGAACGTTAGCGATGCTGACTGCATGAAGCGTAATTTTGACAAGAATGTGTGAGTTTGCTTCATAATCAGACAAATTGGTAAGTTGGTATATAATATCCACATGGTGTTTCAGTAGCAGAACTGAAAAATGATACGCTCATCATAGAAGCTGGTGCATGGTAACGACAGACGGAATATTTGCTTACCAGTATTGAATGTGCGCAGCCAGCTTCAGGCCACCTCAAATCTGATAGGTATGAAGCCTGGCGGCGCGATGTTGGAGACCACAAAGCAGATTCTGCCCTGGTCTATCAGGCGGTCCCTGACGCGCTTCTAGCCATGTCTCTTAACCCTGTGCCATCGTACATGACCTAGTGCGGCAAAGTGACGATGTCGCTTCTACTGAACCGCCGCATAGGATGATATGATGTAAACCCAAGGCAAGGAGCCCAGGCTGTCCGCATCGCGAAAGTCTACATGGTACGGTGAACCTAATCTGAACTGACTGTCAGCAAGCTGCACAAGCTTCCTCTCTAATCGACAAAGACGAGTATACAAAGACGTATTCAGATGGTAGTGCATGTTGTTCGTGGCTCACGGATGAATATCCCGAAACTGTTGTGTGTAGGTTTCTTCATAAGAAGGGGGACAAGAACGTCCCCTTCAATCAAGAATGGCAGAGGAGACAACTTACAGGTATCAGCCAGAGCCACACACAGGCGCGTAGTGTGCGGCTGTTCCGATGTCAGAGTGACAATGTGTCGTGGAGGAAGAAGAAGTCGAAACGCAGTTTTGGTGTGTGAGGTTTTTCCACCGGCCAAACGTCGGTGCGCGGTCATCGGCCGCCGCAATGCCCGGCCCCGCCAATAACGTTATGGAAGCCCGGCCCATGATGCTCGACATCACAAAAAGTTCCGAGCCCAGATCCAAGCAACACCATTGAGCGCGCAACATGACCGACAGACGCAGAACCAATGCCCCAGCCGGCGGCACGCACGCCCCCGTCTTCGCAAGTACCCTGCGCGGCAACGGAGTTCCAGAGCCTCAGCGCCCGTCGCGGACGCGCAAACCAGAAGAATTGCGCAAGATCTGTACGTCTCAAGACCTACCCAATCCTCGCACCACTCACTAACAACCATGCCAAACAGTCCTCAAAACCGGTCTCACGCCTTCCGCCTCCGGCTCCGCGTACCTCGAGCTCCACCCTTCAAGCCCATCAACAACAAAAACCCTCGCCTTTCCCACCTCCTCTCTCAAACTCTCCTGCACAGTCCACGGCCCGCACCCCCTCCCCCGCTCCGCCCCCTTCTCCCCCCACCTCCAACTCAGCACAACGCTCAAATACGCGCCATTCGCGACGCGCCAGCGCCGGGGCTACGTGCGCGACAACGCGGAACGGGATCTGGGACAGCACCTCGAGGCCGCGCTTCGAGGTGTTGTGATAGGGGAACGGTGGCCAAAGAGCGGTGTTGATGTTGTTGTTAGTGTGATTGAGGGGGAGGAGGACTGCTGGGGGGGTGATGAGGTGGGATTGGGTGGGGAGGGAGACGCGGCTGCTGCGGTCGGCAACAAGGGGACGGGGTGGGGGTTGATGAATGTGCTTGCGGGGTGCGTCACCGTTGCCAGTGCGGCGATGAGTGATGCTGGGATTGATTGTGTGGATTTGGTTTCTGGTGGTGCTGCGGCGTTGGTCAGGGCGCCGGGGACGAAGAACGAGGATACGGTTGTGGTACTGGATCCGAGTCCAGAGGAGCATAGGGATGTGCTCGCGGCTTGTGTGGTTGGGTATCTGGCTGGTCGCGACGAGATCACTGAGTTGTGGTTGAAAGGGGATCCGGGCACGCATGCTGATGATCTGATTGAGAGTGCGGTCAAGAGCGCCGTGGCGACAAGGACGGTGCTTGTGGAGGCTGTCAAGGAAGCTGCGGCGCTCAAGTTTCCAGAGTTGGCTGAGAAGGCGGATGGTGGGGTGAAGAGCGCTGGAAGTGATGTGGAGATGACTGCTTAGGATGAGGACTCCGGTTTCAGGACGATATGGGATGGTTGGGGCAGTGTCGGTGTTGCATAGCGCTGGCGTTCCGGATACTGGAAAATGGGATCAGGTCATATTGCAGAGGCTAGAGGGTCATGAGCTCGGTGGCTCTGAAGTCGTAGACATCAGACGATTCTATATTTGAGACCTGAGCTTCATCTTCTGGATTGTTTGGTCTTGAAATTTTGTTCATGCGATCCTTTGCCGCCGTCTATGCTGCGCCAGAACAATCCTTGTCATACAACCCATTCCAATACCCGATCTTACCTGACAGTGGCACCCTTCAAGCTAGTAACCTTGCAGACACCAGCAGCCGTCCTCAACTTACCCAACCCCGTCTTCTTAGCCTCACCCTCACCCGCCAACTGCGGCACCTCACCGACCTCGAATCCAACCTCAAGCTCCTCCGTCGTCGTGAAGCCCGGCTGAATCATCTCCCAAACCTTCTTCTTCGGGTTCAGCACCGGCTCGGGCTCGCCCTCCCAACCCTCAAAGAAAACCCTGTCACCGGCCTTGGAATCCGCAGGTGGGTTGACCAGCTCAACAGGGCCCTTGTGGCCGTCGCCCTCCTCGCGCGGCGACGCAGCAAGGACCATAGCGCAGGACTTGATGCCGCGCATAGTGACGGGCTTGAGGTTGCAGACAGCGACAATCTTGCGGTTCTGCATCTCCTCGAGCGGGATCAGCCCGTTGAGACCGGAGCACACGGTTCGCACCACCTGGCCTTCGTACTCGGACGTGTTGTCCGTGCCCGGCGCATCGCCGCACGCAATCGTCGACACGTACAAGCTGTCGGCGTTGGGGTGGCACTCAGCCTTGAGGATGTGGCCGACGCGCAGGTCAATGAGAGCGGGTGATAGGGGCTTCTCAACCGGCTTAGGGGGCTGCGGCTTCGGCTGCTTCGCCTTCTTCTCTTTCTTCTTCTCGACGCCGGGGACTTCGGCGCCCACGGCTTCAGCGACCTTGTCGCCGGTGCTCTTCTGCTCCTTCTTGGCCTTGCGGCCGCCCTGGGGAGCGGCATCTTCGCCGGCGATGGACGTAGGGGTGGCGCCTGAGGCAGCGGCCTGCGCGGCGAGAGCCTCCTTCTCCTTCTTCTTGCGCTCCTTCTCGGCCTTGGCGTCGATGGGCTTGATCTTGAAGAGGACGGCGTCGGTGTCAATCTTGACCTTCTCCTCCTCAACAACCTTGAGTCCAAAGACAGGTGCGTTCTGGACAAAGTCGACGAAGCGGACGATGTGGTGGTGGCCCTGCTCGCCCGTCCTTTCCTCCGCCGTCCAGCCCGAAACAACGGGCGCGAGCTTGACGTAAAGCGCAATGTCGACGACTGAGGGCTTGCTGCCGAGCACAGTCGTGCGGGTAGACAGGTGTGTGTTCAGGCTGGAGAGGCGCTCGACGCGCTTGGCGGCGTCTTCGGTCGAGGAGCCGATGTGGGAGGAGGTGATGAGCCACTGCGTGAGCTCTGCCTTTTCAGGCTCGGTGTAGTGGACATCCTTGAAGATGGAGGTGGAGAGCTTGGCGGCGTCGGCATCCGAGGTAGCCTCGGTCTCGGGGTAGGAGCGCTTGAGGAGGGAGAGCGTGGGCTCGTCGAAGGTGGTTGCGGTGGCCATGGTGCGGGCGTGGAGGAAAGCGGGCTTTATGGTAAAGCTCGGTTGCTGTTTGGCGCGGTAGAGGCCGTTTGACTGGCGAATTGCTCGAAGTCGGAAAGACGAGCCTGGCAAAAGGCGGAAGTTTGAGCTGCTTGTTCGTAAGGTGCAGCGATTGAGATGGCGGAGGATCTGGCGGGGTTTCGACATGGAAGATGAAATTCTTGGGTGACTCAATGCACAGGCACACTGTGACGAGGTTTGGCCGGAGTCAAAGCACCGATAATTGATACGCCGGTCACAACGCAAAGGACGGAGCATATGATTGCAGACTTTTGTAGACTTATGAGGCTTATTCCTCTTATATTTCAGTCTCTATAATATGCGATTCTATTATGGATATACGAGCTTTTTTCGTTTCAGCTACCATCCAAAATTAATGCTATGCCAGCCGTTTCAATCGAAAGAAGAGTAAACAAATGGCCATCCAGAACCAATCAAACGTCCGACTGCAGCGAAAGCGCGAGAATGAGCTCAGCTCAATAGTGCGCACGAATTTATTTCTTCAGAGCATCCACAAACTCCTTAGGAGGCTGCTGGTTGTAGCCCTCGGGGTTGTTCTTCGTCCACTTCCACAAGTCCACACAGGCGTCCTCGAGAGTCAGCTCGGTCTTCCAGCCAAGCTCCTTGTTCGCCAGCGAGGGGTTGGCAGTCAGATCGAGGACATCACCTTGACGGCGCTCAACGACCTGGTAGGGAAGGTCGCGGCCGACGACATGGCTGAAAGCCTTGATCATTTCGAAGACGGTAGACCCCCTGCCAGAGCCAAGGTTCCATGCCTTGACACCGGGGTTGTGCTCGCGGAGGTAGTTCAGGGCGACGAGGTGACCCTTTGCGAGGTCAAGAACGTGGATGTAGTCACGAATAGCGGTACCGTCCTTGGAGGCGTAGTCTGTCATGTCGTGAGCGCAGATCGCAATAAGACGACTCAGTTTTCTTACCATCACCGAAAACAAGGAGCTTCTCCCGCTTGCCAACAGCGACCTGCGCGAGCAGAGGGAGCAAGTTGTAGGGCACGCCCAGAGGGTTCTCGCCCATGATGCCGCTGGGGTGGGCACCAGCGGGGTTGAAGTATCTGAGCAGGGCGCAGTTGTACTTGCTGCCATCCTTGCCAGCCTTCTTCGCCTTGTTGCGCTCAGCGTTGACGTGGTCCTCGATCATGGCCTCAACAGTAGACTTTGTGCGACCGTAGGTGTTGGTGGGGCCAATGGGGCAGTGTTCCGGGATGGGAATCATGTTGGGGAATCTGGTCGCGTCGCCGTAGACGGTCGCGGAGGAAGAGAAGACAATGTTGGTGACATTGTGCTCGTTCATCGAGGTGAGGAGGGCCAAGCTGCCGGAGACGTTGACGCGGTAGTACTCGAGAGGAATCTCGCCAGACTCGCCAACAGCCTGTCGATATAGTCGTCAGATGTATTGTAGTGATTCGGGTTTGACCATGACCAGACGTACCTTGAGGGCAGCAAAGTGGATGACATTGTCAATGTCGGGGTGCTCCTCGAAGACCTTGTCGATGGCAGACTTGTCGGTGATGTCGAGCTTGTAGAAGATGGGGCGCTTGCCCGTAATCAACTCAATGCGGTTGAGCACTTCCTCGGACGAGTTGTACAGGCTGTCGACAATGACGACCTTGTAGCCAGCATCGAGCAGGGCGACAGTGGTGAAGGATCCAATGTAGCCGGTGCCACTGCGAACATTTGCGCGTCAGCTGGGTGAACACTGAGACGGCGGCCGGCAGGAAATGGACAGCTGTCAGGAAATTGGCCAATTCCAGCATATGGCGGGGGGATGAAGCTGGTGGAACAGATTCCAGTGGACAGTATGTTGAGGAGAGCGATAACATACCCGGTGACGAGAACGGAGCCGACAGTCATTATGGTTATCTTTTGGGGTGGTCTGGTACTTTAGTTTATGGAGAAGGTGGTCAGGACTTTGGTGGGCAGTGGAGCTTGGGAAGGGTAGCAGCCAGTAGTCGGACCTCTACATTGGCCCCTCGCAGGCCCCTGGGCCAAGGCGGTGTGGGCTTTGCCGTGGGGTGTTCCACCGTTTCACGTGGCCTGAGAGCCCGGCCGAAACGCGAGCCTGAGGCCAACAACTTTTGGACGCGAGCCTGAGGCCAACAACGCGACCCGCCTCGAGGTCCAAGTCGCACCGCCACACCGCCACACCGCCACACCCTCGAGCCCGCCAAGCCACCGCCAAGCCACCGCCACACCACCGCCACACTGCGACACGTCCGCTGCTGTCACAAAGACGCGACGTCGCGACCCTCGAAACGCGCTTCAACACCACTCAGCTCGGCGGACAAACAACACCCCATCCGCAAACGGCTCCCATCTTGCCCGAACAAATGCTTCTACCATGCTCCTGCTCTTAAGCCCCTTTGTGCTCAGACATAGCGATGATAGTCGTGCGTTACACCAACGACCCCAGTTGCTGCTTCCACCGCGCCCATAACTTAATTCGTGCCCATCTCCAACTTTGCCATTTCTGCGCGAGGAACACAATAGAAAGCTTTGCGCGAGCGAAAACTTCACTCCCGCTGTCTGTATATTATCCTGACCACAATACGCTGTTTCGTCATGTCTGACGACAATAGCATTTTCTCGTCTTCACCCGGTGAGTGCCGCATCAATACGTTTTCCAGTCCCATTGTCCCAGCCTCCTTTATCCTCAGCCAAAAAGCTCGCTTTCGGCCACGCCCTTTGTACCCAATCCTTTTTCCTCCTTCTACCCTCGTCCTCCGCTGTGTCTCATCTTTCTCGTCCCATCAACGTCCCGTCAAGTCACACGGCACCCGCCTGTAATTTGACATCACCACGTCAATCTGCCGCAATGGCATCATCGCGTCAGTCGGCTCTGACACAGATTTTCCTGGGAGAAGCGAGAGCTGACATGATCTATAGAACCCGTTACGAGTGCTACACCTGCGCGTCGTCGCAGTCAACGCATTTCTACCAGGTCTGAATCACAGGCTCTAAATCCGCTTGCCGGTACTGCTCCAAGAGGAAGGGGAAGGGGAACCGTTGGCGCGAATGCTGGTCGTACTGGCAACCTTGCAAAAATCTCGACTCAAACGTCGTACGCTTACGGCTCAGCGTCTGCACGTCAGGGAACTTCTAGAGGAACCCCGCCGCTCATAGATTTGCCTGGCGCAAACCCAGGCGCGAGCCATGGCGGCATCGGCGGTGCCTTCGCTAAGCAACAGGCCACGGAGAAGAAAGTAAATAAGCAGATCCAAACGGAAACCGCAGTTGGAAAAGCAGTAACTCACGTCACCGTTAACGACGACGACGACGATTACGATGATGATGACGACGACGGCCTTCCTGCACAACTTCCTCCAAACCCGCTTCTCTCGATCCGCAGACCCTTAGGTCCGCCTAAGCTCCCATCTGCGCTCAACCCTCCCACAAAACACCCCATTCCATACGGTGGAGATACCGACGACACGGTTCCTACAACGGATACCGACCGCCCCAAAAGCTACGGAGGCATGCACGAACATGGCTTGCAGCCTGGAGCTCCAGGCCAATTAATTGGTCGCGGTTTAGGTGTTCCAACGGCCCCTCTATCCTCGTTGAGGGGTTCCATTTCAGGTTTTGGGATACCCCCTCGAGGCTCGTCCGGTGGTCGCATTCCAGGTGGTTCAGCGGCCCCTGTATTCCCACAAGGTGGTTTTGGTGCAGGTCTTCCAGTCACTTCAGGTCTTCCAGCGCCCAGCTTTTCCGGCCTTTCAGCGCGCCCTCGAGGCCCGAATGGTGGTTCCGGTTCACGTCTTACACCGCCTCCTATCGGCTCTAAATTTCCCCCTCCAGGCCCGTCGGGCGGTCTTGGTTCAAACAATCCAGCAGATGCTCCAACCCCGCCCGCTGGTCGTGGTGCAGCTCGTGGTGCAGGTCGCGGTGCAGCGCGTGGTGCAGCTCGTGGTGGCGATCGTGGCCGCGGCGGTCGAGGCGGTCTCTCCGGTGGTCCTTCGGGCGGTCCTTCGGGCAACCCTGCAGGCAATCCTCCAGGAGGTCCTCCCGGTGGTCCTTCCGGTGGTCCTCCTGGTGGTCCTCCCGGTGGTCCTCCCGGTGGTCCTCCTGGTGGTCCTCCCGGTGGTCCT
>ML978826.1:0-11656 GCA_010015785.1 Saccharata proteae CBS 121410
CGCAACGCTTTCGCCGCAACGCTTTCGCCGCATCGCTCCCGTCCTCCAAGTCGGGTCGAGCGTCCCCTTGGTCCTTCAGTAGGTAATATTTGCGCTCCGTACCGCCTACGGCCCTTGCTCTCATCTGAGCCGTTGTGCGCCGTCAGTGGCTGCCAGTCAAGGAACACTGAGATTGGATGTAAGCAAATCATGCAACCGCCATCAGCTTTGCTCTTCAGCCCACCCGCAGGATTCGCTCGGTGCGGTACGGTGCGTCCAATTCGGTGCGTCCAATTCGGTGCTTCCGTTCGTCATGCCCGACGCCAAGAACATGAGTATAGGGGCTGTCAGTGCTCGATCATCACTTGCAGGCGAATAAAGAACCAGCAGGCTCCAGGTTGCAAAATCGCAGCGCAGTAACATGCTTGTTGAACATCCCCATCCCAACGCACGGTTGCAGTGCTTATTAGCCATAGCTGCTGCCCATGAGAAATCGCGAGATACGCACTTCGAATCCGTTTCAGGGGCAAAGGTGAACTGTCTAGACGTTGAAGTCTTGCATAATGCAGAAAGGCATCGCTGTGCCGATTAAGAAATCTTCCATCAATTTGTTTCGTGGTACACAGCCAAAAGGGAAGCACGCCATAACCCTACGCCCCAGAGCTTTTTTTAGCAGCCGTACCCTCTCTTCGCCGTCGACGCCGGGCAATCGCAACTTCTTACAGATCGAAGCTCTACGAAAAGCCCACGGCGAAAAGCGATTGAATCATGCACTCCATGTCCTCGGAACTAGTTGTTCATGTAGGTCGTGGGGTCAATGCCACCCTCGGGGAACTCCCTGCACACTCGGTTAGCCAAGCGACCAGCGATCGAAATTGATGTGGAGACTTACGGAAGGGGAACTTCGAATCTCTTCTCCACCTGCTTCAAGACATCCTGGTCTTGCTCGTTGCTGACGAATGAGATACTGAGACCCTTGGTGCCGAAACGACCGGCACGACCGACACGGTGGAGGTAGGAATCGGGGTCGGGGGGCAGGTCGTAGTTGATAGCAAGGTTGATACGCTCAATGTCGATACCACGGCCGAAGACGTCGGTGGCAACGCAAATGCGCTTGTTGAAGTCCTTGAACTCCTTGTAGCGTTTGATGCTGTCATCGTGTTAGCGTCTACGGAGAGACCACGATAAGGTGCTTTACGAACCGCTCGTCTTGGCTGACGCCTGAGTGAACCGCAATGCTGGGGAAGTTGCATTCGCGGAGAAGCTTATCAAGTTCCGTAGCACGCAGAGTGCTCTTGACGAAGATGATGACCTGGTTGAACTCGAGTGTGTCAAGCAAGTCATTCAGCTTGCGGTTCTTCTCGCCTTCGCTCAGCTTGATGTAGTATTGTTGGAGACCGTGCAGCGTGAGTTTCGACTCGTCGTCGACATAGCACTCCAGAGGGTTACGCATGAACTTCTTGCAGATGGGGCGCGTCTCCTTGGATAAGGTAGCACTGAACATCATGACTTGCTTCTGTGTCGGAGTAGCCCTGAAGATTTCCTGGACGTCGCGACGCATGTCTGTCTGCTGGATCAGCGCACAGCCCTATTTTGACCGGGGAACGGGATCTTACCGATCTGGTCAAGCATCTTGTCGCACTCGTCCAGAACAAAGAACTTGACGTTTCCGAGACGCAGCTTCTTCTCTCTGACCAAAGCGTTGAGTCTACCGGGCGTGGCGACAATGATGTGCGGGTGCGTTTCCTTGCTCGACAGCAGCTCGATATCCTTCTGCATGGGAGTGCCACCATAGAAAACAGCAGTGTTGAGCCCCGGGATGTATTTGCTGAATCTGCCGTATTCATTCTTGATCTGATAGGCCAACTCGCGAGTGTGGCACATGACGAGAACGGCGCACTCGCCAGGGATAGGCTCAATTTGCTGAAGGGTGGTAAGGACGAACACAGCCGTTTTGCCAAGACCTGATTTAGCCTGACAGAGGACATCGGAACCGACAAGCGCCTGAGGAATGGTGACTTGTTGGACTGTTTCGGAGAACCGAGGGCATGTTAGATGATTGTTCCAAGAGGTTCGCAATGATAGAAAGCAATCGAGCGTGCGTCCGTCCATCTCGCAAGTGAGGTCGCAGAGTTTTTTTAAGCAATATGGGCTGCACATCAAGCGTGCGGCTCCGACTTGGCCTTTGCTAGTCGACCGTGAGCCATTCGACACTAGCCATAGATCCTGAGTCGGATTTGACTGAGCGTCTCGCCCTATTACTCGGCGGCTGGACAATCGCCGCCAATAGATGCGCGGATCGGATGTGACATTGTTCGAACCGCCCGCACATTCATATTGCAGCCGGTTCAGGTGCCTTATGCGGTCGCAAACACTCCACAGAGCCGCCCTCTTATTCCATATTTGGATGGTCGATCGCTGGATTTGCGGAGATGGACGGACGCTTCTGGGGAACGGAGGAGCTTGTGGGGAAAGATTAGGACTGACCCTCCGAAGGATGTTCGAAACCGCAATCGGTTATGGCACGTAGAAGCTCCGGCTTGAGAAGGAAGTCCCGGAATCCAGTAGAGTGGATGCCGACATAGCTGCCCTTCTTCTCTTCCTTTCCTCCAGTGACTGTCAAGTCGCCCTTCTGCTCACCATTGGCGGGGGCAGCGCTGGACGCTCCAGTTGCGGCGGCATCCGTGGTAGGGATCTCCTCGTCGGAGTAGTCAATCAAGTCTTCCTCGTGAGACATTTTGGATGCGATGTGGTGGCTGATGAGCGCGCTGGCGTGATGATGAAAGGTAGGATGGGACGCGACGCAAGTCGCGTTGGTGGATCGATCGGGAAAGGCTTTATGGAGGGCGGGAATGCTCGTCAAAGCTGCTGCTGAGCTGCTGGACGAAGTTGGATGGAGCCTAAGGCCGCGGGGCTGAATCGAGTGAGTAGCGATCTGATGGCTGTTTTGGTTTGGGTGGTTGACGATGGAGGTGAGTGGGCGAGGTCGCGCTTGTATTCTGAAAGAGAGCCGCCAAACTAAAAATGGACTACGCACGTGACGTCTGCTGATCATGCCTGGCCCAGCCTCACTCTACCTTCCCGCACTCCCTCTGTTATCAAAAAGTGTGCTTCCCTTTCTTATACACCATGGGCAAAGCCGACGCCGCAAAATCGTTCAAGAGCATACCTAATAAGCATATTCACTCGAGGATATCCTACCTCTACCAGGCTGCCAGCTATCTATCCGCACAGCAGCAATCTCTTTCGAATTTGCCGCAAGAAATCAGTAATGCGCATGATCCAAGGACTCAGACAACGGACTCACAGCAGCCCTGCACGAATCAAGTCATACCAGTGGGACTGAAGCCGGATGGCTTACCCGCCTCCTGTACGAGTACAACTGCCAGTCCATTTCCTCCCGGTCTTCCGTTCCACCTGCTGTCTCAACTTCATTCGATCTCTCTCAAGTCTCAGTTGCGTCTCTCTTCCGCAGTGAAGCACTCGATATGCAGGAGGTGCAACGCGCTCCTGGTCCCCGGATACAGCTCGATGAGCCAAATCGAGAATTTGAGTCGAGGCCGGAAGAAGGCTTGGGCGGATGTACTCGTTGTCACGTGTAATATCTGTGGCGCGCAGAAGCGCTTTCCAGTGGGAAGCAGGCGACAACCCAAGAAGTCAGATCGAGTGAGCCAGGCTTACTTATATGAAGGGGAGAGCAAGACATTGGAGTTGAGCGGCCATCCTTCGGATACTCGGGTCACATCAAAGGTTGAAGAACTTAGCCTTGTATGTTCCGTATGATGATGACTGCCGGTCGCGGATTTTTAGCCTTGCCAAACAAGCAGAGCCATATTGGGGCTCCTAGCAATGAGTAACTGCGCGTGGCGAGGGCTCCCTATGCTTCCATACGCTTTCCGAGTCGGCTTTCTTCGACGGAATCGGCCTCGTAAGTCTATCTAGCAAATGCGATCTTCCATGCCTCCCAGCTTCGTTTTTCTGCTGACGGCTAGAGTAAGTTAGTATTCATGGGAGGGCATGTACGAGGGTTCCTGGTGTGTTCTATTCCCTACAGGTTTCGTGGAGTCCGTTGCGATGGGATGATACTCTGGAAGGGAGCTGCTGCTATGATCCAGTCATTACCTCCGAAAGAGCCTCTGCCTCCTCTTGGGGGTGTTCCGTACTTTGCGCCCCGAATATAGGAGGTCATATAATCAATGGCGCAATCCTGAAACTGGGATAGTGTAATGGCACGACCCCAATTCTTTGGGGCTAGTTAATCCTGGCTTCAATAACGTTCTCCGTTACACATCACGCGTGTTCGAGTCGTCAATTAAGACGATCAGCAGGTACGGATCAACTGAGTAGGGAAGTGAGGATTGTTCTGAAGATGGAAGCTGCTACATTGCTGTCCACCACTGAAAATCTTTCTTTGTTGTACAGGTCGCATGCCGCATTCACCCTGATGCTTTCCCCTTCCCTAACTTACTTCACTCATACATGGATATCGGGATGACTAATCTGCAATAGTATGCGACAAGCACCGGATGCGATCTCGGCGATTGTAGCCTTCACTTCGGGTGTGCGTAACTCCGTTCTTAAATACTTGAAAACGGATGTCTGATTGGTGCCCTTGCACTTCTCTTACGGGCATCGGGATTCCCGGTATCTCCGGTTCAAGTCATACATGTGGAAGTACCGCTACCATTCCTTGGAATATACTATCTTCGGTGGATATCCACTTCTCCGCGTCCGCTTTCAGTCTCGTGTCTAGCATGGCAAATCCGTTACGTCTTCCAAGGGACGAGTTGTCTGATCACATCAATTCTCAAGACAACCCGTCTACAAATGAACCTCCCTCGTCCCCAAAAATGTCAACACCTCGAGTTTTGGCTTCGGAACGCAACCTTGCCCCGGTTATAGCGACTCTTGGATCAGACACAGAACGCCAGCCGCGGAGACCTGTCTATTCGGCTTTCTCTTCGCGGACGAAGGCCACAAGCATAGTCATCATCGCGTTTGGCTGCCTTTCCTCTCCATTGTCGAGTCAGATATACCTTCCGAGTCTCAACACCATGGTTGCAGCATTCAAAGTCTCTAATGCTGACATCAACTTGACAATGACGACCTACATGATCATGCAGGGTATTGCGCCTATGTTCTATGGTGACCTGGCCTATCAAGCTGGCAGGCGCCCCGTTTACATCATGTGCTTCACCATATACTTCTTTGCCAATCTAGGTTTGGCATTACAGAGAAACTATGCAGCACTCCTGGTTTTGCGAGCTCTGCAGAGCTGCGGAAGTAGCAACACCATTACTCTGGGTTATGGTGTTACAGCGGATATTGTCACCAGCGCTGAGCGTGGCACGTACATTGCCTGAGTTCAACTTGGTGACGCTATCTATTTACTCGGCCAGGTCCGGCCTTGCCACCCACTCTGGGGGGATTTCGCAGTTCCTTGGGTGGCCTTCCATCTTCTGGTCCTCTTCATCCGCGAGGCAATCTATTTTTTCTTTCATGCCATCTTGGTTCCAGAACCATCTCGTAGTGTTGTCGGTGATGGTTCCTTGCCGCCACAAGGGTGGAATCGCTCATTGCTGAACATTGTTCACGACAGAAGAGACCCAGGGCGTCGAAAACACGGCTTCGAAGGAATAAAAGCAGAGGACAGCCCAGAGACTTGCGAAGGATCGTCATATCATGCTTCCGAACCCTCTGAATGCATTACGTATCATTCTCGAGAGAGAAAAAAAATGGTGGCGCTTGTACTACTCTTTGCATCTGTAATGGTCACAGGCTTCTTCTGTGTTTTGGTGCCTTTTCCAAGCATTCTTGGAGATATCTACGGCTTCAACGATCTATATATAGGTCTATTTTACTTTTATGTCGTTCACAGATCCAAAACATCATTCAAGGGACAGACTGACAGAATAAAAGGCCCTTTAGCTTCAGTGCTGCTACCAGTGGCATCTTCTGGGGCCGTTTCCTTGATTACAAATACAGTCGTACTGCCCGCAGGCTTGTTCTAACCATCGATCCCAAGCGTGGAAATGAACTCCGCCATTTTCCTGTTGAGCGAGCGCGGCTTGAGGTGGTCTGATACCCAGTCGTATTTGGAGCTACTTTCACCCTGATATGGGGTCGGGTATTACATGCGCGAACTTCTCTCGCCTTGCCACTCGTCGTCCTGTTCTTAGCTGGCTTCTTCCTTGGTGGCGGGTCGACCATGATAACAAGCCTGCTAGTCTATCTATATCCACAGAGTCCGGCAACAGCAAAGGGTGCATTTAACCTCTGCCGTAGCTACTGTAGAAAGTTAATCGATTGATGGAGGAGAAGCCTCGCGTAGCGTGATGATGTAGTAACAGCGCTAGTCGCATACAGAAGTAACTATAGTTAAACCACGACCTAAAATTAGTAGCTATAAAGGACGCTTATAATAGATACCCTTACTACTAGCTAATAGTTAGTAGCTTCTAATTTAACACTCCCCTATAGTTATTAACCGAAGGAGGTAATTTATAATAGAAAATATAAGTAGTAGTAGTAGCTTTATATAGACGTTAGTAGTATTTAAGGCTAACGGTATATACTAAATATCGAAATCGCTAAGGAGGTAACGCTCTCGGACGAAATAGAAATAGATTACGATATACTTCAAGTAGGTATTAAGTTAGTACTCGCGAATAAGCGATGAAGCTACTTAGTTATCTATTCATAACGAGAAGGAATAATTAGAAGGTATAAGATGTCTTAATTAATCGAGGTATTAGACGGCCGGAGGCCGGGTACTATTACGGAGTAATACCGAGTTAGGAGGATTAGTAAATAAGCGAGTAAATAATACCTATACGAGTCGTACGGATCCTAAACGGTCTTATTTAGTTAAGCTAAGCGAGAAGGCCTATACGCGTATAGAGTAATACTTACTACTCGCTAGTACCTCTTATTATCCTATACCTAGACCTCTTTATTAAATCTAGCTTTTTACTCCGTGTTATTTACTTTATACCCTAAGGCCTCGTAATATTAGGTCTAGGTCTTATAACTATTATAATTAATTACCTATAAGCCGGAGTTAGCTTCTAGGCTCGTTATAACTCCCGACTAACTTACGATACGATATATTAAACGATAACGGATCTACGGGTAGGGCTACTAGTATAGTACTCTACCCCGATACTCCTCGCTACCCCGAGACCCCTATACCGCTAGTCGGATTCGGCGATGAATAAACCTTCCGTTAAGCGCTCGAGGTAGATAGCGTAGGGACCTTCGGCTAGATTATAGCTCTAGCTAATAAAGCTAATCGAGATACCTATATCGTCGATTCGGCTAGGCGAGAGGTTACTACTACCTATACTTAGCGAGAGGCCGATCTAGGCCGTATCTAGGTCCTCGAATTAGGCGACTCTTTAACCGAATTATAGCGCCGTATCTAAGAACTTTAAGTAGGTAATAAAGCTTTATCTAACCTAGTTAACTACGGAACCCCTAGCTACGGATTAGTAGTTACGGGCCGCGATAGAATTAAACTAGATAGCTTTAATAGTAAGAAGACTAGCTACCGCGCTTTTCGAAATAAGATCCTAATAAAGCTTAACCTTAAGCCGGATATCTATTATACTAAGCGGCTTAAGGTAGGTTATATAGTTAGTATATATTACGTATCTTACTTACTTATTTCTTATTCTATTTTATCTTGTCTATAGGACTATCTATTCCTTGTCCTATAGACTATCCTTTCTCTTAGTAGATTTTTCTATAGTATTCGTAGATAGCCTATAGCCCTAGCTACGCAGCTATTTAGAGCGTTGTATAGCTAGAGGCTCTAGGATCTTAATTATCTATCTACTTATATCTTAACCTTAGGCACTATCGTGAGTTATTACCGCTACCGTATAATAGTAAAATAGACGACTAGGTATACGAATAGGTAGCTCTATACCTTAAGAATAGTATTTCGTCCTTTAGTAAGCTAGACGATCTACTTACTATCCTCGACTAAGCCTATAAGGATCCCTAGCGCGTCTAAAACGCTATCTGCGAGCTTACTAACCTTAAGTAAAGGAACCGTCCTTTTACTAAGTATATTATAGATTACCGCCGCTTATAGGGAGAGACTAGTTTTAACGACGTAGCGCTTATAGTAACGCTTTAGAATAGCGTCTTAAACGAGATCTAGGGCCTACTACTTACGTTTATTAATATGCCTACCGAGTTAAATAAATTTATAGACCTACTTACTACTCTAGATACTAAGCTCCGCGCTTACGGCTAGACCTACCGCACGGTTAATATCCCGGGGCGCCTACTACTACGCTAGTACTCTACGCCTATAGTTACCTAGCTAGTAGCTACGGCTACTCCCGTAGCTCCTACCCCTACTATAAACCCTAACTATAAGCGGTAGCGGGACCTTAGATTACGAAGCTAACGATAGGTAGCTTTATAGTAAAATATAAGATAAATTCGAGGTAGCCTCGTACGCTCGCGAAGCTCTATAGCTATCGCGGGCGTAGGCTAAGCTAAGCTAAACTAGGCTAGCGCTAATCTACTCCTATCAAGTTACCTAACTATAGAAAACGTAATAGTCCCCCCCGAAAGAAAAAGGTATCGTCCCGATACCTTAAATCTACCTACTCGAGTAGTCGAGCTAGTAGACGCCTTTAGCGTCCTCCGCGAGTAGCTTAGAGCGCCCTAGGGTCGGGCGGCTAAGGCGGAGCCGGCTAGGGCGGGTTATTAGTAGCTACTAGGGTAGCTATATAGTTATTAGAGGTACGTAGGTTAGAGGTACGTGTATTAGCTATACGATTATTCTATAATAGCTATAGGGGGCCGAAAGTAAGATCGTAGGGGATTAGGGTATAGGTATTATCGTCTAGGTACTCTTCTTCCTCGAAATTAGAAGGCTAGATAGGTAGGCCTCGGGTTTATTTAAACGTCCGGATTAAGGATTTAGAGATTTAATCCTTATTAACCTATCGGTTACGGTTATTATCGTAATTAGTAAATTTAATAAGGTATTCTATAATCTTAGGACTACGACCGTAGCGACGGCGGTAATGTTAGAGGAGGCGTTCGATAACGCGAAGGTCGTCGGCTTACGGGTTAGGGCCTAGTAAGCGTGGCTAGTAACGTTCGAACGGATCCTTATAACCTAGGCCTAGTTCGATCTACTCGATAGATACTATAGGGTGAATATTATAGTTATTTAGAAGATCGAGCTTAACCGCTTTACTATAACCTATAATTCGTATAATAGGGAATAGTCTAATACGCCTAAGGGCGAACTTCCCTTCTTGGCCGGGCGTAGAGTAGCCTAGTATAAGGCCTAAAGTAAGTTTTAAGTATACTATATTACTAACCTATAGGTTTAATAGTTAATAGTGTTAATCGAACTTTAGTTTTATACGAAGGTTTACCTATACGAGAGCGTTAGCGGCTTCGTGCCGGATACGTTAACGGCTAGCCGCTAGATTAGCGGGTCCGTTAGGAGGTAAAGGATTAATAAGGTCGAGTTCCTTACGGACCTTCCTACTATAGAGGTACTTATTTAGGGAGATCTCCGTAGAGGTATTACTAGCGTTATTCATATAACGATAGATAATTAGGAGAAAGTTAACCTAATTATAGTAGCCTTAAGTAAGCTAGAAGCGTAGAGCGATTTTAATAGTTTAATTAGACCGTTCGCTCTAGCTATTACTAATTAGGTAATATACCGTAGTAATATATAGCTCTATACCTAGGCGGTTAAAAATAGAGCGCTATATATCGGAGATAAACTTTATATCGCGGTTAGAAACGATTACTACGGGTATACCCTAGTAAGCCGTAGCGTTTAGAAAAGCGCCTACCTATTTAGCGGCGCTCTATATTATTCGTCCTAGAAAGGCGAGGATAGAGCGGGAGGCCTTATATATAACGGATATAAAGGCATTATACCCTACATGTTCGGGTAGACCGATAACGATATTAATCGTAATCGTATAGAAGGGTACGGCCGTATAGGCAATAGGTTTAAGTTCGCTAAAGGGTTTATGTCTAGTAGTCTAAGCTTCGTTATAGACGGAGTACTACTAGATATAGCGCTAGAGCCTATAGGCGAGCTTTCGGGTATAGTATCCTACGCGTAGACGATCGTATACCCGATTAAAACCGTAGTAAGATAATCCGTCGTAAGTAAAGGAGAAGATATCGGCCTATATAGATTTCGTGAAGGAATCGATAGATATATAGTTATATATCGAGGAAAAGCTATCTAGAGGCTACGAAGATATATACAGACTCTGCACGGCGCGGGCTATAGTAGCCCGTGCCCTATATTAATCCCACACGCCCCTATACTATAGACCGAAAACAGGTCTAGTAGTAGAGCTAAAAAACCTCCTTGTAGTGCCTATCTTACTACAGCTCGCTTACCTCCTTATAGTTAACTAACCCTAGTAGCGTAAGCCCCCTCTCGTGTATCTATAGTCCGAGGGGCTTTATAAGAGTATCTATAGCGTTACTAATAGTTTCTACGTACTACACCCTAACGTTCTCCTCCTAGACCTCGCCGTTAACGTACCTCTCTCTAACTCTAATATATCGCTTTGCCTTAGGGTCGGGTCCGCCGTTTGCCTAGACTAGGGCGCTAGTGTTATCTCCTAGTAGCGGGATTAGCCCCGCTAGTATTAGGTGTAGCTCCTTAAGGAATATGCGAATCTATACCGCCTCCTTTACTACTTCGTATAGGGCGTAGTACTCCGCCTCTAATATCCCTAGCGCCACCGTACTTTATAGTCATAAGCTCTAGCTCACGGGTCCTCCTCCTATAAAGAAGATAATCCCGCTGTTTAAGCGAGCGGTAGATAGGTTAGTTACGAAGGAGGAGTCGTATATACCGTAGAGGCCGAGTTCGCCGAATTACTTATAGCGGTAGTTTACTTAGTACCTAATAGCTAGCGACGGTCTTCCTTTAATGTAGCGCGGGACGCGCTTTAACCCGGCTAGTTAGGTTATAGTAGGCTTACTTTTTACCCGTGCCTATGTTAATCCGGCGAAGGAGAGATTAGGCCTTATAGTATTAGCGGCGAAGTTATACTTACCGAGGATGTAGCGGAAGCTCTTTCCGATCGCGTTATTAGTCGCGTTATTGGTCGCGTTATCGGTCGGCTCTACTAGGACGCTTAGGTTACTAGGTTTAAAGGGCGTACTAGCGGTACGGTAGTCGGTTATCTCTAAGGCCTCGAGCGCTTTAGTAACGTACTACTCTTAGTCGAGAAGGAATCCCCTATCTACTTCCCTAGTAAGGCGGACGCCTAGGTACTATTTTGCGTCCCCGAGGTTAGTAAGTTCGACTATAGTACTAAGGGCTACGATCGTGCGGTTAATTAAGCCCCTATTAGGTCCTACGAGTATAAAGTCGTCCACGTAAGATACGGCTATAACTTTAGGCACCTCTATACCCTACTTAGACGCGTATACTACTTCGTCTACTATAAGCGCCGTGATCCCTAGCTTCTTTAGCTTCTCGCGGATATACTTTTACTACTCCGCTCCTAATTATTTCAGGCCGTAGATCGGCCTACGTAGGCGGATAACTGTCACGGAGTGATACCGAATTAGGAGGATAGGTAGGCTAGTAAGTAGTTAACGTCTACACGAGTCGTCTCTACGGGATATTATTAATCCGATCTAGTTAAGCTAAGCG
>ML978827.1:0-11170 GCA_010015785.1 Saccharata proteae CBS 121410
TCCTCCCACCTCCAGCTACGGAAGAAAGACAACAAAGGTGCCGCTGATGCGCCGATCACGGATCAAGCCGGGCATATCAATTTGTTTCCTGTCGACGAGCGGGCGGCGATGGAGAAGGGGAAGAGGAGGGGGAATAGCGAGTATGAGAAGGAGAAGGAGAGGAAGGAACGGGAGTTGGAGGATCAGTATACGATGCGTTTCGGTAATGCTGGTGGGGGGAGGGGTGGTGATGGGAAGGGGTTGGGGAGGGGGTGGTGGGAGAGGAGTTCGGAAAGAGAGGCGGGAGGGGAGGGTGGGCTGGATGTGGAGGGCGTTAATGTCTTTGGAAGGGTGGATCCGGGGGTCGGGGAGAGGAAAATGAAGAGGATTGAACAGGCGGATCCGTTGGCCGTGATGGGGGTCGGGTTGGCGCAGAAGAAGAGGGCGGATGAGGCGAGGAGGGCGTGGAAGGTGGAAAAGAGGAGGGAGATTGAGGCGTTGATTGGAGAGGAGAGAGAGAGGGTGAGGGATAGGGATAGGGAGAAGGAGAGGGACAGTAAGAGCTCCTCACGCAGGCACCACCACTCTTCCTCCTCCCATCACCACCGCCGACATCACAGAAACAGCAGCCCCCGACGCGAGGATGACAGAACCGGGAATAAGGGACATCGCGCCACTTCCCACCATCGGTCCCACTCCCGCCATGTCAGATCCGACCTCGACCGACTCGACCGCGATTGAGTCGCCATCGTTATTCCTCCCGTCGACTCCATCAACGTTTAAGTTTCCTATGAGATACCCTTTCCCGCTACCACGGCTACCCACCTTTGACTCGTAGCCAGCCAATGCCTTTCCACAATCCAGCAATTCAGCAATGCGGCTGTGTCATGAGGTCGAGAAGATGGCATGATTTATGATTTCTGCATGATTAAGACAGCGATGGGGATGGGGTCTTCCTTGTACAGTGCGTGCAAGAGCGCCGGTGGTTCTGGGAGCCAAGATCCGGCTTTCAGAGCTTGATTGTGAAAACGGGAGTTTCTTCAAGGGGGACTGGAACAGCACCGCGGACACTAGGTATCCCCACCGCTTGCTGCCATGGTGAACGATATCGACTATCGTGCCATGCAAGGTGGTGTTAACAGTGGAGCAGAAGAAGTATCGCCGCTTCTGTGCAGCACCGCCATGAGCCAGACACAGCTGTTTGACTCGTTTGCGAGCTCAACACACAGTCGTGGCAGCAGCTGTGGTGCAGAACCAGCGACCCGGCAATAACCATCACTCGTTTGTCTGGCGTGGTTCGCGGAGAGTAACCGAACCCTTGTCCTCGCGCTCGGGTACTAGCATGGGTAACTTACTTCCATCAGAAACGTGGTAGATTAGGTTCACGATGAGTGCGCACACACGCTTTAAGCCATCTGCCCTGTGCCACCACGAAGTATTTCTGCGGCTCAGACTCGGACGCGAGTGGGCGTGTAGCTGAATGAGTCGGGGTCAGATGAAGGGTGTTAGAGTAGTTATGGCGGCGAGGACCACGAACAGACAGCATCGGCGCCCTCAATCCCACCCGCTTACCCATCCCCACCATGCGTCAAAGCGACCATCAAAGTCCCTCTCCCCCGTCGACGCAGCCCGCGCAGACTGGGTTTCTACAATGTACGGCTGATTGCGCAATGCATCTACCCGCTCCGCTCCGCTCCGCTTACCTCACCTCACTCTCAATCTCCGTCCCCCGCCAGCCGCATGGTCAAACGCGTGCTGGCGGCTTCGTCGTCGGGCTACGGTGCGGGTGCTTGGGTTGGGGTTGTGGATGTGCGCGCGTTGCGGTGGCGGTGGCGGTGGCGGGCAAGGTGGTTGGAGGCGTGGCGTGGCGTGGCGTGGCGCTTGGGGTGCGTCGGGGAGGGGGTGGGAGTGAGTGGGTTGGTGGTGCTGGGGGTGTGGATGGGTGGGCTCTTGTTGCGGGCGGTGGTGGTGAGGAGAGGAGGCTGGGGAGTTTGGTGCGTGTTGGCTACATACAGGTACCACGGGTGATGGGCCACAAGTGATGCCACAAGTGGTAGGGCTTGGGCAGCAACACAGACGCTCGCAGCATTTCCTGAGGGGGCGACGGATGATGGTCATGCACTACAGAGCGATTGACGGAGCGATTGGCAGTGAGTGGGTAGTGATGGGTTGAATGGGGGGTGGCGGGGAACCATGGGAGGGAGTGGTTGTGGTTGTTAATTGGGGGTCCCAGGCCTTCTGGAAGGCCGGCTCGTGGGTCTATACTGTCATTGTCATTCGGGAGACGGCGAGGCCTGGGCCAAGCGACCGGTTCGACCTGCGCACCGTGGCGGCTCGTTCATCTCGCGTGGTGGAGAGGACGGACTCGAGGACTCAGGACGAGGCATGGGACACGAAAGGGAAGGATGGATGGATGGCTGCATTCCGTCTGGTGTGCAGCAGCAACAGTCAGCGTCCTTTGCCGTCTTCTGCATCTGCAGTTGGCTGCTGGCCGTTGCTTTTCGCACTTGGCGCTGATTCATCATCCTTCATCGGCCGTCTTGTCTTGTGCGCTCCGCCTGGCCAGCCTGATCCCGGCGAGAGCGTCTCGATTGGGCCCCGTTCGCGACTTTGTATGTAAATAAGCACTTTGGGCGCAGGCATGCGTTTTGTTGATGATGCCATGCACCGCAGCGGCACCCAGTGCTATTCGCGGCATCCAGTACTATTCGCAGCACCTGTACTACTATTCGCAGCACCACAGCAGCACCCCCAGCACCACAGCACCACCCCCAGCACTCCCGCGCTTCTCGCATCTCGATTACAAGCACCACCCTCGCCCATCTCATCTGGCCTTCGATAGTGCTCCCGCGCATTGTGGCCGCAAATCGACGACTTGCCGGCACTAGGGCGTGAGTCGCCATCAGTCCGCATCGTCCGCCATCTCATCTTAACGGCTCCAAGCTCCAGCTTCATCAGCTCCATCCCTAAAGCACACAAGTCACGCTCAAGCCGCCCACCCCCGTTCCAGGCCTGTTGACGTCTGCGTCTGCGTCTGCGTCTGCGGCTGCGGCTGCGTCTGCGTCCGCCAAACCGTCCCGACCGTCCCAACCGTCCCACGACTCCCAAGACTCCCTCGACACTCTCCCACCCCCTCCCTCCCCCTCCCTCCCTCACTACAATGCATCCCACCAAAATCTCGCGATAGCCCCAGAGACCACAACACCCCGCTCATAGCCGACCTGGTGGGCGCATCCGCGGCCGTCAATGGCCACCATGCCAGCGCAGCACGCCCCCCGGCCCAGGGATCCATTGCCAGCCAACATCATCCCAGCAGATGGCTTGAAAGCGAAGACCGCCGCCCTCACGCCCAACTCGCGCAAATTCCACGGCCGCCTGAACTCCCTCAAGCGCGCAAAGAACTCGACCGACCAGCTGCGCCAGAGACAGCGCACCGCCAGCATCAGCTCGTCCTCCGTCCTCCGTGCAAGTCAAGACGACGCCCGCGCTGGGAGCCGCTTCGCCGTGGGGAATGTTGGTAGCAACGGCGTCATCTACTTGCGGTACGTTCACCACCTCTTGCTCCGTGCCAGCTCAACCCACCACCCATTCCCTGCCTCCATCGCACAACAACAATCTCTGCCATCCGAACCAGCCCGCTGATGTTGTTTTCCTGTCCGCAGTCCTGTCGCGCCCCGAGCTGCCACTCCGCGATCTAGACCTCCACACCAACCATCTTTCGCCTTCCCGCCCGCCACCCCTCCGGACAACGCTGTGATCGACTTTCGAGGCCCGCGGCCGAGCAATGGACTGCACGAGAGCTTTCCATCAGGATCCCACACTCCCACCCCGACTCCAACCCCGCCCATAGCCTTCAATCCACCCAAGAAGAAGAAGCACTCTCCGCCGCCCTCGAAGCGCGTCAACCACGTCCGATCCCATTCCTTCTCCACCGTCGACGATTTCTCCATCTCGCACACCGGAGACTCCAACACGTTCAAGGTCGTCATCGACAGACCCAAAGCCGCGAGGCCCAGAACGGCAGACACCGCCGACTTCCCAGTCCTCGAGGTCCCCATCCCGTCGTACAGACTGGGAACCCCACGCTTCAGCGACAGAGGCACGGCCATCCTTCGCAGCTCGGTGTACACCCGCACCTCCGGCACTGACGATTTCCGCTCTTCGTTTTTCTCCCGCGCCGCTCCAGAATACAACAAACTGTTTCCGGTCCCACCTGGCATGGTCCCCCATTCGCATGCGTCGAGACGCTTCTCAGACTGTTCCCAGCAGCCCTACTTCTCCAGGCCGTTCGCCATGGACCGTCCCAGCACCCAGCCGTCGTCATCACAGCCTTCTTCTACCTCCCTGGGTCCCCAGATCTATGACGCCCTGACCACCAATCCGGATGATTCGGCTGTTGTGCGCTACTCGCCCACGGGAGAAATCATTGCCGCGACGCCTTCCCGTCTCATTGCACACATCACTTCTCCTAGTTTCCTGGATTACGAGCTCCTTTCGGATTTCTTCCTCACCTTCCGCTCCTACCTCTCCATCCGCCAGCTCGTCGACTACCTCATTGCGCGTTTGAGGTGGGCCGTCGAGCGAGCAGACGACTTTGGTCGGATTGTACGCGTGCGTACGTTTGTGGCGCTCCGCCATTGGATCCTTAATTATTTCGTCGACGACTTTGTGCCGCGGTTCTCCGTGCGGTCCCATTTCTGTAAATTGGTCAATGAATTGTACCGGGATTTGCAGACGCGGGAAGATGGCGGCGCGGGCGATTTGAAGATCATCGGGGAGCTGAAGAAGTGTTGGAGGAGGACTTGCGCGTTGTATTGGGATGACGAGGGGGTTATTGGGGTTGACGATCCGGATGCCGATATCCTCCCCGGTGGGAAGTTTGAGGAAGACGCACCGGAAGCGCCACTGCCGCAAACATCTCGTCCGAATACACAGGAGAACGTGTGTTCAAGAAAGGGAAAGTCCGCTGGTTTATCTTTGCATGCGGGGCTGGTCCTGGCTGGTACATATGGGACGGAGAAGCAAGCGGAAGCGCAAGAAACTTCCCACCATCTGCAACAACAGTCCATGGCCTCGAATCCGTTTTCGCAGAACACCAATGATGCGCCCCTGTCTCCGGGAAGCGAAACAAGCATGCAGGTCGCATCCTGTTCACTCCCACTCAGAGGATTTTACCGCGCAGAGCAACCTTCCAACTCTTCGCTCCACCCGCATCCTGTCCCCGCCCGCGTATCGATCAACGGTGGAATCTCCGGTTCGATGCGAGGTCGGAAAGCAGGTCACAATCACCAGAGGAGCGGAAGCTTCTCCGACGCGTTGAGGGACCACAGAGTACGACCGTCGCTTTCAAGAAAGCCTACCGCACACTCGGAGGAAATCACCATCTTCGTCCCAGGAAGTCTGGTCCGAGGAGCCATGTACCAGCCCGATTCACCGTACATTAATTTGAAGAGGCAGAGCATGAGGGCGATCAAGTCGCATTTCGACATGGTGCTAGACACGTGCACGCCACCTGGAACGGCCAAGTCGAATCTCACGGTCAATCCGGGCATGAAGAAGATACTGGGCAGTGTGCGTCGCGCGCTCAGCAATCGACAGGCGATGTCGTCGTCATATAACGATGGCACCAACGGTGATCGGGACGGATCAGACACGAACTCGATGGGCACGTCTGCGTATGCTCAGGGTGGTTCGAATAGTGCACCTGGAACGTCTCGAAGACACCATCCGCGCGAACGTACTCAGATGCGGGTCGATGCCTTGGCTGCCCGGGTCAACGACAGCTTCCAGAGAGCGCTATCACAGGAGCTTGAGCGCGAGCAGCAGTTGCGGCACAGTGTCAACATTCACCAGAGGTCGGAGCCTTTGGGAGAGGGGCATTTGCCAAGTCTTGGAAGGCAGCAGAGTGCCGTAACGAATGTCACACTGGGCAGCCGATCCATTGTGATTATGGACGATACTGGCGCGCCACCTGTTCCGCAAATGTCTGATGCTGTTCAGAACCACCTCTCATCCGGTGTGCCTTTGAACATGTATGAGAGGGGCTCGCAGTTTGGCATTTCCGGGGAGATCAGCGACAGTTCAAGATCGAACGTTGAGCCGCTCGTCTCGCTTGATCAGATGAATGCGCAGTCTTCGGCTTCCGCTTCCGCGAGGAATACCAAGCAGTGGGCAGCTTCGCTGTCTAGGGCGACCTCAGGGCGTCCTTCATTGCGGCCGTCATTGCTCCGTCATTCACAATCTATGCGTGGCTCAGCTCGTCTCTCCGGCTCAATGTCCCTGAGGCGTTTCGCGTCTTTCCACAGCGGCTTGATTCGACACAAGCAGGGTATCAGCGAGGACCTTAACACGGTATCAGATGTCATGGACCGGTCTTCCGCCAACGACCCTTTTTACCTCGACCGCCCACCTGCGCGTCAACTGCGAAGACGTCCTGGCGGTGATCTCCGCGCTGTTGATAACGTTCACGATCTCGAGGCCGCCCCACGACCGATTTCGACGGGCTCAGTGTCCAACTTTGCGCACTCTGTTGCCAATTCGATAGCGTTCCCGCGGGGATATACTAGTGTCATGCCTGCGGATGTTAATTGCGAGCGCAGAACTGGAGAGCCGGAACCGTTGCTACCAGAGGTGCCACAGTCAAGCCGGAGATCAGTGTCACTGGTCGCGACGCACTCATCGCAGCCGAATCTCCGACCGTCATTTGAGGCTGAAGTCGCGCGCTTGGCCGCGCTGCCGGACGACGAGGATGACGGCGGCATTGAGTCTGCGTTGGCGAAATTGGAAGGGAAGTTTGAGAAGAAGACTCCGGAGAACTCGCCCAGTAGAGAGACGTTCTACATCCCGGGAGACGCGATCGAGCCGGAGAACACGACAGCTCCAGCTCCAAGTCCGGAAATCAAACGAGCGCACAGAGAAGAGGAGCTCGGGGAGGCGTCGCCTCCTCGTCAGACGCTTACCCAGGGAGCCAGTATCTACCAGATGTCGCAGTCTTCGGATCCGACTACTTTACCACGTCAGCAGGGTCATTCGGTTATTGGGTCGGAGAGCTCTTATTCCTCGATTCCGTTGTTGGAGCGAGGATTCAGTGACATCGCCGCTGCTACTCGGAAGAGGTTGGAACAGACGAGGGAGTCTGCCCGCGTGGCTCCGTTGTTGCCTGCGAGGTTTCGACCGCCCATGGAGCTGAACGCCGCTTCTCTCAATTCCTCCCTAGAGCACGTGGAGGAGACGGACAGCATGCGGCGGATTCCAAGAGGCGGGACGATGCCGATGTCGCCCAAGTCACCGACGTCGCCAATGTCGATCAACACGCACAAGTCGTTCCTGCTCGACGACCACGAGGACTTGGACGACATCTCGTCCGCCATGTCTACGAGTCGCTCAAACTCCGCGCACTACAGCCATGGCGTGCGGAGTTTCTTTGACGACGAGCCCGCGCATCTGGAGTTCGACGACCGTATACTTCCGCATCCGCTTCGTCTTCCGGCGTCACCACGCGTGCACAGCATGGAGAAGCCGCAGTCTTCAGGCCAAGATGCTCCCACCGAATTCCACCAAGGCCTCCCAACTCCCGGCCTCACACCCACAATGACGCACCAAGGCCTCGACCGCCTTACCACGCGCAACGACAGCAAAGGCATCGAACTCGACACCGTCAAGCCCAGCCCCTTCCAGCCCCAATTCCAACCACCCCAACAACAACGCCCCCCCACCGCCGAAACCCCCCGCCACATCCCCTTCACCCTCCTCTACGACTCCGAAACTCTCGCGCAACAGTTCACGCTCATCGAGAAAGACGCCCTCGACGAGATTGATTGGAAAGAACTCATCGAACTCCGATGGAAACAGTCCTCTCCAAACATCCGCGACTGGGTCGAGTACCTCCGCACCACCTCCTCCCACGGCGTCGACGTCGTCATCGCCCGCTTCAACGTCATGGTCAAATGGGCGCTGTCCGAATGCGTCCTCACCGAGTCCCTGGAAGAGCGGGTTAGGTGCATCGTCAAGTACATCCACATCGCGGCGCATTGCCGGCGCCTCAGGAACTACGCTACTATGTACCAGATTACGATTGCGTTGTTGAGCACGGATTGCGCCCGGTTGACCAGGACGTGGGATGCGGTGCCTGCGGGGGAGAAGAGGACGCTCAGGGAGCTGGAGCGGTTGGTGCAGCCGTTGAGGAATTTCCAGGCGCTGAGGATGGAGATGGAGTGTTCCCGGTTGGAGGAGGGGTGTGTGCCGTTTGTGGGGTTGTATACCCGGGATCTGATCTATAACGCGCAGAAGCCGGCGTACGTGGGTGGCGAAACGGCTGCTGGTCCGGGTGCGGAGCCGCTGGTCAACTTCGAACGCCACCACACTGCCGCCAGCATCGTGAAGAATCTGCTCAGGTTGCTGGAGGCGAGCAGCAGGTACAACTTCAAGCCGGTGCCGGAGGTTATTAGTAAGTGTCTCTGGATGGCGGCGTTGGATGATGAAGAGATTGCGAGGAGGAGTCGGGAGTTGGAGTAGGTGGCTGTGTGATGTGGTGATGAGGGGACAATGAGGTGGTGAGATTTCTCACATCTTGGATGCTTGTGGATGAGTTGGTTCTGCGACGAAGGTTCCACGACGACGAGGGAAGTCAACCCGCGGGTGGGATTGGCTATACCTACGCATCGAGGATCCGTGGACGACACCGATTGCGAAACCGAGTCGCATCTTCGTCCCGCCCCGCCGACGACGTCGTCGATATCCCGCGAAACCGAACCGATGCGACGCGATGACGCAGACTCCACTTTGATTTTCGACTCCCGATTCCCCCTTCTCGGCCCCCATCCCGGACGACTTTCTCTGTGCGCGAAATCGAAGCACCAGGGAAGGTCCTTCCTTTCATCCGGTAACGTTGTGGACGCTGATCCTCATTGCCAGCGTCCGGCACAGCATTGCCGGCATCATCCTCATCACCATACGGCGTGGTTCCACCATGCTATACGGATCTTCCTAGGTATACGGATCTTCACAACGGCACCGAAGGACGGCAGACCAGGACGGATGGCAAACATGCAAGCCCCACCACCACACCACCATCGTCAACAAATCCACTCCTTTGCCGCGTGCTCAATTGCCTTGTTGAGTAACTCGTCCGACTCCCCGATCCGCACGGTTTGGCGGTGCGTCGGCCGCTCGGCTGCTGTGCCGCAGTGGAGTCCGGGTGAACGGTTCCAAGACCCTGGATCCTTGCAATTGGAGGCCGGGGTTTGGACGGAGAGCATGGAGCTATTGGAGTCGATCGTCGACAGGCATTACAAAGGGAGACGGTGAGCCGGTCCAGCGGATGACGGATTCGGGAAGGGGATTGGTGATGCTGTATCCCGGTGATGGGGTTGTGGTTGTGGTTGCGGAGGGGGAGGAGTGAGTGAGTGAGTGCGCGTGGAGTGCTTTCCGATCTCTCTCATTTTGGGTCTTTCTCTTTCTGCTCTTTTTTCTTCTCTTTCTGGCTGTCGGTTTTCTGGTTCTTGTTTAGCGCGTTCTGGTTTGGTTTGGTTGCGGTATGGTGGTTTGGTTGGGTCGGGTTGGGACTGGGTAAACATGGGAAATTATACCCCTACTTTCACTTTTCCTTGTCTCTTTTCGAGTGTTGGCATTTCTCTCGTCTTTTCGTCTTGTTGGCATTGGGCGGCAGGTAAATTCATGAACTAATGACGTTCGCTTCTATTCCTCTAATCTTCATTCACTCTGGTTTTCCTTCTGCTAATGCACTTGATTTGAACCTTTTCATCTTTCGTTGCATTGTAGACGGTCGTTCTTCTCATTTTCCTTGGTTGTTGCTCTTGTCCTGTGCGCGTTGAATGGATTTCTCGAGTTGGACTGCCTGGACATTATGGGGTGATGACGGCTGGGGGGTGGATGTTCCGCGCTCATGATGAAGTATCTAGTGGAGGATGTTTTTAGTCCAGAGGTTGTATGTGTACGTGTACATGCTAAGCTCCTTGAACACCATAATCTTCTGTCGATGGGTTCCGTTGAAATTGCGCAGTGTTGGAGCACACGCCTAGATACTCACCACAGCCCTCAACACAGCTACCAACAACAATCAGAACGTACCACCCAAGTGGCCGCGTTCCAGATCGACCGATCGCCTCACTCCAACAAAGAAACCCCTCACGAGGTCAGACCAAGAACCTGGCACCATCCAACGGGCGCTCAGGAACAAAGCCCTGGACCTCCTCGACAAAGAAAACCCATCTTCTGGAACACAAGCCGGACCACGCAGCTCAGGTTCCGGCGGATGAGCCAAGCCAAGTCCTTTGACACGGCGAACCAGCCACCGGCTGAAAGGCTTTGGGTTTGCGGCCTTTGTCGACTATGTTGTGGTTTTCTTTTCCTCGGCGCTGTCGCTAAGCTCGCTGTTTGCTTCCTTCCTACCTCACACCCACTCTCACTCTCTCGCTCTCTCTCTCTCTCTCGATCTCTCTCGATCTCTCTCTCGATCTCTCTCTCGATCTCTCTCTCGATCTCTCTTCGCAGGACGAAAAACGCTCCGTTCCCAGACCAACGCCGTGTTTGCCGCGGAGTCGTACGGACCAGAAAAGTATTCCTCCAGAAGCTGGTCTTCGCCCACTCTCGTTGTGCCGGATACTCGTCCAGAACGTCCACATACACTACAGAAAACGCGACTGCAACCGCAACCGCAACTGTAACCACAACCACGACTGCAACCACAACCGCAACAATGCCCCCCAACCGCACCCTAACCATCCACCCCACCCCCTTCAAACCCTCCCACCTCTCCATCCCCGTAACCCCCTTCACGCCGCGCCCGCCCCTAACACCACCAGCATCGCCGCCCCGGCCCGGCACCACCACCTCTACCACCACCTCCTCCACCTCCACCCCCTCCACCACCCCCTCCACCACCACCCCATCCACCTCCACCCCCACCTCCACCACCCCCCGCCCCACCGCCCCCCCTCCCCAAACCCCCCTTCCCTGGCTCTGGTCCTGCCACCTGTGCCACACGACCTACCCCCTCGGCACGACGCGCCGCTGTCTCGAAGACGGCCACTTCTTCTGCGCCGGCAGCTCGCCGGTCAAGAGTTGGCGGAAGACGCGGGGGCGGAGGGCGAGGAGGAGGCATCGGGCGTGTGCGTCTGAGTTTGATTATGCGGGGTGGGGCGGTTGGGGGGGGTGGAGGAGGGGGGAGGGG
>ML978828.1:0-10634 GCA_010015785.1 Saccharata proteae CBS 121410
TAACCCTAACCCTAACCCTAACCCTAACCCTAACCCTAACCCTAACCCTAACCCTAACCCTAACCCTAACCCTAACCCTAACCCTAACCCTAACCAGTAGTAAACTACATGCATATTTTTAAAGGACAAGTAAATGAATAACAATATAATATAAGTAGTAGACTATAGAGATAAGAATTACTTAAAAATTTATATACTATCCTAAAACTATACTTTTTAAAGTAGCCTAATATAAAATATAAAAGCTATAATACTTAGTGAAATAGATTTTATTAGGGCTTATAAAGATTAAGTTATAATTAAATTAAATTCTCTTAAATATAGAAGTCTAGATAGAGAATATCCCTTTATATTACTATATAAGCGACTCCCCTATCTAAACCTATCTCCTCTACTATCCTCCGCCGTAACCTCTTCTAACTCCCTCTCCTTCGCCCCCTTCTCCGCGTCCCCGTCCGAACTTGTCTCTCCCTTTACAGGCCTCGTATGCATCGCCGTCTCCCTAGTTCTCCCATCTGGCGCGTCTTTCACCTTCCTGTAGATACTCCACCCACCTGTCCACCCAAACCACCCCTCCTCCCACGGCCCCCTCACTACACAAAAAACTAGGCTCGCGCCGACGAAGCCGACGCTGGCACTACCACTTCTCACCCAGCCGCCTTGGTCGTAGATGTGGTTCCCGGCCGCGGTTCCCATGAGCTGGCCGCAGAAGGTCGCTACCATGAAGGCGGTGTTGACTCTGTTCCTCGCCTTTGGCTCGATGGCATAGATGGCGGATCGATTCGCCGTTTGCGCGCTCTGAAACCCAAGATCAAGCAGGAAGGCTTCGAGGACAGGGCCGGCGATGGAGTGGGTGCCAGCGTAAGTGCCGATGACGATACCGATAAGGACTAGGGACTCGCCTAGGATGACGCCGAAGAGTGGAACGAAGCGATCTGTGACAACACGGGCGTACATGGGGCCGATGAGCATTGCGCCGATTCCGATGAAAGCGAAGAGGCCGATAACGAGGGAGGAGTAGTTATAGGGGCCACCGGCGAGGAGGAAGGTGAGGGTGGTCCAGAAGGAGGTGAAGCAGGCAGAGGTGAAGAAGGAGATGAGGCAGGCTTGGACGAGGACGGGGTGCTTGAAGAGCATGACGACGATGCTCCAGAGCATTTTGAAGTAATTGAGGCCGCCGGGATTGGTGGACGGGTAGTCGGGCATGAAGAGCCAGAGGAGGAGAAACATGGCGTATTGGAGACCGAGCGCCATCCAATAGACGTATCGCCAAGAGACGAAGTTGGTTATTGTGCCAGAGAGAACTCGGGCCACCAGGATTCCCAGCATCAGTCCAGATGTTACGATGCTCAGCGCAACGCCTCGCTTTGCCGGCGGTGCGAGATCTCCCACAAGAGGCAGCATGAGCTGTGGTGTGACGGTTGTGACCGCGACGATAAAGGAGAGGCCGGTGAATACAGGGAGTGATTTCGTGACGCAGAGCCCGATCCAGACGGTAGGCGTGAAGAACATCAGCGAGGTGACAAACGGGCGGCGCTTGAAGATGTCGGCGAGTGGACAGAGGAAAAGCAGGCCCGCTGCGTAGCCAGCCTGCATGACTGTCGGTATTTGAGCAACTTGACTATAGCTGACATTGAAGTCATCCGCAAGGATATTGAGGATCGGGTGACTGTAGTCTGTAGAGTTTTGTCAGTATAAAGGGCTATCTATGTTCATGATCAATACTGAAAGAATATCGAGTCTTGAATTCGATCGAGTCAGCTCAAGATAGGACAAGGAAAACATACACAGATTCGCAACTGTAAACGCTCCCGCAAACGCGAATAGTATGTTCAACGCCATCGAGAACTCCGGCGGCTTTTCCGGATCCCAGCGACATCTTGGTGGAACCCAGGACACGATATCGTAAGCCCTTCGCCATGCTGGGACGTTTCTTTTCGCTTGTACTTCGTTTCTATATGAATGGGACTCCGTGGACGAATTTGTGGACGTTTCGCGCGGAGACGAAGTCTCGAGTGGCGTCGCATCGCCGTTAGAGGCGTCCTTCTTTTCCTGATCCATCACGGTACACTACCGTAACGAGCGGTAGGTCTCAGTTCGATATCACAAGCATGGGTTATACTGTGGAGGAAGGAAGGATAATGTGTTCCAAGGGGAATCAAAAAGCGATTGAAAGTCAAGGAAGCGGTGAGAGTCATGTTTGGAAATGGAACGCGAATGCACGTCAGGAAGTGCGGCTCCCCTCACAGCGTGCTTGTGTACCTATCTTATCGCCTAACTTATGTCCGGTGCTAGCCCATGGTGGTCGGGGTAAGACGAACCGAGGCCGATCGCGGAATGTTTCCGCTGGGTCACCACTACACCTCATGTCCTGGATCAAAGAACGAGACTCAATACACACGAGTCCGTGTCAGAAATCACAATGTTTGAAGCAATTCTTTTGATTCGTTCTGAGCAAGATGAGCAAAATTGCCAGCCTCGCGGCAATGTCTTGACATCCATCGTAAGCAAAATGCGCCTCCGTCTGTGTACCCAGTGCAGCCGTTTTTCGCAAACAAGTCGTCCACCTATCCATCCAGAGACCCTGTCCAGCCGCGACGCCATTGTGGTATAAAGTAAAGCTAGCAAGCCGTCCGGTTCCGTTGACACCAGGAAAAAGTTCGTACATTTTCAGGGGAATTCGTCATAGTAAAGCAGCATGAGAAAGAAGCAAGTTGGCGATGCGGATGATGATGGGGAAGGTATTCAACATCCGAAGCTCTGTACAACCATGGGAGCCAGGTGAGGTCATGTACAAGCCATTCTACTTCGGCTGAGAAACAAGGGACCAGTCCGAGTCCGAATTGTAGACGATTTCGTAATCGCCGAAAGGGTTGCTGGCAGCGGTCTGATCAGCAGTGTTGGACTCGTCCTCGGCGACGGACTGGTCCGGACGCTTGCCAGCAGCCTCCACCGACAGACTCTGCTCGGCAATTCTCTGATCCTCGGCCTTGTCGTTGTGGAGGTTCTCGAGGCCAGCATGGACCTCGACGTCGGCGTTGTTTTCGTCGTTGAATGAGGCTGTAAGCCTTCCGGCGGCCTTCTCTGACTGTTGGACTTGCTGGCACGGGCCAGCCTGGACGTCAAGTGTCTGGTCAACCTCGGTACCAGTGTCCTCTTCGAGAGCAAGGGCAGACATCCTGGTGATCCAGTCTCCGGCTTCGACGGGCTCAGGAACAGGAAGGACGGGGCTAGCTGGACGAGAATCGTCGGTCGGGGTCGTTGTTGGTCTCTCCGGTGTGCCCACGAGGTTGGATGGGGCCACCTCGCCACGGTCGGCCAGCTCGCAAGAAGGCTCCGCCCACAAGTTGTGGTGGAAGTCGTGGTCAGTGACTTCCGCGCGCCGCGAAGCTACCCTGAGACCCGGCAGTTTGAACAGGTCCATGCAGTCTAGTTGCGCGGCTGTTAGGAGCTTTGTAATTTCTGAAGGGAGATATCAGGTAGATCGGTTTGGATACAGGATTAAATTGGGGTGTTTACTTACCGAAGTGACGAAGCGTATGGACTTTGAAAAGGCTCTTGTGGAAGGCCTCGTTCTCCTTTACGAGGTTGAGGAACTCCGGGTCTTCACCGAGCTTGTGATACTTGTAGCAAGAGATGCAGTAGTGGAGGATCGCGTCAATCAGCGACTTCTGATCGGCTAGCTTCTCGAAGATGAACCAGATCGAGGGCACGAGATGTTCAAGCGGTTGAGGAAAGCTCCCTGCAAGCTCGATCTCGTTGACAATGTAGCCGTGGACCTTGACGCGCAGCTCCGGACATTCGTAGTCGATGGCAAGTTTGAAGAGCTCGCACAGGACCAGGAGCGAGGAGCCACCGGCATTGGAGCCATCGATGCAATCGCCGGTGTAGCAGTAGCGAAGGAAGCAGATGCCGGACTCGGGCGACATGACTTCGATGCTTGCCTTGGCGAGTGAGGATTTTCCGCTTTCGAAAGACCACGCGAGCAACGGGCAGCGCTCTTCGATGCGAGAGATGACAAGTCCGTCGATGATGCGAGTGTCGTCGGGGGAGTGAATGTACAGAGAGGCCTGGCCCTTGGAGCCCTCGTCCAGAAAGCTCAAGTTGTCCATGCTGGCGTGGTGAGTGTGAGCGTTCAGCGGTGGAGGAGACAGCGCAGGCAGCTCGGACAGCTGCAACGAAGGCGCGCTCACGAGCAAAGAGCCGCCGGTGAGCACAAAGCGATTGGAATGGTGGAGGAAGCCTGCGACGTGATGGAAGGTGGAACGAACTGGAAAGGAATCGAATAAAGGCAGAGGGAATGAGGAGAGTGAGGGAGTGAGTAGAATTCGGAGTGAAGTCGAGAGGAAGTGAAGTTTTGACGAGCAAGGCTGAAGAGCTACTCGAAGCTGACTAGGCTGCAACAGAACGAGCTCTGCAGGGCGCGAGGTGATGATTGGACGCCTGGCGTATGCAAGCAAAGTTCCTGTCAGGCCGGTAGCCTCGCTGTAGCAGCAGCAGCACAGTGCACGAGTATTTGGACGAGTGGTGGGTATTTGGTGTAGCTGGGAGGATTTAAGTGAGGCTCGGATGGAGATGTAGGGTACACTAAGGCGGGGAGCCAATGGGGGGACAGGAGGGGTGCGGCTCAGGTGCGCATTCTTGGTCCTTCATGCCATCAGCCTCAACCATGGCATCCTCACCTCCTTCACGTTTCTCGAGAGCTCTAATGATCATATAAGCCTCAATCAAGTCAATGCAGGCAGAGACGGTGGTTATACTCGGCACATAAGTTAGTCGCCTGCGCAGCTAATAACATCAACGGCAAAGTCGGACTCACAGCGAGCCTACCCGGTCCGCCTGCCTGCCTGGCCACGACCAGACCGTCGTTTCGTCCGGGGTATCTGAATTCGATGAAGCTGATGCTCATTCTCGCGCATTTCGTCGGCGTCTGCGTCTGCGTCTATGTCTATACACAGCAGATTGTGTGGTGTTGATGTTTTGCCCTCGTCTCCTCTTCCCCGGCATCGGCTTCGCTTTTGATGTGCGGTCCAGGATGGCCCGGTTGGGAAGGAGCGGATTGCGTCAGATCCAACAAACCGCCGAGCCGCCTCTCACCTCTCAACACCTGCGACCCTGCGACCCTGCGACCATAAGACCGATAACCCGGCCTGTCACAGCCTCTCTTGCCCGTGAATCCGCGTCTACAACACTCTCGCCTTCCGTCTTTCGCCGCTGGCATTGCAATGCTCCCATCCTGTCCATCATGGCCTGGCATTCGCTTCTCCCCGAAAACCTGAGCCAGCTCGAGACCTGGATAGCCCGCATCTTCGTGCGCCTCACCCTTTCATCACAACTCCACCCAATGGCACACCTGAACACCCACTGACCACCCAGCTCCGTCGCCACGATAGATACTCCTCGGCATCCTCACGATCGGGCCCTGGGCCGCCCTCATATTCTACGACGTCTTGCTGTACATCTGGCGCTCCTTAACGTACGAGATTCCTTTCATTGGCGGTCGGGCGCGAGGCAAACAGCGGCCGCGCGCTCCAAGTCTGACGGAGCGGCCGGATGGTCACAGGAGGCATTTCAGTCTCGCGCGCTCCTCGGCTCACAGTGACGATAGCATTGTGCGCGCAACGGGAGCCCAACGCTTTGGGTCGTCGAGTACGGCGCAGACGATCGCCGCGAACGGCGATGTACACGAGGAGAAGGAAAAAGTAGGATAGTTAGGGAATGGGCAGACTTTATTATGATATCCACTGAAGAGATGGGAATTGGCGTTTAGGCATAATGCGAAGGATGCATAGCGAGCTTGCTGGATGGGCATGGGAGTTGCCGAGGCTGAATTCGGCTCAGCTTTTCTTACATTTGGCAACAATTGATATTCCAATCCGGCTTCTGCTACTTTCTAACAGTTCTCCCTCTCGAGATGGAGTCTCCTCAACGTCTACGGCTTGCACTGGAATGGGCTGTGACCCGTAGCCGGGAACTGCCACGTCTTTTCGAGCGAACAGTTTCTCACTGGCTCGATTCTCCGAGCATTGCACTTGGCATTGAATCGAAACCAATGTCAAAAATTTGGTCTATCTGCGAATGAGGTGGATATCATTAATCTTGTTCTACATGCCATTCATACTGTCGGTGCCGCCTCCAACCAACAGCTCTTCAATCCCATTATAGCCACGGCCCCACAACCGGTATACTCCTGAACAGCTCATCGTATCCCTTCCCCACCCATCCCTTGGCCTCCCCTCCTGTCCCCACGATGCCGATGCCGCCAGCTGCCCACAAAGTGGCTATCGCAGCGGCCACTCCATTAACAACGTACCACCTCCTCTTCTTCCTCATCTGGCCCGCGACCCCTCCCTCGACCACACCCGCTGGCGTCAATCCCAACCACCGGGCCATCCCCCACACCCCATGCCAAACACTGGCACCCACGAGCGCGGCATAGAACCCCGTCGAAACCAGCGGCCACTTTGCGAAACCATGGCTCACGTACTCCAGCCCAACCCCTGTACTCCCTCCTTCGACCATCAACGGCACAATCCTATTCACCACGGCATGCGACGCCACCGTCACCATCGCCGCATACCCGAGCTTGCTCGTCCCTGACACAGTAGGCCACGGCACGCTCCTCCTCTCATGCCGCAAGCTCTCAGCACCGGCGTAGCGCTTGACGAGTTTCCTGCGACGATGGAGGCGTAAAACGAGGCCCGAGGTAATGTGGATGGCGAGTGGGAGCGTGATGAGGAGGGGTTCCATGGGGATGTCTTGATAGTAGGGGCGGGTGAGGAGGAGGTAGGGCGAGGACTGGGGGACAGAGCGGGTAACGAGGGGGATGAGGGAGGTGTTCGTGATGTGCATTGTTGCGAAGGCGAGGAAGGTGTAGGAGGAGTATTTTTGAAGGGCCGTTACTGAGGTACTGTTAGTGTTCTGTTTTGGATCTCAAAGGGATAGCAGAATGCGTACGCCAGTACACCGGCCCATGACCGCTCAGTCCCAGCGTGCTTGTTCGTGCTATTCGCGGCGTAGGTGTCTCCGGCAGTGGGAAGTAGTCCTTCTCATTCTCGTAGGGCGTCTCGTCGACGGGCGAGGGCTCCAGCTCCTGAAGGCTAAGCTCCCGCGACCGGACCGGCTCCAGGTCTGGAAGTTCGGTCATTATATGGGCGGGATAATAGGAGAGGGTGAGGGTGCCAAAGTGGTGATGACTTGGAGGCTGGATGTAATAATAAGCAGGTTTACGCGGACGGTGATGGGCCGAGGCTGACGCGCCGACGCGGGAAAATGCCAACGACCGGGAACTGCCAAACAACCACCCCACCGATTCCAACAACCCCACCCAGCCACTTTGAGCCACCTCAAGCCACCTTGATACTGATACTAGAGTGCACGAGAGCCGTGGTGCTTCATCCTGCACTTCTGAGACTCCACTATTCATCGGAGCTTCGGAGGCGACGCAGGGATTCGGCCGATCATTGCGGAGGACGAGACCGCAACATCAACGCCAAACTCCACAAACTGACACTTCACGCTCTCCACCACACTCACCGACAAAATGCCTCCAGTACGTTCTACTCCTCGAGTAATTGGCGCTTCCCCTCTGACTCTCTTCCAGCGTACATTCACCAATCCGGCTCCTAAGGTTCGCACCGCAAAGCATCCATCTGCCCCACCATGAGCTCCGCCGTTCTGACACCACACGTTTCAACAGACGGAGAGCGCGAGAGAGGCGCGCAGAGCCTTCTTCTGTACGTCCGCATTGATTCCCTTACTAGCGATCCCCATCACACGCGCTGATTCCATCACCAGGCGAACTATGTCAGAAAGGCTACGCCCGCATGAACGAATTCGAAGCCCACGAAGCCTCTTACGACCACCAGCACAAGAAGCGTCTCAAAGACATGAAGCAAATCTCCAAAGACCCCATGGCCGCCGAAAAAGCCCGCCGCGCCGAGCGCAAAGCCGAGCAGAACTCCGGCCTCATCTCCTTCAAGCCCGTGAAGCTCGACTCTGGATCCACCGCCGGCGCCGGCTTCAAGAAGGGCGGGTTCAAGTCTGCGTTCGGGAGTAAGACAGAGGAGACGGATAAGGAGAAGGAGCCGAGTAAGGGGTTCAAAAAGGCGTTTGCGGTGGACGAGGAGAAGGTGGAGGAGAAAAAGGTGGAGAAAAAGATTAGGCTAGTGGATGATGATGAGGAGAGCGAGACTGAGGAGTTTGGGTATCAGTATTATGATCCGAGGAAGCCGACCGATTGCCATCCTGGTTGTGCGGGGATAAAAGCTTGACTGGGCGGTTTTTGGATGTCGTTGATGCAATTCTTGGCGTTGGTAGGGTTAGCATGGAAATACCCGGAAGTGTGGGCGTGTCTTCAAGCGTTGGCGTAAGTCAGTGGCTTTCATTACCCATTTTCACTCTCAAGCAGGATTCAACTGGGCAAGGCTACTGAAGACGACCAACTTACCCTGGAGTTGGAAAACCCGATGGGTAAGGTAGTCTAATATGCATGGCTCCCAGTTCAAGACTGGGACTTATAGGTTGATTGGTGAATGTAGGGCATTTTAACAGTATTAGGGTAAGAGCTGACATGAAGGAAGCTGGTTGCCTGACGAGGTCTTTGCGTCCTCCACCTTCCCAGCCTCAGCCATTTCAGTCACAACATTTTCAGTCGTCATTTTCTCAGTCGGTGCCATGTTAGTCGTAGCCAGTTCATCCTTGCTCGATCCACTCGCAACCGGCCCATCCCGGAACCATTCTTCCTTCAGCGCATCCGCAGCAGATATCCGCTCGGCAGGCTCGTAGCGGAGCATTTTCCTAACTACAGTGGACACACGGGCTAGCTCCTCGACAGACAAGTCCGCCGTCTTGTCCTCGTCTTCGAAGTACAAGAAGGGAAGCCACTCTTCGAGAGTACGACTAGAGTATTCCTCATTGATTTCCTCCTGCCCCACATCGGGCTTGAATCTTTCTCCTTTCGTGGGCAGTCAGCGGCTATTCTATCAACTTCGGGAACATTCTTTTATGGTTCTTACTAGTCTCTTCCATTCTGGTCCATTCTTCTCGCCACCTATCTGGAAGCTCACCGCGCAGCTTAGAGATTATCATAAGAAGGAGTATCCTTTCGTTATCGAAATAGCCACCGAAGGGCGGTTGACCGGCAATGAGTTCGAATATCTGCAAGATTTCCGAAGTTAGTAACGACATTAGGCAAAGCAAGGATACTCTCAGTACCATGCAGCCCATGCTCCAAATATCAACATAGTAATCCCATTCATCCTTGAATATCAACTCAGGCGCACACAAGACCTTTGGGGTATTCAAACTCGGAGGTTTGTTGTCGGCGAGGAAGGATTCTCCAAAATCCACGAGCTTGACCGAAGCTGCCGTGTTGATGTCCTTGGCCCTGAATCGCATTGGCCAGACCAGATATTCCGGCATCCCCTTGTTAAGCGGCGCCCCATCCTTGCGGGTGATTGATCCTGTTGCAGGATAAGTGAATCTAGCGAAGAATTCCTCCTCTATCAGGTCATCGAGGTTTAGTAGAGTGAAGACAAGGTTCCCGGTATGGATATCTGCCAGTGATGAGTAGGTGCTGGCTTAAGACAGGAACAATGTTACCTCCATGCCCAATCCCATTGCGATGCAGATAGTCGAGGCCAAGGACGGCCTGTTTCGAAACTCCATACACATACTCACGAGGAAGTCGCCCGTCGTGGAATTTTCTCCATAGCCCTGACTGGATACTCGGTCCAAGAAGCTCCAGAACTAGGCAGGTATGGGTACCATTCGGGCCAGTCACCGTAAAGTCGTCCAGAAACTGCACGACGTGGTTTGATCCAGGATGAGAGTCACATGACTGGCCAGCCGCAGACAGCGTGCGCAGGATCAAGGTCTCGCGAGTCAATATGCCAATGTCGGACGTGTTGACCTTGATGGCCACATAGCGATGGGCTCTACATAATAATCAGTGGATAAACTCTTAAGGGGATGCATATGCTTACTGCTGGTCTCTCGCGACCCAGACCGTTGAATATGCTCCGAAGCCGATTTTGTGGATGACTTTGTATCGCCCATCTTTCAGCAGATCGCCAAGGCACACCGGGTGATAGCCACCCTCCTTATACCTATCTAGCGGCTCTGCGTCAACGGAGCAGATGAAGTCGAGAGGATGCATCTTCCTGATTTCAGACTTGACGAGCTGAACGGTGAAGTCTCTCTCTTGATGATGTATGTCTGACAGGCGGTGGCGGCGAGCGTGGAGGTAGATTCATTACTAGAGTGTGCACGTTAGTAGCACGGCTGTAACTGTTATGCCAGTAGGGTATCGCAGCGCGTACATATCGTGGCGCTGCGATCGTATCACACCGCTTGTACGCCTATCACGGGGTGACACTGATGGAGTTGTTGCAAGCGAGTTAGGCAAGGATGCTGCGGACGTTACAGACGTTGCGAGCGAGTCAGGTAGTGATTAGATTAGATCATCGGCTAGCCGAGGTAGTCTATGCGTACAGCACACATAACCTTCTATCGCGCGTAGCCTCCTATAAGGTTCTATAGCTAGAACCTCGTTATTAATCTAATCCTTTTACTCTATCTAGTCTAGCTTACTCGTTTAGTAGCCTAGGACCTCTCCGCCGTAATAGTAGGTT
>ML978829.1:0-10258 GCA_010015785.1 Saccharata proteae CBS 121410
CGCAACCAGCGCAACCAGCGCAACCAGCGCAACCGGTCCAATTGCAGATGACGCTGCGGCCGTTGCTCTGTCCGTCTGACGGCACTCGCGAGGATTTTTACTTTGCGTGGGCTGGAGCAGTGGTGATGAGAGCAGCTTGAGGACATGTGCATCGTGTGTCTTGGGGGGTCCAGACTTGAGGCTTTCGTTCGCTCTGTCTGTCCCCTGACAAGCCACCAGCCGCCTCTCACACAGACATACCCATACACCCACACACACACACCCACACACATACACACATACACCCACACACACTCCCTGCTGCTCTTTCCCATCGGCTCGGCAGTCAACCGTCTTGCCGCAATTTCCAGTTCCTCTGCCGGCTCCTCCTCCCATTCGCCCAGATGTCGCCTCCATCCCCGTCTTGTCGCTCATCCTTCCCCTGCCAAATTGCCCGTCGTGATCAGAAACGGTGCATGAGCCGCCGCGATCAGCAACCCATTCTCTCCGCAGTTCCACCCTGCCAGTACTCTGCCCTCTGCCCGCTGCCCGCTGCCCGCTGCCCGCCGCCCGCTGCTAATCTCAGCCATCTCTCTCTGCTTCTGCCGTCAATTGCTGCCTCTCAACTCTCCTTCACCCAATCCTCCGTGGCTGCATTGCCCAACTGCCACTCAATACTCGTCGCATGGCATTGCATCACATAGCGCCTCGCTAGCTGCTTCCACTCCCTCTCACTGGTCACCCCCCGATAGACTGCCGCATACCACTCTGCTATCTGTACTTGTACGCCTGCAGTCCTTCATCAGTGCTCTCTTCAATAACTAGCGAAACTCGCAAACTATCAGCTCGTCTGCCTGCCTGCTGACTTGAGCTGCGTTGCACCGCCGATTAGACCGTGCAGCCCTCGCTCTTTCCATTGAGAGCACACCCAGCTCACTCCAGCTCGTTCTCTCTCTCTCGCTTTCTCTCCCTCTTCCTCTCCCTCTCTCTATCTCTCTCTCTCTCTCGCTCTTCGTGCACCCTTCCATCTCCCAACACTCGACCTCGTTCCCTGGACAACTGCAACCTTAATCTTGAACCCTCGGCACGTTCCGATCGCTACGCGTACTTGTGTGCAACTCACTGCACGACAACCGCTAGCGCAAGCCGCTGGTCCTTTGACTTACTGCAGACAAGGTTTAGAGCCCTGAAGTATGTTTGTTTTTTTCCATTCGGGCCTCCCCTGCACTGATCAGGGATAATACTAATTGAGCCACCAGCTATGTTTCATAATCGCGGTTGACTTTGAGCATCTGTGATTGCGTCTTGATTATCGTTGTCCACATTCACCGTCACTTATATGCTGTCCGAAGGTCGATGAGCTGTCTGCTCAACCCATCTCATCATGGCAACCGACTACTTGTCGGATCACGAGAGCTTCATGTCTGCTCCCGCGTTGCCGACGCCTGCAGACACGCCGTACCAGACCCCACGTCCATCCGGGTCAAGGGTCGTCTCCCAGCATGGGACCCCTATGTCCGTATCCGATACCGCGTCACCGCCTCCACTTCTTCCGGACAGCAAAAACTCGGATCCGGCCACTGACAACTCCATCTCCATTCTCGATCCGCGAAGATTCACGCCCACCCTGCACGCGAACCTCGTCGCAGAAATCCTCTCCTTGCGTCGGGACCTGGACTCCAAGAACCGGCTCGTCGAGCATCTCGAGACCAGCCTGCAATCGTCGAAACTCGAGAACGAAAACCTCAGCCAGGAGTTGAACAAGACGTCGAAAGACCACCGCTCGGCGAAGCGCCAGATCGAGCAGCTGGAGACCGGTACTTTGTCCGCATTGGAATCCCTGGTCCAGGAAAGAGACCAGATCAAGGCCGCCAACCTGGATTTGAAAGCCAAACTCGACGAGTACGAATCCAAGGCCCGGAGTCGGGAGGATGAGACGAACAGGACTCAAAACTTGTGGGATACAGACAAGCTGAATTGGGATGCCGACAAGAGAAGTTTGGAACGCCGCATTCACGTCACTGAGAGCCGCTTGAAGACCGTACTGGAAGAACTCGCCGCCGAGCATGCAGCCGCCGTGGATCACGTGACTGAGAGCGAAGGGGAAGACTTCAAAGACAGTGGCTTTGGAAACGAGAGCGATTCCGCCAGCAATTACAGCAGACCAAGTTCGGCTTGCCGCGGGACTCCGATCAAGAGCCGGCATCGCCGAAACATGAGCAGTGCCAGCATGCGGAGCATCAGTCCGACCAAGAGCACTCATCGCCGAAACCAAAGCAGCAACAGCATCCCGAGTATTGGCCATGGCTACAAAGGATCGATTTCCAGCCTTTCTGGGGCCGACGCGCGCAGACTCGGCCTCCAAAGCCTGGCTGACGAGCTTGCCTTTGACGAAGAGGAAGAAGAATTGGACGAGTTGGAGCTCGACTCGGATGACTGTATAGAAGGCGAAATGCGCGCGAGGAGGATGATGGAATCCCGACTGTCGCATCACGACCAGAAAGCGAAGAAAATCCTTGGCCTGGCGAATGCCATCAAAATATCGCCGATGGACTCCTCGGACAGGGACGCCAATGCGTCTATTGATACCGCCACTCTGGCTGAGACCGCGACATTGAACGCGAATGACACACTTTCGGGCTCGCCGAAGAGGAAGGGATCGCGTCCGGAGTATGTCGATGCTGGCATACAGTTCTCTCCGCCATCATCCCCAAGCTTCGCTCCGGAGGCTTTGCAAGCCGCGAAGAACAACGGACATATCATCGGCGCCATGGATGTGGAGGCGAACCAGAGGAAGAAGCGTGTTTCGATGCCTTTTATGGATAATCCGGTGCCGAACGCGTTGGAGAAAAGACGCTCTGGTTTGATGGTGTCGACCTCAAGCCAGACGCCGGATCAACCCATGAGCCCACCAGAGACGCCTGTCGAGGTCTGGCCAGCTTCACCAGAGACTCCTACGACTCCAGCCGCTGAACCTGCAGTGGCTTCTACTTCAACGCAGACCGAGACCCCAGAGGTCGAAAAGGCGGAGACGAGGCTGGCGATCCCACCATCCCCGTCGAGGGCTGCTCCTCCACCGCCAATTTCCATCCCTCAGATCGCAATTATCCCTCCCCGTTCTACCCCGAGCTCTCCCAAATCGGCAAGGCTACCACCGGGAACGAAGAGTGCCTCATGTCAGACAGAGCCCGAGCCCAAGGTAGTTATGCGCACGACGTCCATGCAGACCGAACCCATCAGATTAGACAAGCGCATTTTCAACAAATTGCCTCCACACCTTCTGCCATCTGCCATATCCTCGAAACCTAGTACGCCGGAAAAGGCGCCGGTGCATGAAAAACCGGTTGCACAACCTGTCCTGGCTACACCTTTCCAGGAGAAGGGCAAAACACCCTTGCTTCCTTCAACGCAGGAGCTGCTGAAACAGATGCGCAGTGCATCCAGTCATCCCACGGAAGATCGTTATCCAGGCAATAACGACAACGGGCCGCTCAGGCAGGACGGTCGCGAAGGCCCGAGAAGACCATTCCGGACGAGCAGCCTGTTCGCTGGATTCGAGGGTCGCGGATCCGACGACGAAAGGCCAGCTGACGAGGAGGATTCCAGTGACGATGACTCAACCAATACGCATGTGCATGCGCAAGTTGCACAAGGCCGGGCAGTCAAGTATATCAGGCCTTTTGCCAACCCTCCAACGCCGGTCCCTGAGGAGAAGGAAGTAGGATCAAAGGTTCGTGGACCCTCACCCCGGTCATCTATCGACGTCCCTGCCAGAGTGGAGAAGCCAGTCAGGATGGGATCGTTCAGAAAGCAGCCCAGCGTGCGTCGCTCGGCCATGGTGTCGAGCGGCGTCTCTGCTCACGAGCAACGTTCAAGAAGCCCCAGTCTCGGGAGCTTAGATTCACAGAAACCGCCCTTCCCCGTCCCCACCAGATTCAGCTCCAGAAGAGTCCCCCTCAGCAAGAGCGAAGGCTCCGGGAGCCCCACGCCGCGTGGTCCGAACATGTTCGCAGGTCGCCGCGCTCAGCCCAAGCAACACAACAGACAAGACAGCCTCAGGAAGGTTCGCTCGGCGGCCGTGATCCCCCGAGCCGGCCGCCAACGCAGCAGGTCGCCACCTCTGCCCTCCTCGAGCAGAGAAGAGGCGAAGGTGCCGCCAATGCCCAAGGACCGCGTCGCCGGACCGCAGCCCGTAGGCCCACCACAACGAAATGGACATGTGAGACAACCCTCTACCAATACCCAATATACTGGCAGCCAGTCAGTTGGAAGCTCCGTTCAATCGGTCAGTGTGGTTGACGCCATTGCAGCCACGATGGTTGGAGAGTGGATGTGGAAGTACGTCCGAGGTCGTCGGTCGTTTGGTGTTGCGGATGCTGTGTCCCCGGAGTTTGGTCGGGATGATGGAACAGGCAACGGCAGCAACGGCATCAGACACAAGCGTTGGGTCTGGCTGTCTCCGTACGAGCGTTCGGTGATGTGGAGCAGCAAGCAGCCCATCTCCGGCTCTGCCCTGCTGGGCAAAACGGGCCGCAAGCGTGAGTTAACCCTGTCTGGCCTGCCATCACAACTCTAACTATATATCAGTACCCATCCAGTCGGTCCTCGACGTCAAGGACGACACCCCAATGCCCAAGGGCGTCGGCGCCCAGCCCATCTTCAACCGCTCCATCATCATCCTCACCCCTCAACGCGCCCTCAAATTCACCGCCACCTCGGCCGAGCGTCACTACCTGTGGCTCACCTCTCTCTCCTTCCTCGCCCACTCCTCCCAAGCCATCCCAGACCTCAACAACCATCCTCCCGCCCCTCCCATGGAAGCCGAAGTCACCCAAAATCCACCCGTCGCTCTCGGCCGCGCTCCTATCAACAACTCGATCCGTCTCGCCAAAAACAAACACCTCCAACGCGGCTACCCCACCCGCGCCACCGAACCCATCTACGAGCACGGCATCCCCGACGACTTGGAAAAGCAATACCACAACAACAAGCTCGCCGCAGCCACCCAACCCCTCCTCGACGGCGCCTCCCCGCCCCTCGTTCCCCGCATCCACCAACGCAAACGCAGCATGACACAGCCCTACCCCCCACCCCCACCAAATGCCTACAGGACTTACCCGCACCAACACATGCCGAGCACCCAAACCTACTCGTCCAACCACTCCAGCTCCTCCAACAACACAAACGTCACCATCAACGACGCAGTCATCAACAACCCTCCCTCGGTCCCCTCCTCCGTCTACAACCCACCGTCCAGCCTGGCTTCCCGCCGCACATCCGAAGCCACAGAGGCTCGCGACCGCAACTTCTTCGACGCGGTCGGAACGGTACGGATGGAAGCGTTCGTGGAGCCACTGCTCAAAGACGAGGGTGGCGCCTTCGTGCCCGGGTTAAGCGGCGGCGTTGGCGCTTTTGGCGTTGGCGGGAGTGTGGGAGGAGAGAGGGACAGACAGCTTAGCGGGAGTGGGTATGGAGCGGCACCGCCGGTGCCGAGACGACATCAAGGGAGGGGACGGAGGGGGAGTCAGTGGAGCAGTCGGACGACGAATGCGAGTGGGGGAAGTGATGTTTTTGGAGGGTTTTAGTTGGTTAAGGGGGGAGAAGGGAGGAGGGAGGGTGAAGATGAGTTATGATACTGGTTTGGCTTGAGATGATGGTATGATTTGAGATGCGGTTTGTTATGCTCGGGATGCCTCGACGGGCTTGCTGATTTTGGCCTCTTGCTTCTGTTCTATGTTGGTTTTTTCCCCTTCTCTTCGGCTCTCTCTTTTACCACCACCTCTCTTTCCCCTCTATTTTCCTTGTCCGTGTAATCTCTCTCACACCCCGCGACGAGCGCGTACAGCTCCTCGGCCCCTTTCATCGGGCAAGGCGACACCCCATATGTTCCTTTTTTCATCTTCGATTCATGATACCTCTTCTGTCCAAAATTCTCCCTGTACATCTGTTCGACGATGAGGTTGCTTTTTCGGGGGTATGTGCGGATACGGACGAGTAGCTTGCCGATAACTACCGGTTTAACGGATCCCCTTTGCGGGCTTTGCTTGCTTGACTCCCTCGCTCGCTCTCTTGGTGAAATTGACGATGCGCAGAAATCACCATGTTGAATAGTCGAAGAGTATGAGGTTGGGACAAACGAAATGTCCCCTGTCGCCAGGATGCAGGAGGAGTCGGAGAGGCGAATCAGACGCCTGACTAGAGTCGCACAACCGGGGGACGCAGCAGCTGAACTGCACAGGGTTTTTGCGCCTGCGGACATAAATTGCGTCGCGTCTGCGAACCTCGCGTCTCGAAATTCGACGCTGAGGCTTCTCTGCTTCTGCCATGTTCATGAGCTGCGCATCCGACGGAGCTGGAGTGGCCCGGCCCGGAGCACTGGACTTCTGGTTTATTCACCGCTGACAAATGCTAACTGAACCCTTCCCCTCCCCCCCCCCCCGGCTCGCCGAAACCGCGGCGCCATCGTCAACCTCCATCATCTGGGCAACAAGCTAAGTAGGTAACGTCAGCTCATCATACGTGGCCATGCTGATCGGACTCGGGTTCGCGGGGGATGTCTTCGCGCTGCCAGCTCTGCGTCCTCACTGCACGGCAATCGCAACGGTCGCCGGAAACAGCGTCGTGGCCTGGCTGTCAACGACGACGTCCAAGGTACGGACCAGACAGACACCAGGACCAGGCGCGGAAGCCGGTGGAATGACTTGTGTGGGTGCCGTTGAGTGGGGTGCTCGCTGACCGCGCGCGCGTTGACCCTGATCTACATGCATACGTTACAATGGCAGTGCTCGCGTCTGGTCGAGCACCGTGAGGGCTGCTGCTGCTGCTAATGACGACGTTCTGGTGCCATTTGGATCGGGGGGGGGTGGGGTGGATGCTAAGTTAGTGGCGATGCGGTGGGTGAAGAGAGGACGGCGACTTCGGGGACCATGTTGATTGGCGGGGCTGGATAGGGCTTGGGAGGGCTAGATTAGTAGTAGATGGATGGTGGGGGTGGTGGGCGAGCGCGATGACCGTCGGCGGAGGTAGCAGCGGATATAAGGGTGGCTGGCTGTTCTTTCTACATACATCTATCGTCGTCTGCCGCTTCTTGCTGCCTTAAAACCACCGCCGACTTCACCTCACTTACTCCTCGACTTCATTCACTTCCTCACACACACATAGTAAGCTCCTCTGCTCTCCCCATCACGCCTCACTCCCTCACCTAACCACCTCCAGCACACCTCCACCAACCAACCAACCCACCCAAAATGTCCAACCTCAAGCCCATGACCCTGTACTCGCACCACACGGGCCCCAACCCGTGGAAGGTGGCCATCATCCTCGAGGAGCTCGACCTGCCCTACCAGACCAAGATGCTCGAGTTCCCGGAGCTCAAGAAGGAGCCGTTCGAGAGCCTGAACCCCAACGGCCGCGTTCCCGTGCTCGAGGATCCCAATACGGGAATCACGCTGTTTGAGGTAGGTGTGAGGATGGGGTGCGGCGCGGCGCGGCTGCGCTGAGCTCGGCTGTGTTCTGCTGTGTTCTGCTGTGCTCTGCTGTGCTGTGCTCTGCTTTGCTCTGCTCTGCCCTGCTCTGCTCTGCTCTGCTCTACTCTGCTCTGCTCTGCTATGCTATGCTCTGCTCTGCTTTGCTATGCTCTGCTTGGCCACAAGTGGCAATAGCAAACTCGGTGTCCTTTAGCTAACAGTGATGCTTCACAGTCCGGCGCCATCCTCGAGTACCTGGTCGACATGTACGACAAGGACAACAAGATCTCGTACGCTTCGGGCAAGGACAAGTACCTCTCGCTCTCGTGGCTGCACTTCCAGGTCTCGGGCCAGGGTCCGTACTACGGCCAGAAGGCGTGGTTCTCCAAGTACGTCGTTGTCTTCCCCTCTCTTGATTCTCTATTCGCCAACTTACAACCACAGCTTCCACTCGGAGAAGAACATCACGTCGGCCATTGACCGCTACGCCAACGAGATCAAGCGCGTCATCTCGGTCATTGACCGCCACCTCGCCAAGCAAGGCACTGCCTACCTCGTCGGCAGCAAGTGCACCTACGCCGATCTCAGCTTCGTTCCCTGGCACCAGATGCTCGGCTTCCTGATGGGCCCCGACTTTGACCCCAGCAAGGAGGCTCCGTACTTTGCCAGGTGGAACAAGACTCTGATGGAGCGGGACAGCGTCAAGAAGATTGCCGAGGAGAAGAAGAAGGCGGCGCACCACTGAGGATGGCGTCGACGACGAACTGACCGCCACTGAACGTGGTGATTAGGCGGAACACGCTATTTGCGTCGAGGGATTGATGGAGTTATCATGGAAACTCGCTGCAAAGGCGGCTCAGGTATATTGAGTTTTGATACTCTGCCTATGGAAATGAATATGTCATCTCCATTGAGCTTCTCTGATTGTATTGCAAGTGATCATGGCCATGTGTCTAGATTGTGATTTATTCGATGATTTGGAACTCGAACCCCCTTCGTATAATGATATAAACATCATCCATGTAGAGCTTATCTCGTGTCTAACATCCGCGACTACCATTGATACAGGTGAAGAACAGCTCCAATTAGTCCACACCAACTCGATCAAACTCTGAACATTGCGATCAACGGCAACAGACACAGAGCAGGGAAAGTATCTCAATCCGAGTTTTTTTCGAGTAGATGAAGCCAGGAGATTCGCTCGATGTTCCGAGGACGAGGACTCTGCGACGTACTTTCTGGATATGGTTTGAGTTGTTAGTCAAACACAAAAAGCTAGGCATCTAGTAGAGCTCCCAAACATCTACCCGGCAACAAGCCCCCCCGGCCTATCGATAAGCCCCCAAAACCACGCTAGACTTTCCGACTTCAAGAAAAAGTTCAGTCGCAATCCTCGTCCCAACCTTTTCAAAGCTCTCAATTTCCGGCGCCGCACAACGAAGTAACCATGGCCGTCGCTACACAGAACAACTCGCTTCCAGCGCTCCTATCCAACCTGACCGCCTCGCTGAACTCAGCCACCGAAATCGTGCCTGGCGATCCTGCCGCCGCCGCCGACGCCTTTCTCCCACCCAAAGACGGCATTTCTCTGCTCGACGTCAAGAACGAGTTGCTGCTGTCGTATCTGCAGAACCTCGTGTTCTTGATCGTGCTCAAGTTGCGCAATGCCGCTGGGGAAGACGAGGAGGCGGCAGAGGCGGCAGACGGAGGCGTCACAGATGCCGTGGTCAAGAAGCTGGTCGAGCTGCGCGTGTATCTCGAAAAGGGCGTCAGGCCGCTCGAGGGCAGATTGAAGTACCAGATCGACAAGGTGGTGCGCGCGGCTGAGGATGCGGCGAGGATGGAGGCGCAGAAGAATGGCGTGGCGGCGACGACGAAGCCAAGCAAGAAGAAGAAGAAGAACGCCGAAGCCAGCGACGAGGAGTCCGGGTCCGAAGAGGACTCAGACGAAGAAGCGTCCGACGCCGCCATCGACGAGCTCTCCTACCGCCCGAACCCAGCATCCTTCATGCGCCCCGCCACCGCTTCCAACGCAGACGCCGGCCGCACCAAGGACACCGCCCCCAGCGACGGCATCTACAGACCCCCGCGCATCACCGCAACCGCCATGCCCACAACCCGCGGCAAGGAAGAAAAGGGGGCGTACAAGCCGAACAAATCGGCGACGATGGACGAGTTCATCGCCACGGAGCTCAGCTCCGCTCCCGTCGCCGAGCCCAGCATCGGCAGCACAATCATGGGAGGCGGCCGCCGCGTCAAGTCGGCCAAGGAGCGCGAGGACGAGGCCGAGCGCCGGACGTACGAGGAGACCAACTTTGTGCGCTTGCCCAAGGAGAGCAAGAAGGAGAGGGCGAAGAAGGGCAAGGTCGACAGGGGCGGCTATGGTGGCGAGGAGTGGAGGGGTCTGGGCGCCGGGCTGGATCGCATCGAGAGGCTGACGGCGAAGAAGGGCAGCGGAGGGGGTGCTGGGGGCGTGTTGGATCGGAGCAGGAAGAGGGCGGTGGAGGACGGGCCGAGGGGTGATGGGGCGCAGGCGGGCGCCATGTTTGCCAAGAAGAGGAAGATGAATCGAAGGAGGTAGATTGGACTCGGCGGCTAGGGATTCTTGTTAAGGAAAGACTTGCACGGCCGTTGTGGTGTAGACGAGTGGTTGGCGCGGGCGCACGTGTGGGAGGCATCATCCCGTTGCTTCATCTGCTTTCTTGGAAGTGGTCACTAAAGGCTTTCCTGGCTTTGCTTGTGCTGTCATTGTTGAATGTGAAGTTGGAGCGAGTCTGGAGCACATCTGGGAGGCATCATCCCGTTGCTTCATC